>CM067373.1:20314300-20733019 GCA_034401795.1 Chaetoderma sp. LZ-2023a
GACGGTGACCTGTGAATTCTTCGGAAATCGTTCATCTCGTCTTCACGTACACCAGTGTGCATCACATTAATTATGGCTTCACGAAATTCGTAGTTCGTAGTTCGAAATTCGACGGGAGCAGGTATTATAGTGTAAATATTAGATGCTGCAGATTAAGCCATAGGCGGCAGGTCTAATGCGCGCGTGTGTATACACAAATAGTATGCAGTCCTACATATAAACTGAATAACGAACTACGTTCAAGGAATAAGATGCAATCCGAATTACAGTCTGGACTGCAATTCAAGCTGAATAAAATTCCAGAACGATGGCGCGCATGTGTATATAGATTGTGCCGACCGATGTATAGACTGAATAACGAATTACATTCTAGCAGTAAGATACAATCCGAACTATGGTCTGGACTGTGATTCAAACTGAATAACGGTTTAGAAGGAAATTCAATCTTCATCTGAATTACGGTCTTGACCGTGATTGAAACTGAATTATGTTCTAGCATGTGACGTCAGCCGAATTACGATCTGGGCTGTGATTCAAACTGGATTATGTCCTAACATGTGATGTCATTCGCATTACGGTCTGGCCTGTGATTCAAAACTGAATTATGTTCTTGCATGTGATGGCATCCGAATTACCGTCTGGACTGTGATTCAAAACTGAATTATGTCATTGCATGTGATGGCATCCGAATTACGGTCTGGACTGTGATTCAAAACTGAATTATGTTCTTGCATGTGACGGCATCAAAATTACGCTCTGGACCATGATTCAAAACAGAATTATGCTCTTGCATGTGATGTCATCCGAATTACGATCTGGAGTGTGATTCAAAACTGAATTATGTTCTAACATGTGATGTCATCCGAATTACGGTCTGGACTGTGATTCAAAACTGAATTATGTTCTTGCATGTGATGTCATCCGAATTACGGTCTGGACCGTGATCAAAACTGAATTATGTCCTTGCATGTGATGTCATCCGAATTATGGTCTGGACTGTATTTCAAAACTGAATTATGTTCTTGCATGTGATGTCATTCAAATTACAGTCTGGACCATTATTCAAACTGAATTATGTCCTAACATGTGATGTGATCCGAATTACGGTCTGGACTGTGATTCAAAACTGAATTATGGTCTAACATGTGATGCCATTCGAATTACGGTCTGGAAAGGTATTCAAACTGAATTATATTCTAATATGTGATGTTATCCGAATTACGATCTGGACTGTGATTCAAACTGAATCATGTTCTCGCCAGTGAATCAAAACAAATTGGTCTCAAAATTTTGAGCATCCTTAAAATTACATTATACATCGTTATACACAATTTTGAACGTAAATCAGTTCTTTCAAAGTTAATCTTTACAAATGCTGTCTATTAGTCAGGCGCTGGAGACTGACTACGATGTATTTCTAATTCAAGAAACAGGGCTTCACAGCCCTCCTATCACTCCTTCTTAATTACTACCTGAGTAATGTATTGACCTGTTTAATAATTTACATTCTCCTTTCTTTGGCTGGCGATGTAGAAACTAATCCAGGCCCTACTAACTGTTCAGAAATGTCTGTTGTCCACCCCAATGTATGCGGCCTCAAAGATAAAATACATCTTATCGAAGCTAATCTGTCCAACTTTGTCATCATTGCCATAACTGAAAGCCACCGTACCCAAAATGTTAACAATAGCTTAATCAGGAGCCTTATCGGATGGACCACCAGCAGCCGTGAGGAGGCGTGTGCGTTTATATCTCTAACAACGTGGCAACTACCCGTCGTATTGAATATGAATGTCGTGGCATTGAAATGATATGGGTCGAGATTCACGACCTCCCTGGTTTATTATTGTGTGTAATCTAGCGGCCGCCTAACACAAGTGTTGACAAATGGCAAACTATCACCGACAATATTGAGAATGTTCACGCCTTAAACCCAAACAAAAATCTTGTCTTACTTGGCGATATTAACGACGATCTTCTCAATCCATCTAAGCATCATCTACGTGACATCATATCTACGTTTGGCTTCCACCAGTTAATACAAGAACCAACCCGACCCATTTCAAATACATTACTTGATCCAATTATTATCAGCTGTGCCCGAATAGTAAAAGAGAGTGGAGTACTTGCGCCATTTTGTAGTGATCATACTCCAGTATATTTGGTTTTATCATCCTCCATACTTAAACGTAAAACATACACTCGCCATATATGGGACTATGCGAACGCTGATTGGGATTTATTAAGGGATCACTTAACTAACGCACCCTGGAACAACATCTCCGATGTTAATGGCGTCGACATCTGGTGTCAGACAATCACTACAAACATTATCGCCGCTACTAGTATTAGTATCCCAAATAAAACTATAACTATAAACCCAAATGATAAAGCCTGGATGTCCAGCAAAATAAAGCACGAAATGAGAACAGGGAAAAATTGTTCAAGAAATCAAGAAAAACTAACCGAGAGCAAGACGTGGCCAATTAAAAAAACCAGAGAAACCTCATCAATACATTAGTCTGAACAGCGAAAGAAAACTTCAGGAATAAATTAGTTGCAAAAGTAAGGCATGGACGCACAGGTTCTAAAGAGTGGTGGAAAATATGCAAGATGTGATCTTGTGATCTGAAGCATGATGACGGCTCATTCTCTTACAACTCTTTAGAGAAGGCAAGCCTCCTTAACCGGTACTTCTCTAGCATCGCCAATATTGACGATGCTAATGCCAACTTACCTCCTCTATCTATGTATACGGACAATACTTTCCACTCAATTACAATATCAAACACTGACATCTCCGATGTACTGTCCAATCTGGACACGTCTAAAGCTGTTGGCCCGGATAAATTAAGTCTGAAACTCTTATTCGAGAGCCAACAAGTATTGGTCCCAATACTAGCGCAGTTCTTTAATTACTCACTTTCTAGTGCGCAGTTCCCCACTTCTTGGAAAATCGCCAATGTAACCCCTATATTCAAGAAAGGAGACAAGAGCTTATGTTCAAATTATCGACCAATATCACTGTTGAGTTGTCTTAGTAAAGTTATGGAGAGAACCGTTTTTAAACATACCTATAACTATATTAGACACAATATCACTGTATATCAGCCTGGCTTTCTTCCATCACATTCTACAGTAAATCAACTGCTTGATATCTACACTGATATTACTCAAGCCCTTGACGATCAAAAGGAAATAATCTTTCTATTCTTTGATATGTCTAAAGCCTTTGATCGAGTATGGCATCGTGGCCTCCTACAGAAACTTAGGAATTTTGGTATCTGTGGAAATCTACTTACATGGTTCGAAAATTATCTTGGAAACCGATACCAGTGAGTAGTTATAAATGGCAATGAGTCCACCCTACTTCGTTTACATGCTGGAGTACCACAAGGCTCTGTGCTTGGTCCTTTGTTATTCTTAGTTTTTATTAATGACATGCCCAGCGATATAATTCACAATATTAGACTTTTTGCTGATGACATGTGCCTATATGTAATGTCAGATGATCTAAAGAACACACTGCCACACTCGATAACGATCTACTGACCATGACGCATTGGGCAATCATGTGGCTCATCGAGTTTAATGCCTCGAAAACTACATCTCTATTTTTTTCTCTGCGCAACGAGCCCACATCCTTTTCAATCAACTTCAAAGATTCTGAAATTCTACAGTCAACTGATCATAAGCACCGCGGCATTACCTTTAATAACAAAGGGAATTGGCGTAACCATGTGAGTAATCTCATAGCAAACGCTCAACACAAACTCTCTTTACTTAAAGGTCTAAAATATATTCTAGACCATAAATGTCTCGAGATCATGTACAAAACATTTATTAGACCATCTTTAGAAAATGCAGATGTTGTGTGGGATAATATTCCACAGTATCTTGTAATTCGGTTAGAGGATATCCAAAAAGAAGATCTCAGAATGGTATGTCGAATGACACATAGTGCGAGCACTGAAGACCTATACTTAGAAACAGGCGTCGAAACCTTGTCAAGTAGACGTGAATTTCATAGATTATCTATGCTATTTAAAATTATTAACGGGATGACCTGTGAGGTTCTGGTCAACCATCTTCCCACACTATCCCAAGCACGAAATCCTTACAATATCCGTCATCCAAATTTCTTCACTTCATTCCGCTGCCGTACTGAGCTCTTCTATGGATCCTTTTTCCCAGCAACCATCCATGCCTGGAATATGCTTCCTGTGCCGGTGAAAGATTCTGTCACTCTTCTAGAATTTAAAAGCAAACTCAAGGCTATGTCACCCATACGACAACCCCCTGAGTGGTATTACGCAGGCCCGAGGTTTGCCAACATAATGCTATGCAGGCTCCGAAACGGTTGTAGTTCTTTAAACCGACATCTATTTGACAACTTTCTGTCGGAATCTGCCAGTTGTTCTTGTGGGCACAATGATGAATCTACAAACCACTACCTCTTACATTGTGCCCTTTTTAACGAGCAAAGAGTCGTTTTCCAAAATCAGCTTGCCTTGAACGATATTTCTCTTGCTAATCTTACGGTCAACCAGCTTCTATACGGGACTTACACTGCCAACTTGGAAATGAACAAACTGATCTGTAATACGGTATATCAATACATAATTAACACCAACCGCTTTCAGTAGCTTTCCATTCACGAACTTATAGTCTAAGGGGTAAAAGGACAGCAGCCCAACACGTACAGGTCGGCCGCACCTAGAGCTCACCGCTGCTATTCTTCCATTTGATCTTATTCCTCGCTCTCTCTATCTCTCATCCTCTCTCCCTTCCTTCCCCCCACCTCCCTCTCTCTCTCTCTCTCTCTCTCTCTCTCTCTCTCTCTCTCTCTCTCTCTCTCTCTCTCTCTATCTCGGTCTTTCTTTCTACTCTCCCCCCACCTCACACTCAACATCCACACACTTATGCACACTAATAGACTACAATTAATTAAACTATTATGATTTGCCGCCATTTTGTTGTAAAAATGTTTTGTATAATCTGTATGTGTATGGGAGACACGGGCATATGACTCTAAGTCTTATCGTGCTTCCATCTGAACAAAATAAATCACGTTTAAACCAAGGCTTCAAAGCTTTCTTGTACATGCTTGGTAAAAAAAATTTGTGTATCGGGTGTTGTTCTATATTTCTCAAACCACAGATTTTGTCCAAAACAACGAAAATAAATTAACTCTTTGACTTGTGTTATTATTTAATAATTATAATTATTGCTTAAATACCCTTGTTTAGAAAGTTTCAATACTATCTATCCTAAATCTCAGACAAGCAAACAATCGTCTGTCGTCGTATATTTACTTCAATCCGTGCGTGCCGTGGTTAAACAGTGAAATCATCACGCCTACATGTCGCTGTCGATTTCGCCGTTGATTTCATCTATGTTATACTACGATATAGTATTCCATATATATATATATATATATATATATATATATATATATATATATATATATATATATATATATATATATATATATATATATATAAAATATATATATACTGAACCAAATACGTTTAGCAACACTGAGAATATTACTGTATAAATGTTATTTAACAAAAACAATAAATTGATTCAAATATATTATTTAATTGATAGGTAATTTTCCAATTTGAACAACAGTCGCTTGTTACTGTAATGCTAGCATCACGCCTTTAACACAGCATCATTCAACGGAAGGGTTCAATTTAAATAATGACACTGAGCTGTCAATACCGGTTGTGACCACCGTGCGCATTAACCACCACCATACATCGCTTTCTCATGCTTCGAATTAAGCACCTGATGTCACGAAGAGGAATCACATCCCATTCCTGGAGCAGTGCAGCTTCCAGCTCCCGCACGTTGTGAAGATGTGAATCGTTCTCACGCACCATACGGCCAAGAATGTCCCACACGTGTTCGATAGGAGACAGGTCTGGTGATCGCGCTGGCCAGTACAACACCGGAACGTTGTTAGCCTCAAGGAAATCACTGGTGACCCTAGCTGAATGAGGACATGCGTTGTCCTAATAATTGTAAAATTTACCGCGATATATATATATATATATATATATATATATATATATATATATATATATATATATATATATATATATATATATATATATATATCGCGGTAAATTTTACAATTATTCTCTTTTTGTTAAGCGGATAGTAACGCGCAGAACCCGTTTAATTTCATTATTATCTGATTGACAGTCAGTCTTTGCTGTCAGTCAATCCATAAAATATGCCTCTCCGGAGCGATCTAAAAATAGAGGCATGGATTCTTTGAGAATACTACAGCCTATACTACACTATATTGTTCTCGATCTCGGTGTCGATGGAGATCTCGCAAGATGCAAATGTCTTCGGGGCTTTCAGTCGCATTGCAATTTAGAAATTCCACAGCTGTCAGTCAAATGCTCTGATACGGCTATCTGTCCAGAGCTGTCAATCACACACTTGTGACGCCTATATTAACGCTTGCTCTGCCGCGTGCAAAATAAAGATAGTAACTCACCTAGGTGTTCCTAATTGTGTTTTATTTACAATATATTTATATTTAATATAGGTAATCGGTAAAAATAATTTAATTATAAATATAAAAAAATATAATTTTTCTTATTATTTTTCTTCCCACATTAGTACGTCGGGACGGATTGTGGATAGCAAGAGCTATCCATGCGGACCCGCCAAAACAGGCTTGGGTGTTCTCTGCAGTAAAATAATTATCCACACCCAAGAGAACGCCTATGCAAGCTATTGTTTAGCCGAATCATGTATGATATTAAATAAAGGTACAGCACGCACCACGAAATAAACAAACAAAAAAAGAAAAGACCTGGAAAAATAATTCCGTGTCAAAAATGAAAACTAAAAGTATGTGTCCCTCCTAAACTCTTTCGCACCTCTATGTGCTCTTCTCTTATAACTATGCGTCTCTCGCGTCACTCTCCTCTCGCCTATGCGCCTACTCGGGAAGTCTATAATTCCAGCCTAGCATGCTACCATGCGTTCAATCCATGATACGTTGATCGTTTGTCATGGATGTCAAACTAGGAGGGGGTGGGTGTAGTACGGATCGACCGGATGGGTACTGACCGTCCCAGCTAAGCTGGGTATGGGACAGCCATTCCTGATTCACTCCAAGCACGCCCCCACCCCCCCCCCCCCCCCGAGTAGGATAACACACGTATATAAGCCCTATGAGAGAGGTTTTCATTAAAAATGGCTAAGTCCATTAGAACGCGTAGTGCGCATGCGTGTGCATCAGAGCTCCCCTGACAACACGTGTCGGAATTGGGAGAAAGTGTATGCCTATAGTGTACCGAGTTGGTACTTGTAATTTCTTCAAATTATACTGTTCTCGTCATTCTTGGTATCGACCAGGATTGGATTGAAACGAGGATTATAGAACTTTTACCATTTTAAAATCATACCAGAAATGGCTGAGTTATCAACAAAACTACCATTAAATTATTTACAAAATATTGCTTTGGACGTCGTAATCGTGTGTATGTATTAACTGAATAAGGAATGTGCCGTGCACTTGATAGCCATGCCACCACCTCTGACTGCACGCTGATTGGCTACTGCTCAGCCGCTGATTGGTTGATGCGCCTGCCTCTGACGTCATGAGTAGTATAGAAGGGACGAAAAATAAAAGATTGAGAGCATCATCGGCGTGGAGGCCGACCCGTAAGGAGGACGGCTGGACCAATGCGGGCTAGACATGTGAAACTGCAAGCCGACGGTGATTCCATCGATCATCATCGTGGTGCCATTCAGATTTGAGTTCACCCGCACCAGTAAGCAGTTCTCAACTTTCCGTGATACATCAATTTTGGATGCTCCCAAACAGCCATCTGGGAGTAAAAATAACCAAAGTAATAACTCCTGCATCCAGACTTTTCTAAGGGAGCTTCTCCGCGGATGGGCCTTGTGGGCCCAATGTAATTCTACGGAATGTAGAGCTGATGGTGATTCTTGGTGGATGACTCACCGGATCTGCCGACCATGCTGAAAAGTCGATTCAAACTTCAGCGCTGCATGTCGTGTGTGATAATTAACTTTTAGACCACAGTCTGGCGGGACTTTGCTCGGTGCACCGCAAGAGCTATGCGACGTATCCCGCACCATGTGCCAGTTATTGTACATGCATAATTATTCATAACAGTAGCCCTCCCTGTTAACGGGCCACTTCCAACTTTCATACCGGCGTCGGCGGACGGAAATTTTACAACAAACTGTTTAAATCATGTATCAGTTGAAAGACTATCTAATGGACATCCTATCTGTTCTTCTTCACCGTCATGAGAGTGTGCCATATCGACCTGCCTGTGGAAACCCTGCTTGCGGAGGCCTGTTTGCGGATATCTTCCCTGCACCAAAGATCGTGCCATCTCACGCTATTTTCATAATGAACTTTCACCGTACCGATGACCAATAGGTACTCAAGTAACTATACTGTGAACATTGACTATTTCCGTATATGCTACTGATGACTAATAGGTACCTTACCGGTCCTAAGACCGCATTTCTATATTTTCTGTTTCTTACTGTGAATATTAGCTTGATGAGTGACCTTAGGGGAAATAGTGATGCGGATATAGTGTTGCTGTATAGTATTGCCGAACGTACTGCATCCTAGAGTTTTTATACAAACAAAACAGAATAACTAGGATGGCTTCTTGCTATATACATAACTAACTAATACAGTGCTAACAGTATATCAGGTCACAGGACCTTGTGGTGCTCGTTAGTTGTAATCACACCGAAATAAGGACAATATAGACAGCATGAAACAGAAAATATAAAAATGCAGTCTTAAGACCGGGAAGGTACCTATTAGTCATCAGTACCTATTTGCGGAAATAATGAATAGCACAATAGTATAGCTACTTGAGTACCTATTGGTCATCGGTACAGTAAGAGTTCATAATTCACGCGAATTGATGCGCTACAGACGGGTAGCATGAGGTGGCATGATTCTGAAGTTGCTGGGGAGATTTCCGCAGGCAGACTGTTGATGCGGCTCACTCAAGATGGTGAAGAAGAACGATTATAGAAAGATGTTCATTAGATAGTCAGAATAACCAATACATAAATTTAAACAGTAAATTGTAAAGTGTCTGTCCGGCGACAGTACTTTGAAAGTTGCCTGTAACATAGAGGGCTACAGTGGTAATTAAATATGCATGTACATAACTAGGTACACCGTGCGGGATACATCACATAGCTCTTGTGACGCACCGGGCAGAGTCCCACATGACATGCTGTGCAGTAGTTTGATACCACTTTTCAGCGTGGGCTGGAAGATCCGGCGAGTTATCCACCAAGAATCACCTCGGCTCTACGTCCTGTAGAATATACATTGGGCCCGCAAGGCCCATCCGCTAGGAATCTCCTCTGTGAATGTTCCGGAAAGGGAGTTCTTCTAATTTAGTTAATTTGCCCTCGGATGGCCGTCCGAGAGAATAAAAAAACTGGTGATTGCGGATCCAAGGTTGCTCACCGGTGCAGGAGAACTGAATTCCGAAGGGCACTGCTGCGGAGTAGGTTGCCACAGTCAGCAAGCAGTTAGCCTACGTCTAGCACTGCACTGGTCCAGCAATCTTGCTGTCGTGTCAGCTGTTCCTCATCGAGGGCTCTCGATTCTTGATTTTTGGCTCCTTTTATACTACTCGTGATGTCAGAGGCAGGACACCCCAACCAATCAGCGGGCGAGCAGTAGCCAATCAGCGTGCAGCGATCACGTGATCAGCACATTCCCCATTCATTTGATACATACACGCGATTACGATGTCAAAGCAATATCTTGAAAATAATTTAAGATTTCAAGATTCAAGATTCAATATTCAAGATTATTTATTCAATAATTCCAAGGTAAACGAATTCACAAATCATACCAGGTTGTCTGCCCAAGGCATTGCCTATAGTTATGGCGGACACCTTACACACATATATACAGGTATATATAAATTAGACAAGACAGTACTTACACAAACAATTATAAATTCAGACATTACATTTACTACTTCCTTATTAACCCTTTGGCCCTTGATCCACATAAACAGTTTAAATTTCAAAGAGAAAAATATGTCAATTCGCGGGTCAAGAGGAGACCACCCCTTCCCACACACCCAGCACCCTCCCACCCCCTCCCCCCCCCCCCCAGAGTTCACCGCCGGTTCAATTATCTTGTCAGTCATTACAGTGGAAAGAAAAACTCCTGGAGTGGGCCTCTCAGTCCGCGAACCAACATATAATACTGTAACAGGGTGTGTGTAAGAGTTAGTCACTTGGGTTATTATTATTATTATTATTATTATTATTATTATTATTATTATTATTATTATTTAGCGATACATATGGGTAGTAAATAAGGACAAGACAGTTACGTAACAAACAAGCACAGAACATAGTCAAGTTCAATAATATACATGGATGTCTATGATTATAGATACAACAATAAACATTTATACATTTTTGGGGGAGGGTACTTTTACTTATAATGATGATATACTGTTTACAGGATGCTGGCTAATGGGGAGCATCCTTGGACAAGGGAATGGGGATGGAGGGGATGGGTGCTCATTCTCCTGCTCGTCCTGTAGTTTGTTACTATGGTAATTGAAATTATTATTGGATATAATAGCAAGTGGAGTCATCTAGTCATAATTCTAGTAGTAGTAGTAATAGTAGTAGTAGTAGTAGTAGTAGTAGTAGTAGTAGTAGTAGTAGTAGTAGTAGTAGTAGTAGCATTCTTTACCTTGTTTTGTAGACGAGTCGGGCCATTTTTGAGCTGTACTGCATGAGTTCGATAATACTAGTATGTGTTAATCAAGTGGTTTTTTATTGTTTTCTTGCAGAATTTTGTTGATAGAATTTTCTCACGTGTTTCCTGTTTTATGTTGTTCCATAGTTTAGTGGCTGCAAATGATATTCGGTGTTTTCCTATGTCTGTCCGTGTGTATTGCTCATGTAGTTTATGTCTGCTTCTAGTGTTAAGTGAGCCATTTGTGGATAACTCGGCCATTTCTGGTCAGATTTTAAAAAGGTAAAAAGTTCTGAAATCCCGGTTGAATTCCGGTCCTGATCGCTGTCAAGAACGACGAGAATAGAGTGATTTAAAGAAATCACCAGTACCAACTCAGTACACTATAAGCACACACTCTCCCAATACTGACACGTGTTGCCAGGGAAGCTCTTACAGACCCAGCCATTTTAACAACAACCTCTTCCATAAGGCTTTATACACACATACTATCCTACCTAGGGGGCGTGCTTGGAACATACCCGGAGCGGTCGTCCCGTACCCAGCCTACCTGGGACGGTCTGTACCCATCTGGCTGATCCGCGCTATATAAGCATAGGATAGGTATCTTCGGCGAGATATAATTACAGTCAGCCCATTACGTCTCATTTATATTATACTTAGTCGACGATCTTATATTATCATCAGTATTAACTTCTCATAAGCTGGTCCTCGACTCGCCAGCATTATGTCTTTTTAGTAGTATTCTTTCCAAGTAACACCATGCAGCGTCACTCCGGCTACACCAACAGTCAGGTCAATACGGTGGTGTTCGCTGTAGCCCCACATGAATGATGTCATTCAGCCGACCCTGTGGGTTGCATTTTGGCGTCACCGGTGCTCATCCCTCCCTCTAACAACCCCGAGACTAGCTAACTAACCAGCATCATCAGGCTGGCTGTGAAATGCCAGATACCGAGGAGGAGCTCGACGGACGACGAGGCGCTGGAGCTACAGAGATAAGTCCTGCATGGAGATTACTCCTTCTTTCAATGCTCCTAGCTCTGCCTTGTAAGTAAGGCTGATCCTCCCCCCCCCCACCGTCCGGCTTTGGTTGTTCCTGACACAGAGGCCTGTGCGAGGCATTACTCTCGCCGAGGCGAATATATCTTATCAGAGACCTGCATGAGGCACATAGTCCTCGTAACAAGAAATATCCTGCTGACTGGGCTTTCTACTTACTTAGTTTTAACTTTAACACCTCAGTGGCATAGTGGGACCTTCCTCGTTAGAACAATTTATACTTCCCCGTATATATATTATTAAGTCGATTTATTATGTGCATTAAATCACTCAATCAATAACGAATACCCTCAATTCTAGCCTTCTGGTTGGTTGATTTATTACGTATAATAAATCGATTTATTATGCATAATAATTCGAATTATTATGTGTATTAAATCAGCCGATCAATAACTGATAAAAGCCATTCTAACCTTCTGAATGATTGATTTATTGCGCATAATAGTTCAAATTATTATGCATAATAATTCGAATTATTATATGTATTAAATCAACACCGAATAAAAACCATTCTAGCCTTCTGATTGGTCGATTTATTACGCATAATAATTCGAATTATGATGTGTATTAAATCAACCAATCAATAACGAATACCAGCAATTCCAGCCTTCTGATTGGTTGATTTATTACGCATAATAAATCGAATTATTATGCATAATATTTCGAATTATTATGTGTATTAAATCAACCAATCAATAACGAATAATAGCCATTCTAGCCTTCTGATTCGTCGATTTATTACGCATAATAAATCGAATTATTATGCATAATAATTCGAATTAATACACATAATAAATAGCAACGATTCTAGCATTCTGATTAGTCGATTTATTACACATAATAAATCGAACTATTATGCATAATAATTCGAATTATTATGCATAATAAATACTGAATTGTGACCCTGATGGCCTTCCATAATATATATAAATGAAGAGGTTAAGGCCTGATCATCGCATCGGCGCTGAGAGGTCACTTCAAACTATTACCTAATCTAGCCAGCCTACGACTCGCTGTGCTCTAACCCTTCTTTATAAGGGAGTAACAAATTAACTAAAATCTGCAAAGACATACGGGACACACGAATAGCTGGGACGAGACGGTGTTGTTCAATTTTGGCGGGATTGCTCACCCATCCCCACTGGAACATGATCGTTCCACTGGTCCTAGAGTCCAGTCACTGTATCACTCGGTAGCACACATTTTTCCTCAAGCATCCCCGAGTCCGGCTAACAAGCAATATCATCGCATCGGCACGTACCATGGGTCGCCCATTATTCATACAGTAAAGGCGCATAACCTGCGCTATCATGGCATGACCAAGTCGTCTTAAATGAATCTATGTGACGTCACAACAAGAGTGTTGCAAACAAATAGGTTTTGGCGAACATTTGTTTGCGTGACTTCTGCAACACTCTTGTTGTGATGTCACATAGATTCAATTATGATGCCATAGTCATGTCATGTCAACGACTCTGATAACGCAGGTTATGGGCCTTTACTGTGGCAATACCGGATGACCCAGAACCAGCATTATCATGATTGTTATTAAAGCCTGCTAAGCTCCCGCAAACAAATTCAACCTGACACTAGTGTTGACAACCTGAGGGCAATCGAAAGAGCCCTTTGTGTCCCGGCAGATTCAGTACTACATTACATACTGCATGCGTGAAAGAGAAGTTGCGAAAAAGATGCTTCTATGCTACAAGATTTACAAATATTTACAAGCTTTTGACAGGCCAGGTGACAATGTCCAGGTCGTCAGCTGTGGTGTGCCATCTACAACCAAGACACCTAGTCAGCCCTTAGGTCAGCTTCGGTGTGCGACTAACCCACTAGGCCTGTCTAGTGTGACTAGCTATAAACATATATAATTGACTTTGTTATTACAATACATTTTTAATTGACTGCATTATTTGAAGGGTAGATTGGCGCAGATAACACGTCCAATCATTAGACGTATATTTATTCTATGCTATAATCATACTATATTATATATATATATATATATATATATATATATATATATATATATATATATATATATATATATATATATATATATATATATATATATATATATATATATATATATATATATATATATATATAAAGGATATAAGGATATACATGGTCGCTTAGTGCACTTTAGTTTGGTGTGAGTCAACACCCAATCAATATCATAGCCATGTCAAATTACAATGGGGTGGGGGGGGTGTTGTTGTGTGATTACACCCCTAAAATCAGACCCTCCAGTTCTACACATGATTTCGTACAAGGTTTGTAGTAGTTACAAGGTTTTTTGACAGGCAAGGTGATGATATCAGTCATTACCTGCGGTGTGCCGCCTACAACCAAGACACATAGTCAGCCGCTTGGTCAGCTGCAGTGTGCCGCCTACCAGGAAGACTGGCCCACCAAACCTGTCTAGTATGGCTATGAACATATAATTTAATTTCTACCACAATACATTTTGAAATAACTGCCGTCTTTGAAGATAGGCTGGTGTATGTAACACGCCCAACCATATGAAGTATAATTAGTTCTGTACAAATTAGTCAAAGGTGAATATACCGTCTTTAAGATGTGTGTCCAGTTTATGCTTATGATGGTAGAGCATTCCATGATGGTGACACTTGCTGTTTAAAGAAAAATGTGTGTTTACTTATGTTGCAGTGGGCTATTCTTATTTTGTACATGTGGCCCCGTGTTATGATGCTTGTATATTTCCCAAAGAGATTTTCTTGATTGACATTGTACATAATATGTGTGAGTTTATAGACTTCAATTAAATCCCCTCGAGTCCGGCGATACTTTAGAGAAAACAAGTTGAGCTCCCCGAGTCTTTCTTCGTAGCGGAAGCTCTTTAATGCTGCTGATAGTATGGTAGCTCGTCTTTGGGCATATTCTATTGCCTTTGATTGTCTTACAAGATGCGGTGATCAGACTGAGTTGCAATACTCATGGATGGATCTGACTAATGTTTTGTACAGTAACAAGAAAGTAGTTGTGTCCATGTGACATGTTTATCAAAGTTTAATTTCTCGTCAATATAGACCCCAAGATCCTACTTGCATATTGTCCTTGATATAGGCGGGTGGCTATCAGTGTCTGTCATGACATATTGCAGTTGATGGTTGTTTTTTCCGAGATGGAGTATATGAATCCTGGCTGAATTGAACCTGAGTTGCCAATCTAATGACCATTTGCAAGTTGAGTCAATGTTCATGCCCACTAATCTTTACCTTCACTCACACACACTCTTCGATATTACTTTTCAAGTTACATTCGACTCCTTTTAATTCTTCTTTTATTTACAGTGCTACACCTCTTCTGTTGCTTGTTTCAGACTCATTTTCAAACAACTCAAACCCCTTAATCTGCAGTTCAGCTCGCGTTGATGCAAACCTGAAGTTATTTGGAAATATTTCTGTTATTCCTATAATGCTGACTAGATTCTCCTCATCGATTACTCTTCTTTTTAATTCCTCAATTTTGTTTGGCAAGCAGTCAGCATTTGTATACTTGCAGTGTATACGTTCCATGTAATCGTAGTTTCCTTCTGTATTTAGAAGCATCTCGTATACTGATTAAATGTAGCTCACGGGGTAGTGTTGGGCCGTTCCGGTGTATTATGTCGACCCGCCACGCCGCAAGTGCACGACGAATGATGACGCTGGTTAGCATCCGGTCTCATGGTGACGGATCCTGTACGAGACTGCCCTACAGGTAACAAAAACCGGCTCCTAAGGCCGGTGGAACTCAATCGTTCCGGTGGTGCCGTGCGACCATCATTGCGAACATTAAACACAACTGTCTCATCCCAAGAGTTTGTGTCACCAGTATGCCTGTTCATAGCAATTTCGTGATCTATGGAATTACAAGATTTGATTTGGTGACCTAATTAAAATAAGTCTATATAATGATTTTAGCTAAACAGACTGTCGACTATGCTAGATAAAAAAATGAGGAGCATACGAAAATACAAGACATAGAGACAGCCGGATGAGCTTTTAAACATGGGGCTCCCGGGGTACCACACAGACTCGTAGGTCCGCAGAGGTATCCCCGTAAGGGAGGCTCCCGTACACGTGACTTAATTATTTAACTTAATATAAGCTATTAAACCTCTAAGCTGAAAGGAAAGAAGATTATCTCTGACGAAAAATCATGTGCCTCATGTGGGCACTACTCCTAGTGCTAGTTTGGGTGAGGAGTATTAGCCTCGCATGGACCGTCATCGCTGAATCCTTGCGAGAGGCAAGTGTCTCGTGCGGGCCTCCATCACGGGAAAATGTCGCCACTGCTTAAAGTGGGAGAATAGTAGGCAAAAATGGGCCCACTCTAATATTTCAACCAAAATGCTTGAAAAAGAAAAGACCATACCTAGTGCGATTATGACTATAGGGTTGTGTGCTGTTTTACGTGACAACGGGACGAACAACTCCCGAAGGATTCCCAAATTACCGTCTTATGTAATTCTTGGTATGCTGAATTAGTAGTTGCCGCTCTTATTTATGCGGGCCTTCCGCTCTGCTTAACTAGCTTTTAGTTTTTAGAAACAAGAACAATTTTAGGCTGCAAATGGTGGGTGTCTACCTAGCAGTTAGACACGGCTGTCATTGAGAACGGATGCCCTAAGACATCAATACTGAAGACAGCGCTCATACATGTTATTTAGTAAGATCTCCGAACTGGATAAGAATCCAGACATCTCGCTCCGTAACCAAATACAGTGTTACAAGATACTGGTTACCTTTCACAAAAGCATTTTAGGCAACTGATCTATCATTATGGTGGGGGTAAGAGAGACGAATAGCCACTGTAAATGTCCTTCCCGTGAGGGCGTGGCAGATCTAAATATCATGCCCAGACATTTTTATGGAATTCGGTGGGGATACGCATCTCGCCCGTCACCGGGTCCTATGGAACTAACCGTTTAGCCTGTCGTTAGGTTTATGTACAAGCTGCCCAGTTTTGCACTGCGGTGCGGGAGGATTGTTCAGCAAATAAAATAATAATTAAGATATGTTTTCGCAGTGCTTTCCTACATTGGCAAAAGTGCTAACTATTAAGTATCCGAAGATATGGAGGGAATGTATGTGACACCACACCATGGCCATCACAGTTTCCCAGGGTCGGACCAGCCCATGGTGCGGATAGGGACATCCAAACAATTAACAAGCCACAAGGCTGAGTGGAACATGAAGAGAGACAATATCTTAGAGTTATGAGTCTTGCCGGAGTGCGGGGCTAAATTATCGCAACCACTGGAAGAGAAGAGTCACTTGTACAGATTTAATAACGAAAAAATCTCTAATCATATTAAACCTCTCCTATCGAGCTGAATAGAAAAGGGTTAGTCGGTAGCATGCCGGGCTAAACAGAGTTATAGCACGGACAGCGACTTCAGTGAAAAATTGTTGGTGGCATATATAAATGTTGCTGTATAGTGTTTCCTATGTGCACTGCAGTCCTATATTTTCTTTAAATAAACAAAACATATGAACTGATGGCTACTATAGCCATATATATATATAAACTAACCAGAACAATCAATACCCCCTCCTGGAACCACACATATTTCTCATGTTTGCACCTCTGTTGATTGATCGTGAGCGATCTTCTCCACATCACAGTCTGTGCACCGCAGTTCTGGGAATACAGGAACTGGCTGTGTTGCATGTGTCACATTGGTGGCCACTTCTTGTTCATCCTCAAGCCCAATTCTGCTCAAGGCATCAGCATTTCCATGCAGCTTGCCGGGTCTGTGAACAACATTGAACTTGATGGCCTGCAGGGATTCCTGCCACCATGCTACCTGGCCCTCCAGATTTTTTAGGCTTCTGAGCCAGTGTAGTGGGCGTGATCTGTACGTAGTGTAAACGGGCATCCCTACAGAAAGTGTTTATAGTATTTGACAAAATACACTGCAGCTAACAATTCTCTCTTGATGGTTGCGTAAGGTTTCTCTGTTTTATTCAGAGTACACGAACCATAACCTGGTACCTCTTCTGTTCCATCTTCTGTGACCTGTGATAGAACAACACCTATTGCATAAGCAGATGCATCAGTGTCTAAGATGAAATCGATTTTAGGGTTAGGATGAGCAAGAATTGGTGCGGTTGTCAATTGGTCCTTTAACACCCTGAAGGAAACCTCACACTCACTCGTCCACTCGAATGGTAAATCTTTTACAAATGTAACGACGATAATACGGGCAGAGACTGAGGAAACTTTGAGTGTTGGTGACTGAAGTTGGTGTCTGCGATTCAGCCCCTGCTTGTGTTTTTGAAGGTTGAGTGGCCACTCCGTCTGTGGATATTACATGTCCCAGGAATGCGACACTTTGTCTGAAGATATTACACTTCTTGGGTTTGAGGTTGAGGTTAGCAGTATGGAACCACATCAGAACTCTGTCCAGGTTGGACAAAGTCTGCTCAAACAAAGAGCCAAAAATGATAACGTTGTCAATGTAACAGAGGCAGATTTCCCATTGTAGGGTGGTTAAAACCTGCTCAATGAGACGCTCGACTGTTCCAGGAGCATTGCACAAGCCGTAAGGCATCTTGCGGAATTGGAAAAGACTGTCTCTGCAGATGAATGCGGTCTTCTCCCGATCAGCCTCATCCATGGCTACCTGCCAGTATCTGCTTGCCAGGTCAAGAGTACAGGACCATTTGGCTCCAGACAACGAATCTAATGCCTGCTCTATTCGGGGAAGCGGATACGCGACTGTGACACTTAGATCATTAAGGCGGCGGTAGTCAATGCAAAACCACAAAGATCCATCCTTCTTGACTGCAAGTACTATGGGACTGGCCCAGGCGTGTGCTGAAGGCGCAACTATGCCTGACCGCAACCTCTCATTCACTTGTTGGTGTACTTCTGCCTCTTTACGTATGGGAAGATATGGTACCGGCTGTCATACAGGTCAGTTGTTCCCGGTGTCGATGGAGTGTCACACGAGGTGAGTTTCTCCCAGGTCCATATCTTCTGCGGAAAAACTCTCCTGATATTTAAACAATATCCGTTGTACGTGTCATTTGTGAGATTGCGTTAGTCCAACTGTGGCACACAAATATAGTTCATGCAAATCTTCTGGGATGTTGTCATCAGAAGCTGTTGTGGTTGTGTGAGTAGTGGGTGTGTCTCCAGTGAAATCACATCCACCAAATGGCCACAGTGAATGACTGGGACAAGCGTTATAGGGTCGGCTGTTCCATTGAATACACTGAATGGTATTTGTTTCTTGTTGGTGGTGTCCACTATCATCTGTGGACTCGCACATTGGGAGGCAATCATGTATTCAGGGTCGGGTTCCAGCATGGCTATGTGTTTGTTGTCTCCTAATAGTGGTGTGGTGGCCCATAGAATTTCCTCCTGTCCTGGCTCAACTGTTGCTGTAGAAGCTAATTTCACCGCACAAGTGTCGTACAGTGATGACTCCGGTCCAAGGGGTATGTGATGGCCTATGTCTAATTCTTGTTGTTTGCAGTGAATTACGGCTTCAATGGCGCTGAGAAAATCAGATCCTAATAGAGCATAGATTTGGGTAGAGGCATCAACAACTCGCTGAATGAATTGCATCTCCTCTATCTGTATCAGGATGTTTATTGTTCCAGGCACCGGAACGTCAGCCCTGGTGGCTGTTTGAAAAAATATGTTTGTAGCCGAGGTGGCGTGCTCTCAAACGCCTGTTGAAAACGCTGATGGAAGCTTCAGTGTCTACTGTGGCACTGATAGAAATTCCACCAAACAAGCAGGCACATTTATATATAACTTTGCACGTGCTTGCTGGAGAGTCTCCAAAGTTGCTGTTTGTAGAATCTCCTTTGCTGTGGTGGGGTCTTGTTTTTCTATCGCTTCCGTGAGTGAGTAGCCTAGTCAGACTCTCGTCTGTATTGCTCAGTAGGTGGCTGAATGAGGAAGGGACCAACTCATCGTCGTTGCTGCTGGTTTTGCTTAGGCGACGACGAAGTTGGGAGTAGCAGTCGTGCTGTATCTGATGCTGAAGGGGTGTACTGTGAGTTTGTGTAGACAGCAGTTTGGATTGGACTGGAGCGGTGTTGGCAGTTTGCCACCTGTGCCAGCCATTTAGGGCAACACATCATGTGATGTTTTGGTGATGCACAAAAGAAACAGTGTCGTTGCCATAGTTTGTTCTGCTTTTTTGTGGTGGTTCCTTTTGCAGATCCATGATGCGGAATGCTGAACTCAATCTGTATCACTACTGCTGCAGCTGGGTGCAGGAGATGATGATGATGGCAAGTGTGTATTGCATACCACCAGAGGGCATAATGTGTTAAGTGCCATGGTGGTGGGTCATGGTGCTTTGATAAACATTGTTTCGGTGGAGGTGTTACAACCAACCATTGCCGTTTTACAAAGGAAAGAGGGTTTAGTAGATGCGGTTATTGCAGGGTCACAGTTTTCCGCAGAGAGGGATGATGACGGTACTGTGGATGTAGTGTGCATCATAGGCACTGACTTGTGTGAACCCGATTTGTGTGTTGTGTCTAGCTTTGTTGAGGTAGCGTAAGTGGTTGCTGTTGGTGTATCCACCTGACGTTGTTGTCTATGGACCGAAGTTGAGCCGGGTTGCAGGAGTGGTCACTGAAGCGACTCTCTAATCAGTGCCTGTTCTAGTTTGATGGACGCTCAGGCTGCAGTGTGTGATGATCAGTAGTTGGTGTAGTGGAGGGAGGCCAGTGTGGACATCGCTCCTCCCAATGACATAGCTGACCATATTCAAAACATGGGCTAGGCGGCTGGGTGTGTGGTGCAGTGCTGCTTGGTGGTGGTCATGTAGTCTATTGTGTGGCGACTGCTCTGCTGAGGGTGATGACTAAGTTTGTGAGTGCGGTGATCTGTTTAGTGATCTCTTCTAATCTGTCTTGCATGTTCTGCCGATTGTTATTGTTGTGCTGGTTTCCACATCCCGAGGCATTGTTGTGGCATCCACGATTGGACTGGCCAGGCCCCCTTCCTCTAAGCATATGATTTTGACTGGGGGGAGGTTCATCGTGTGGTGCGGTGTTGGAGTATGTTGTGGTTGCTGCAGCTTGTGTAGGGTCTGTTGCTATTAGAAGTTTGGCATCATTCAACTCATTAATTGGATGTGTTTGGCGATGATTGTTCTTCTCTCTTTTGAGGAACTTTTCTATCCTTACTGCCGTTGCGGTGAGTGATTGTAAATTTCCATGCTCCATAAGGAAGAGTTTCTCCTTAAGAGCCGCTAACCCGCTCAGAGTGTCAATAAATGTGTCTAGGTGAAGATGCATTACTTCTTCGTGGTTGGTGCTAGGATATGCCCTTGTGACGAGTCGCCGGATGCGGCTTGCCAATTTTGGGATTTTTCTTCCGCTTGTCTCTGCAAATTTTTTAGTTAAAGATGATAGGTTTCTCCCAGGGCCATGTCACCGAATCTCTCGGACAAGGCGCTCTCTATTGGCATCACCCCAAATCTGCCAATACCTGTAAGGCCTTTCCTGACATCTTTGCAGCCAGATTTTCTCCCCTCTGCTGATCCATCCTTCTGTTCGTGCAGCTGATTATTTCGAACTGGCACTTGTAATTAGCCTAGTCATCCTCCCCACTGAATTCAGGTGGGAGGATCACTCGGCTAGTGCCATGATATGGGGTTATGGGCGCAAATCCAGGTGGGAGTGCAGGAGAGTGGTGTGAATGTTGATGCTGGTCTGTATCTGTGCGGTGCTGGCTGGGTGCGTGCTCTCATATCCTGGTGTCGATACATCCGCAGTGGAGACTCTCACCTGTATTGCTCAGTGCGTTAAGTTGGTAGTGACGACTCCGCTGGTTTCCTACATGGGATAGGACGATGAATTGGAGGCGGTGTCTCATGCATCCGATGTGGCCAATCTGCAGGTCACTGTGTGGGTCTTCCTTCATACTGTGGTGGTCCAGGAGAGTGACGAGGGTGATGTGTTGTGTGCGTGTGGGTGTTACTTCTGGGATTAAGTGGCTGTTGTGGATCTGCATTCCAATGTTCATATTGCGGTACCGAAGTGTAGCGCAGTGATGACGTTCTCATTGGGGAGATGTGGGCCGTGGTGCATGAGGGGCCAGTCACTGGTCACCTGATTAATTAGCTGAACGCATTGGTGTGTAGGTTATTGTGGTTGACCCTGTGGGGGACTTTGTTGTTGACATCCATGATCCGGCAAAGGTATTGGGTGCCTATCGCGAATGTCAGAGAGAGAGAGAGAGAGAGAGAGAGAGAGAGAGAGAGAGAGAGAGAGAGAGAGAGAGAGCGAGAGAGAGAGAGAGAGAGAGAGAGAGAGAGAGAGAGAGAGAGTTATGTAGGATGCATCCACCTGGGAGGTATCTCGGACAGCCTCCTCACTGATCGGCGAATACCTCTGCTGACTTATTGGTGCTGAGTCCTCTGTCAGGGAACATTTGTTCATCATCGGTGACTGCTCAAGCCACCATTCCATCATAGTACTCCACCTCTGCGTCGGGGGAATACTGATTTAAATAAAAGAGAGACTGGAACATGCGGGTGTTGTAGCTGGGCATGGGTTCACTTCTCATTTGGGCACCACTTGTAGCCTCCGGGGGTGCGCACTGGTCCGCCGGACACTCTCGTGCCATGGCACCACACGTGCATGGTACATTGTAGCAAGGCTTCTGGTTAGCTGTGAATCTCGGGGTTGTGGATCCAGTGTTGCACATTTCCAAACTGTACAAAGACCGACTTCACGAGCCGGTGGAATGTTCACATTCCAGTGGGGCTGTGCGACCATTAACGCGGAAGTTGAACCACACTATTTCGTTCCAGCTGTTTGTGTCACCGGTGTGGCAGTCCATTTACTCAATTTAGAGTTCAGACAATACAAAATACATAATTAATTAGTACAACAAACAATGGTACTTGTTTGCTAGCTGTTATGGGAGAGAAATCAAGTACATATGGCTGCGTTGTTGATTCACCTAACATGGTCCTCCCCAGAGGTACCTCACCAATCTCTGATCTGTATAATCAGTGCGGTATCCCCGCAAAGGAGGGTCCTAAAGCGGATACGTAGCAAGTTTAATATAAACTGAATTAACCCCTAAAACAAATATTATTTGTTGTGAGAGGAAAGTGCCTCACGCAGGCCTCTGTCCCAGGAAAATGTCTACAACGCTGAAGTGGAGGAAGAGAGATGGCAAAAAAGGCCACTCTCTTGTTCAAACTATGCTATGTAAAAAGAGTCAACCTAGTGAAATTATAAGTTATAGTGATGCACGCTGTATTACGTGAAGATGGGGGTGGATGATTTCCGCAGAATTCAACACTGTCATCTTATGTAAGTTAAAAGATACTGTGTTTGTATCCTATCCTATCAGTTAGTATTTAGGTCCAGATCAAGGTTAGGCCGCAAGTGGCTATGTGTTCTACCTATCTTTAACATATAAGCCTGACTGGCGAGAATGCCTGGTGTCCGCATGGTCACCCTCGCAGAGCACCCCCCTCAGATAGACAACATGTCACATGGTGGCAGCTCCAGAATCATATAACGATCCTGTCACCACTGTATGATGACCACATATAACAGCACAGGGACAAGTCACATTACCTAAGCATTGAAAAGCACATATAAGTTTATGGTGGGGAACAAGAGACAGATATCCAACTATGGCGACCTTCCCGTGAGGGCGTGTAGAGTTAGATGGATATTACTGTTTATTTTTATTTTTATGCATGTTTTATTTCAGTGAATGTTTGCTAGTTACGAAATTGGCAAAATTTGTTGATAAATTTCCTACTCTGGGGGGGGGGGGGGGTATGTGTGTAGGTTGGGAGGGTGCTGGGGGTTGTGGGAAGGGGTGGTCTCCTCTTGACCCGCGAATTGACATATTTTTTTCTTTGAAATTTAACTGTTTATGTGGATCAAGTGCCAAAGGGTTAATAAGGAAGTAGTAAATGTAATGTCTGAATTTATAATTGTTTGTGTAAGTACTGTCTTGTCTAATTTATATATACCTGTATATATGTGTGTAAGGTGTCCGCCATAACAATAGGCACTGCCTTGGGCGGACAACCTGGTATGATTTGTGAATTCGTTTACGTTGGAATTATTGAATAAATAATCTTGAATCTTGAAAATCTTGAATCTCTTATATTAAATCGCCGAAAATGTGCTTACACCCTCGAATGGTCGTGTGTGCGTGTGTACTGTATGTAAGTCCTATATATCTATAATGAATTGCATAATTTATGCAAATTCTATGTAACGAAGTCTATGTTCTATGTATGCTATGTTATATGTTATGTAAATGTGAATGTTTATTTATGTATGGGGTCCATCGCCTTATAGGCTTTGCCTTAGATGGACTGTCTATTTATATTGTTTATATTCTAATATGTGATTATCAAATAAATCTATTTGAATTGAATTGAATCAGATCAAATCAGTCTTATCTTATTTAGAAGTATAGACGATTTTTTCGTATGCTTTCTATTTACCATGTTGTGGGTAGGGAAGGGCCGGGGGAGAGAGGGGTGGAAGCAAATAAAATTTACTTGAATTGAATTGATAATTATTTCAAATCCGCAAAGTTCGAAAAATCCGCATTTTAGTGCACCCCAAAATGACGGTTATGGCGGAAGAGCAGGTAATTTTAGCAAAAAATATTCACCAATTTTAAGCCGTTTCGAATAAATATCTATTCTTTTTGAAGACTTGATATACTGATATTGTATAATATAATTTTTTCTTTCAGACGGAGCTGAATGAAGGATGGAGAGTACCTGTTTTGTTGAAAAACGGAGAAGGGTGGCGTAAGTAAAACTGACGTCTAGCGTCTGCTAGTAACATTAATATAAACAAAGGGAGATAATATCGAAACGGTTGGTACTGTTGACCCGAATTCGCTAATGAGGTCATACATACATACATACATACATACACGCACTGTACATAAATGCTTGAATGCACGATAAAATGCGACAGTGTGTTGTTGATGATGATGACTGAACATCGGCAAGAACTTCTTCACTAACAGAGTTGTAGACATTTGGAATGACCTATCAGAAGCAGTTATCAGTGCCAGTAGCACCCAAATATTTGAACGTAGATTGGACAAATACTGGAAGGACCAACCAATCCGATTTAACATAGACACGACACTCACAACTCAAAGCGCATGCGATGCGACATAGCAAATATAGTAGAAGACCCAGAGCTAACAGAAGAGGGTATATAACCCTACAGTCAGAAGAGGACCTGTAAGTAAACCTGTAAGTAAGTATGATGTCACATATAGCCTGATAATGACAATTAACACCAGACATTAGTCCCAGGTTCGTCTATTATAAAACCACGAGTGGAGAAATCTAAATCCTGGTGGTTGACGATGACGTCATTCAATATATAATGAGATATAAAACTTATTCTGTTGAATATTTTGAAAATAATGTGAAAGTCCATACAGACAGGTGGTCGCTTGATAAGTCTTTAATTAAATGCATGTCTGTCTGTGTGTGTGTCTGTCTGTCTGTCTGTGCGTCCGTTAATGGTGGTATGCTATGTAACCTTTTTAAGAACAACCAGTGCGTTCCATGCGTGCTATCTGTCAGGATTTTGTAACGGTATTAAACAGCCACAGTTATAAAGCCGCTAATGCTGCTGCCTTTAAGCCTTTATGAACAACCACCATCATTCAAATATATGGGGTTCCCTAAGACAAGAACAAAGAATCACGATCTGATGACCAGTCTTAGTGAAAGTCTAACTGAAAGTGGCTGCAACATCAATGACAATATATTTTTTTTATGAGCCACCGTGACTTAATGTGCCACCACCATGACTCGTATTAAGAACCACCATCTAACAACCATCAAATGTGCCTATAGCATACAAATTTTCCATTTAATTTTGGTACAATTTCTTTCAATTTTTTGGCGTTAGAAAAACATCACGTCATTGCATTGTTAAGGCAAGCTGTGTTACTTAGGGGATTAATTCCAGGAAGCCAGCAGACAATCGCCGGATTATCCACAGGCACGTACAATGGGGTTTGCTTTAACCAGCCGGTTTGCAGAAACGTCCTCAGCAAATCACAACACACGTGAACTCGCTCGACGTGCACTGAACTCGGGTTGACAATCAGTCTGTAAAAATCTTCCGTTCAGTACAGACCATCTTTCTCAATTCCAAATTTTTCAAATTGTTCAAAATTTCAATCCTAAATCAAAGTGAATTTCATTAAAAAAAAATATAAAGTCTCCATAGAAGCTTAGTTCATTCCCGATAGTACTTTTGAAAAATACAACAACAATTTTGTATCTTTCTGTACACTTTCTATCCTTATTCAATTCGATTCAAACATTAACAAATTTTCACATGTAAACCATTTGTAAATTTCCTAGTATCATATTTTCAATTTTAGATTAATTTCTCAAGAAGATTATACACAGTATAATTGGCTAAAATAAAAGACGAGACAAGCTGAAATTATTCCAACATTTATTTACATTTGTGTTAAAGAACATATTAATATTCTTATTATAAAAAACCAACATAATACCGAAACTTGAAGACATTTTAAAGACATATTCCTGTGCTTAGCAATAGCCGTCATCAAATAGTTGAATAGTTCGCCTCTACGTCTGCACCATCTGAAAAATATACTGAGCCAAAAAAGTTTAGCAACTGAAGTTTGGTTTGTTGTATTAAAACTATGCATCCATTTATAACCAAATTTGCAGGCATGTTTTGTCAATGTAATGTCTCGTTGATCATGAAGAAATGGAAATCATTTCTTGCATTTCTCGGCCGCACGCTTACTCCATGTGAAAATGCATTTGTCATGCACTGGCCCACATTGGCGGGTAACGAAGGCAAAAATTCACCATATTGCAAAAGCAGATAACGAACGTTAACAGAAAACGCTTAAAAGTTTACCCTACCGAACATGGGCCGCGGCCCAGGGCTACCCGAAAATCAGCACCATGAAGCAATGGGAAGACTCGCTGCTGGGCAAAGCGTTCGCGCTGTTGCTCGACATTTTAATGTTCACGCCTCAACCATTTCCTGTCTGCAAACGTGAGCAGGAAACTGGACATGTTAATGACCGACCACGATCTGGCAGACCGAGAGCAACAACACCACGAGAAGACCGCTACTTAGTGACGCCATCACAACGTCACAGGTTTGAGACTGCGCCGCGGCTGTCCCGTAATTTGCACACCGCTACCGGCACTATGTACAGTGCATGCACAAACTGTGCGAAACAGACTCCATGATGCTGGACGGCATTCCCATCGTCCACTTGTTGCTGTTCCGTTTTAGGAATATATAAACTATATTTGCGGAAATGATGAAGCATATATAGTAACAGTCCCTTGTCTGATTTCTATGATGGTGCCTATTTGACATCAAGTTTTGATCTTGAGATAAATGAATGACGCAATAGTATAGGTATGTATATCAATATAATTGCCACTTTTGAATCAACACTCTCAATGGGACTATGGCAGATAATGTTATTAAAGTTTCATCTATTAATATGAGAGTGTAAATAGTTTGTACATATATCCAATCCATCTTTAGGTACTTATGTTTTCATACTCGCCTCAAAACTTCCTGAGATATTGTAATATTCATGTAATTGGTATGTATGTTCATAGAAAATGGCCATCTTAAGGTTCGGCAACTAATGTATATAAAAACAAATATATTCCATATCCATATTTACAAGCTAAAAGTGTCCACTCAAAAAAACCATTAGAAAGAAAACCCTCGTCTGTTACGGAGATATTCCTAGTGGCTCGGCACGTGCACAGAGGGCCGAATCGCGTCTTAGACGTTTTTGCCATCGTGCGTGCCTTAGGTACAGGCATGGTGAGAGCGGTCGTAATGTGTCCTGGGGTGCGCATTATCGGTTCCGGGTTCGTTAGTCCTTCCCGTCACCCGATCACAATATTTAGCCTGCAGAGGAAAACGGTTTATCGTGTAATTTAAAGCCACAACTCACTCCCATGTTTGAAATTAAATTAATACCATGGACAAACCTGACTTGCAATGCGCTAGCCAATAGATTAGCCAAATACCATTTTTGTTAGCCAAATAGTAAATGTTTTAGTTACATCTTTACTTCAATGTCGCTTATGAACATGTTTGCAGATAGTTATCATCAGTTGATACTATCAATTTTACAGTCCAGATAGAATAGGGTCTTAATATATCAGAAAGGTGTTGAATATTTTGAAACTAATATGACTGAAAGTTGTTGCTGCCTTAGGTAGCAACAACTTTCAGGCATATTAGTTTCAAAATATTCAACAACGTAAACAGGAATTTTTGCAATGCATTTGTAATGCGGGAATTAGTCAGGATTCAACCAATCAAGAAAATTACATTAATTTTAATCATTAGCCAATTATTTAGCCAATTCTACCTTTTATTAGCCAGATTTTAGCTTTGCTATCACTTGACTAATTGGCTAGTGGGTCGATCGGTCCCTGATACCTTGTGAGGCGGTGCTGTCATTTATGGCCCATGCCTGATAAGTACCAAAAAACAAACTGACAGCTCAGGTATAGCTTTAAAAAGAATTATTTAATGAATTTATTACTAAAACCAATTTATCTAGCAATACACTTTGCTCAGTATTGCAGTATTAGCAAGTTTTATTAGATAGCGATGCATGTAGTATTTTTACTGTGGTCATTTTGAAAGTGGTATTGCTGATGATATCTGTTACTGTCAAATGTAGCAACAGTTTTCTGCAGGACTTCAACCCTTGTCACGCTGATGTCAAAGGATTAAATGTTAGAACGTCAGGTTTAAAAAGGCTGGTGTACAGTTTGCAAACACTTGCTGAAGGATGTTGATGTCATAGAGCAGCTTACACCACCCTTATTTCCAGTTATAGATGTCAATAAGAATTCAATAAAAATTAGTTGAAACACCAATGTGTTCCAGGTGAGCGATACAGGCCCCTTGTTTCTAATATCTGTCATGTCTCGATTAAATGCAAAGGCAGGAATCCATGATCTAGGTAACCGTAGTAAAGAGGTTGTAAATAGCAACTAGTTTGTCAGCACCAATTTGATTTGTTCACATTTTTACATATATGTAGTTTAAATGTACATTTAGTTGAAATATGTGTAAACGCATCTTGATAATATATTGTCAGCTTATTGTAATGACTGACAGGGTTAGCGTTGATTGTACTTCATTTCCTAAATGTTGCATTTCACACTTTCTTATTTCATTTAATAGTAATATTAACCCTTTAATGGTTAGATTTGGCCAAGAAGATCAAAATATTGAATGTCCATTTGCAGGCCAACAGAAGACCCTTTTAAGAAATTTGCCACTGCAATGACTGGCTCGGTTATCGAGTCAGCCATTCCATTGGAAAATTTAAAAAACATTCTCTTAGCATACAAATGGACATTACTCGAGACCACTGTAGAGGCCGGTCTTGACTGACTTTATATATAAAAATGATAAACCTTAGTATTTTGTGTGTTGTTTTATTCAGACTGGGCTGAGATTTTGAGCAAAAAGGACATCAATGGAAAGCCTGTTTATTACATTCATTATGAGGATTGTGAGTATAAAGTGGAATGTTCCTTTATCTTCATAGTACTAATTAGCTTGCTTGGCCTGAACGGCTAAGTGAGCTTATACCATTGTGACCATTCATCATGTGTCTCGCCAGTCAGTTATTTAAACGACGTCTTCTCAAGAACCACATGACCAATTTCTGTTAAATTAGATAGGAAGTGTCCTTATAATGGCATAGAAATCTAAGATTGTTCAAAACGAAGATGATTGGTAGATTTTGGGCAGTCCATCTCGAGCTGTTGTTAGAAACACATAAACATCTTTTTCTTCGAAATCTCTAATCTGATTTGATTTGAAACTCAATAAACTTTACCTACGGTCAGACCTGAACCAAGTTTGTTCAAGAAATTCTGATTGGTCGATTTGCCGGATGGCTATCTTGGATGACCTAGTTTTAATGAAAACACCACGAAAAGCTGAAGGGATCCCAAATTTTCCGAAAATGTCGGGAAATCGTTTAAAATGCTACTCCTCATTAACTGCTTGAGCAATTTCAACTTGGCTGGAAGGATACTAGGCTGATAGGTTTCAGACTATGTATACAGAATTTTGAAATTTTGAAGTTTTTATTTTCAAAACTGGCATGACTGTGAAGTGACTATTATTGATTGATAATGTAGTATTGTTTGGGAAGTCGTCTCAGATCGGCCTAGTTTCATCGGTTAGTTGTCATATAACATAGTTTGATATATAATATTGGAAACAACCTGTATCAGTATATATTTGTAATTTCTATAACTGTTTTTCAGTTAACAAACGTCTGGATGAATGGGTTCCAGAGGAAAGGATGGACCTGACAAAGGTTGAGCCCCCTAAGAAAGAGAACAAAACACCGAAGAAGGAGGGACCTGGTCTGAAATTGGCTAATGGCTCATCATCTAGATCTAACAGTCCGGAGAGAGAAATCCCTGTATGTTGTACAAGGAAATTACTAGAATAATGAAAGGCTCAGTTCGTCTATCTGTCTGTCCATCAACTTTTTATATGCTCGCATAAGCGGGGTCGTATTATGTGATGGCGCTCACCATCCGTGCGTCCATCCGTCTGATTTGTTGTCCGGACCGGATCTCGAAGAGTTTTGTACCTACACTAAAAAATTTTTCAGCAGATGTGTTAGGGATAGATGAAGTGCAGTGATTTCATTTCGGCAAAATCCGCCCATATTTGCCCAAGTTATCTTGCCTGAAAAGCTCAAATTCATCAAAATTTTCTTGTCCGGTCCAGATCTCGAAGTGTTTTGAACTTACTCACAATTTTTTGTTCGGCAGATGTTTTAGGGATAGAAGAAGTGTTATTTATCAAAGATTTGATGGATTTTCAAGCGGAAATTGGGTTTATAAATGTTTTTTTGTTTTTCTAATTTCAAATTTGCCGCTTTCGATCACAATTTAATCAGAATTCCACTGACTGTAACTTTAAGTCTTCTAATACTGATAAAGAATTCCCCTTTTCTGGCTTAATTTTAGTTAATACTCAGACTTCCACTGATTGCTTAGTCTGCTGCTGATACTCAGAATTCCACTGATTGTAGCAGTACACTACCTTCACTCACTTCTAGATTTTGCCTAATCTCATACTAAAATTGGTTAAGATTTAAAGATGAAATTCTATCCTGCCTAAGCTTGTATCATCGTTTTGTGTTATCTTTGTGTTTTCTAGGCACTTAGTCATTGCGCTTCCTTTAATGTTATAGTTATGGTGTGGTTAGTTTGCCATGCAACACTGAATCATGTTTAAGTTTTAGGCACACTAATAACGTGTTTAAAGCTATATCCAAGATTAATATATACATAAAATTTCTATTTAAAAAAATATTTATTTAAATTAGTGTTGGAAATTGGTACTATTTTTGTGATCGATGATTGGTTTTATATACTAGCCGATGATCCGTTAATGCAGTAATTATAGCATGTTCAATGATAATTACCCCTTTCAAACAAGTCACGGTTGTGACAGATTCTTAATAATTTAAGAAATAATCTGTTGAATATTTTGAAACTAATTTGACTGGAAGGCAGCAACAGCTTCCAGTCAAATAAGTTTCAAAATATTCAACATGTTATTGGCATGGTTGCTTTGAAATTAACATACTATTTTAGTGCTGAAATAATTAGTCTTAGACTAAGGAGTAATACTATATAGTTGTAACAATTAAATTTATATTCTTTTCCCAAAAATAATGCTTTTCTAGCTTGACCAGTTAACATATATTAATAAAGTCAACTTATAAACAACCAAAATCAATTTTTGAAATCATAATCAATCGGTTGGTTGAACATGCAAACCAATTAATCATCGATCAAATCAATTAATCGGAACAACACTGATTTAAATACATCCATTTGGTATTTGGAATATATTAGCGAAGACCAGTAGGTCCGGCCAGCATGTGCACGATTGCTTATATCATGCAATGATTAGAAATGGCACGCTTATCTACTGCTTGACACTGAAATGAACAAAACTATAGCAATTGCTTATTACCCTCCCGCTTAGTAAAAAGGTGTGTGGCAGATTATGCTTTCGCTGCCATCAGCCGGGGGTGCATCTGCATGTATTTTCTTTATAACCATGATAAGTCGCAGATCCGTCCGCATGTATGGGCGCACACACGCGTCCATCCTGGCATGTGTTTGTACCTCCAATTTCCTCCATCAGTGCTTCAATTTGTCCATACAGGTTGCCATTACACACAATTCTTCAGGAAACTAGGATTAGCCAACTGGTCTTGATCCCGAATAAATCTAGAAAACTGAAATAAAAAACCGCTGTTTATAAAAGCTGGAGGATGAGGGTCAGTAGCAACAATAATCTTTGATTATTCTGGTTTTGTTTTACAGTCACGGCCTAGCTCTGTTGTTAATACACCAAGAAAAGATGATGCAACCGGTTCCTCATCTCGACAAAGCAGTCCAGAGAGAGAGCTACTTATGGTTGTAAGTTGTATGTATTATCACCTGCCGAATCTTATACTGTGTAAATTCTCCAAGAGGCAGAACTCTAGGGTTTGGCTTCAGATATTTCATTTTTACTAGAAGCCATGACATTGTCATATATAGAGTTGGTTATATCTACGGTTGATGTCGGTGGGCAATGGTGTCTGGGCAGCCATATAATCTTTCACCTATGAAAGAACTATGTCAAAGTCAAACTTGCCTAGTTTCCTACCATGTAGGGAAAAGATTACCTTATTAGAACCAATGATAATATATTCAAGCAGCACATTTGTTATCAATGTTGAAATTGAGTTATGAATTAAGCTATAGAGTATATAGGCTCAAGAGGATTATTGGCATTAGACAGCTGAGCTTCAAAGCACTGGTGTGTCATGCTGAAATGTTACTCACCTGAACATCATACTTACTGTGATATGACTGCCGAAAGGGTGACGGTGTAGGAGTCCTGCTCAGTGCTCATAGACATTAGACACACATATACGTAGGAAACATTTCTGTGTATTGACCAAGTTATTGATTTATGGACTTGGTGTGGTTACAGAGCTCGTAGAGGACACCACTGCGCAAACCTGCTAAGTGTGCTACATGCCAATCTAAAAAAGGCTGGACTGTGTACACAGGATGTTTTTAAACTACTATGGCCGCAGAACACAGTATATCATCATACATGTACAAACATGTGTCAGCACTGGCCAGGAACTGCAATGACTACACAGTTCTTATGTACAATGTTGAAGTTTGATGACCATATTTTGCCCCTATGTCCACCCCTTTCTCCACCACCCCTTACTTCAGTAAATGTCATCTAGTTAGTAATTGCTCTACGAGCCTCTCACAATATAGCTAAAGCTATTTCTGAAAGTGACCAATGCAAACATTAATTGATTAATTAAATAAGGCTGTGTTCTCACTAGAGATTTAACCGGCGTAGCGCAATACTGAGGTATGGAGTTATTCCCGATTAACTCTCCAGTGAGAACACGCCTTAAGTGTGTCATATTTGTCACTCTTGAAGTGTAATAGTGTTTTATTAACATTATTTTTTCCAGAATGGTATTCTACAAAAGAAAACTAGTATACTTAAAAAGAGGAAAAATGCTGATGAGGAGGTATGATAATTTATTGATTATTCCCCCAAACGCTCATTTAATTATATAGAGTATATCGGTTGCTTTTTTCGATCCAGGTTTCCATTTCTGTGCAATAATAATTTATTCACCAAACTTGACCGTATATGAAGTGGATCATAGCTCGACTTAGCAATCCGAATAGTGTCTGCCATCTGGTCTGAGAATTATGTAACTGTTAAAGTTTTTTCAAAATACCCCGCTGGCTCGACATGAACATGCCCAGCCTTGTAGTTGTGTCAAATTGTCAAGGATGTGGCCAATTAATTATTGAAATTCAATTATGTTTCCAGGTGTAACTTGATCTCCTGTATAGAAATCTTCATCAACTTGTTCTGGAGATCACCCATGAGTTCCTAAAGAACTAAGAATTTTTGGGTTCTAATGAGCGTTGTGTTGATGTTATTATGCACATTGTGTTTCATAATGACAGTTTGAGCTCTCCAACAAAAAAACATTCTTCAGCAAACTTGTTCTCTGATTTTGGATAACCCAGCGGCAGATCCAGAAATTTCAGTTAGGGAAAGGGTGGGTTTGGCGGCATAAATGAGGAGACTGAGATGGGCTGTTATCTACTCTCAACAGCAGGGTATCCGGGGGTTCTCCCCCCGTGAAATGGTGAAAATTAGATGCTCTGAGAAGCATTCTCCTACATTCTGAGTGACAAAAACTATTTTATTTTTATTTTCGAAATGTATAAATATGATGGACGAATCCAGAAATTTTTTAGATGCCCCAGGAATGTAGATCTACGTGTCATATGAACATTATCAAAGGCCATGTGCTATATTTCTGTGGACAAAAATTGACCTTCAGTTAGCTATGAAAGTATTCAATTTTTACACATTTTCGTATGTAAAACCATCTACATGACATTATTATCTGTGAGAAACTGCATACATGTAGGTCTTTATGTACAACGCATGAACCGTGCCCCTTAACACATACCCACAGACGCTAAATATCTGAATAATTATCTTAAATTATAATTTTGCGACACATTTTGCTGTGGTCACCAAAATAAATCATGACCTTGAGAGGGGGAAATGCAGCCTAAGTAAAGTAGGAGTGCTAGGAAAATAGATCACAGATCTGTAGTTTGCTGGTATTCGTCTCGCATCATCGGTTAAGGGACATAATACAACATGGAAATCCTGATCACTTACAATTTTTGAAGCATATTATCTGTATTTCCTCATGAAAGAGCATGTTTCTTCTAATCACATTACTTCTCTTGTGTTGGAACATATCCATGTTTTAAGCCATGAAGATTTTGGGATGTGTTGTCATACAAGCACTGCCAAATTAAGCAATTTGTCACGTTGTACCATCAATCATTAGCCTACTCAAAAATTAAATAAGGTGGTTACAAGAAATGCATATTTTCATAGGCAAAATAGTATTTGGTCGAGATTGACAGCGTTGGCAGAAAGCTTTGTCAGAAAAGTCACCGAAAAAGTAATGCTTATAATCTTGCCTCCAACAAGATATATTGTAAAAGAACTCACTTTCGTGAATATTTTTGAATATTTAATACTATGCAAGATGAAATATTGATGAATGAAGAATCTGTTATCTCCGCACGTCGGCATAACTTCTACTATGTATGGCATAGATGCAATATGTTTTAAATGCAAGATATTAGGGCTTCACGATATATCGAATACCGGTATCATAGTTATACCGTTAGTCATATCCGTATGATTTTGCTCATACCTAAATATCGAGATATAACATAAAACTGGTATAACACATTCTGTTTAGGCAGCTTTCCATTAGCAAAATTCAATAGTAAATCTCTAACGAGATAAGCAACTGCTCTTTGTATGGGGAAATGATATTTTACATGTTTTTAGTAACATTTTCTGACTTATCTGGAACTGTCAAATTGTTGTTTGGAGACTAGAGAAATTGATAAATTAACGATTACTGCTGTGAAAATTGGCTATTTATGCAAGAATGCACTTCTCACAAAAAATATAATACAAATTATTTTAATTAACCTCATAGGACAGGTGATGGTTAAAAATGCCTAAAATATTTCTTTTCTTGCTCTAATATTTTATAATTTCAGCCTGTTGTTTGCTACATGTAGAAAATTATAATTTCAAATGAATATTTTGTGTCATGTTTTATCTCAATTACTACAGCCGGGTTAGTTAGAGTTTTGCCTGAATTGGACAACTTTGTAGTGACCGCCCAATGGCCCAAGTAGAGAAGAACCGACCATATGAGAAAATTTTCTCAAATGCCTGCAAGCTCTATTGTCTAAGCTTCGCCTCAGATATGTTTGCAGGTTTTGAAAGTCTTGAGATTTTATAATTTAAATCTGTAATGGTCACAGCAGACATGAGCCATCTCTGCAGTGGTCTTGAGGAATGTTCATTTGCACGTCTGCAAGAGTTAAGACACCTTTATTAAAATATCATATGGAAAATCAATCAATCCGTGTTATTGGTTTAGAAAAAGTACAGAAAATTGAAATGTTGCCAGGTTAAATTCTTAAGTTTGTGTAGATAAGCATCAGAATATTGCCTCTCTAACATCTACACATGTGACCTAAAATGAAAATATTGAAACGGACAGATTGGAGATTTATTGTAAAATTGGTTCAGAAATTGTTAAACAAAATTTAATTTGCAGGTCTAGACCATGACAATATTTTCCATATATTCCTTCATCCATTTAGCTATTTTGATAATTAAATAGAAAAAAATATTTTGCCTGTAAATTAGGCAAGTAGGCATGCGCAAATTAATTTCAAAATATTCAGCAGATTAGTGATAACAACTTTGTGATCTGTCCAATGTTCTGAGCTGTGAAAGGGTTAAGACGCCCAAACACGTTTGTATACACTTGATCAGTTGTATTGGATTTCTCAAGCGTGAGTTCCTCTAGAGGGAGATTCCGCTGTTATCCAATCAAATACTGACACGTCACACTGACGTTTAGTACAACAGACAGAAACATGGCGGGTATTTTTGCAATTTGTAGGCCAAATAAGGCGACTAACATCGGGCTTGTAAACTCATTATTTATAAAAATTAGAGCAAATGGAATACTAAGGATGATTTGGGGATTGTGTTTACAATTAAATATGGTAGTTGAATCTGATTTATGGGCATTAACAACTTTGGGTTGTGCAAGAAAACGTACAACAAATAATAGTCTTAAACAACGCAGTAAGTTCGTTTTTATTGAACACACAATACATTAGGTATAATTTTTAAAGTAAAAACATGCACAAATAAATATACACACATGATAATATAATCTCTAATTAAGCACACGCAAAGTTACCAGTTTCCGTTACTCTTTTTCACTGCGTCCCTTGTGCGTCCTCAGGGACGCAGAGGGTTAATTTTTATGCGTCCCTCTGCCATTTTTATGCGTATATACGCGCAAAAGGATGCATATGGGCAACTCTGACCATGACATAATATTATTATAAGAGTCCCACTCGTAATTACCTAGCATAAAGTGACATTTGTTAGTAGTCCCATGTTCTGGTGGTCACAAATGAACATTTTTGATTCTATCGCCTACATGTACTAAAGAAGCCACTTTTTTCAGTGCCTTTCCTGGTATTACTAAGTTTATAATGTATTCGCTGTACTGTATCGCATGATATGCATGTATTTTACAGATTGAGGTCCTCTCTCAGGAGACTGGTCCCAAGGTTCCGCGTCAGACTGGTAGCATGGTGTCGCATCATGACGACGTCATAACTCGCATGAAGAATATTCAGATGATAGAGCTGGGCAGATACAGAATTGAACCGTGGTATTTCTCGCCTTATCCACAGGTTTCTATAAATGTTATTGTCCCAATTTATCCTACAGATGATTTTGAAGATAATTTTACAGAAAATTTGCTGCATAAGGTAACAATGATTTTCAGTCAAATTATTTTCCAATGATTATACCATTTTTTGTTTGTCTTCCTTAAGACATGGCCTTTTCGAATTCAGAAAAGGCTTATCATCTAGTAACATTACAAGGCATGTTGGTGTGACAATATTATTAGCTCACCTGACCAGAATGGCCAACTGAGCTTATATCATGGTGTCTGTCCGTCCGTCCGTCGTCCATCAACATTTGCTATAAAATGTATTACCTAAACCATAAACGACTTGGTGGATTATAACCAAATTTGTCAGAACGGATCCTATGGTGATAGGCGCCAAAACTCAAGAATATTCTTTGTTAAACTTTTTCGGCGGCTATCTTGGATTTTCTCATATTTTTCCAGAATACATTAAAACGCTCCTCCTTAATCAATGTCCCAATTTCACGGAATCTTGGGTGGAGCGATCCTATGGTGGTGGGCCTCACCTCTTCTGAGAATTTTGATTGTTCCATTTTTTTCCCGTGACCATCTTGGATTTTCTGAAGTGTCCAGAAGTCCTTTAAAATGCTAATCCGTAAACAGTGGCATGATTTTGCTAATCTGTAAACAGTGGCATGATTTTGCTAATCCGTGAACAGTGGCATGATTTTGCTAATCCGTGAACAGTGGCATGATTTTGCTAATCCGTGAACAGTGGCATGATTTTGCTAATCCGTGAACAGTGGCATAATTTTGCTACTCCGTGAACAGTGGCATGATTTTGCTAATCCGTGAACAGTGGCATAATTTTGCTAATCCGTGAACAGTGGCATGATTTTGCTAATCCGTGAACAGTGGCATGATTTTGCTAATCCGTGAACAGTGGCATGATTTTGCTAATCCGTAAACAGTGGCATGATTTTGCTAATCCGTGAACAGTGGCATAATTTTGCTAATCCGTGAACAGTGGCATGATTTTGCTAATCCGTGAACAGTGGCATAATTTTGCTAATCCGTGAACAGTGGCATGATTTTGCTAATCCGTGAACAGTGGCATGATTTTGCTAATCCGTGAACAGTGGCATGATTTTGCTAATCCGTAAACAGTGGCATGATTTTGCTAATCCGTGAACAGTGGCATGATTTTGCTAATCCGTGAACAGTGGCATGATTTTGCTAATCCGTGAACAGTGGCATGATTTTGCTAATCCGTAAACAGTGGCATGATTTTGCTAATCCGTAAACTGGCATGATTTTGCTAATCCGTAAACAGTGGCATGATTTCAACGAAACTTAGGTGCAAAGATCCTAGTGTGGTGGGCTTCAACAAATCTAACGAGAATCTTGTGTCTTTTGCCAGAGCTTTAATTTCTGGCAAAGTTCTATATGGCTGAGCACTCTTGAAATAGCAAAGTACCAGGTGAGCGATACCGGCTTCCTTAGGCCTGTTGTTTAAAACAGGCGTGATCTGAACTTATCACCAGATTTAATGTTATATATTGGGCACGATTCACAAAGTGGTCTATTTTCGAAAATGTACATGATGGTCATCTTCTATTTTGCTATGACTACATCAGTTTAAGAGCTATCATGACATGTGAGGTGTCAAATGAAAGAAGAAATGATGCTGATTAAAATTATGTAAGAATATTTATTATATGTGGAGGCAAACCTGTGTAATTCTTCTGAGTGTTATAGATAACAGGGTGAAATATAGATGTAACCGTTTCCGCTTCAAACTGGTTTTTACGAATCTTTTTTAGCATGTTGCTCACTAGTGTCATATATTCAAGATATAATATATGCATTTCATCGTACATTATCTGAGATGTAATAACAGCACGAAATTCCATCAGATAAACCGTATAACTGTTCCTAGTAATCATTTAAACAGGAGCAGGTAATACTGTAACCTTGGCTTCCGGTTAAGGGAGTAGTTTCATAAATGTGATAAAATTTCACACCAAGTTGAGAAAGTATATAAAAACTATACATTTTTAGAATGCTCATAAACTGTAGTTTAAGAAAATATAAAGATGTAATGTTGGACTCTTCATATCTTGAGACTCTCACATCATTAACCAGGTGAGAACAAAATGTAACGCCCGAAATTTATCTTCAAAAATCATGCACCACCTTTTTTCAAATTATTATAGCACCTATAATTTTGACCTATAATTTGACCACCATGGTCAAAATACTCCTCCTTAGCTGCGTGACATATTTTGACCAAATTTAACTAGATGCATTCTATCGTCGTAGACTCTTGAACATCTATTCATAATTTTGATTGATCAATTTTTTGGGTGAAAATCTTAGATCTTATGAAAAATCTACCAGAAATGGTCAAAATGCTACTCCTCCTTTAGCTGCTGGACATATTTCAACCAAATTTGACTAGATGCATTGTATGGTGGTAGGCTCTATAACTTTTATTCAGAATTTTGATTGATCAATTTTTGGTGTGAAAATCTTTGATTTTATGAAAAATTTACCGGAAATTGTCAAAACGTATCACTTTCTTAACGGCTTCAAGGATTTCAACAAAATTGTGCTGGAACGATCCTATGTGAGTAGGCTCCAGATGCTGTATTCAGAATTTTGATTGGTCAATCTTTTGGGTGAAAATCATGATTTTTTAATGAAATATTTACTGGAAATTGTCAAAACACATCTCCTTAACAGCTTGGCGGATTTTAACCAAATTTAACTTTGATGATCCTACAGTGCTAGAATGTGGACTTTCTATTTAGAATTTTGATTGGTCGATTTTTCTGGTGGCCATCTTTAATGTAAAGATTCATGTATATTTAAATGCAAATGTTTCAAATGCTAATGATCCAGGTGAGCGTCACAGGCATTTGGGCCTCTTGTTTATATATCATATGTATTATATGGGCGACCACATAATACCTAAGCAAATACAAATTGAGAAGTGAACACCATTGTGAGTGTAAAAACAATATTGACACAAAAATCATTGATAATTCAAACATTATCCTCTCCAACAGTCCACATGCTGGGAAGAGGGTATTGCAAGCGTGTCTGCTTGAGTGTATGTGCATGGTGCCTGTCTGTCGCTGTCTGTCTTCATAGCTGTGTCTAAAAAACTACTGATCCGATTTGGCTCAAATTTTAACGCAACAGGTGCTCTATCCATCAAAGGATTTAGGTTGTGATCCTGATAAAAGGCCAGATACCTTGGTAATTATTTGTCTGGTTTGGTTAATATTATAATGGACATACCGCGGCCTCTTGTATGGTCTTGTGGAATATCCAATTACAGGCCAAGAGAAAACAGCTGAATGACTCACACGATAACCGAGCCAGTCATTCCAGTGATAAATTTTCAAAAATTGTATTCTCTTGGCCAGTAAATGGACATTCAATAAAAAAACACCTAAATTTGACCAAAGTTGTGAAATCCTGGTGTAAAGCTACAACCCTATGTGTTAAATTATTATCAAAGTTGTGAAATCCTGGCTTTCACAACTTTGGTCATCATCCGAAAAATTATGAAAATCTGAAAAGAAATGTTACAATGTGACAACAACGGGAGGGCGAGGGTCTGCAATCTGTGATTGTTCTTGTTTATATTGTAATAAAGTCTGGTTCATTGAGGTTGAGATATATGATGAAGCTGTCGTGCCCTGCGATATACATGTATCTGTTTTGTAATTTTAAATTTTCAGATATACATGCATATCTGGTACAGATGTATTTGTTATACCTCTTGCTATATATTTATTATTTAACCTGTATAATTGTTTGATTTTTCCAGGAGTTGATAACCATGCCTATACTCTATGTCTGTGAATACTGCCTCAAGTACCTCAAAAGCAGTAAATGCCTAGAAAGACATCTAGTAAGTTGATATCTTTCTGCATTTCCATTGCATATATGGCGATCATTAAAAGTATAGCCTATCCACCCTTTTCAATGCTCTTGACTTAACCATTTTTCTGTTGAGCATTGCCCTCCAGTAAACCTGATATATGGCGATCATTAAAGGTATAGCCATGTATACTGAGATTTAGGAGGAGTATAACAAGTTAGCATGCGCTATTGTTGCAACGTAGGTGGTCGCATGTTGTCAGAAATTTTCCAATATGGTTTTCCAGAGGTCTAAGATATCTTTAAATCAGAAAATATACTAAAACTCAAAGATATTGGGATTCAGCAACTGTACATCATACTAAGAAACCTACGCAATAATGACCTACCTACAACTTATCCAAGCTATTCCAACACAGCACAGAAGTCCACTCACACAACACAAGGAAAAAACAACTTACACACACACAATGCATACGAACAGAATTAGGTAGATAAAGAATATCATGCACCGCTACTAATCTTTGGAATGGTACAGAAGACGAAATAAGAACACAAATGATCACACTAAAAATCACATAAGAAATTAATTAAAAACTACAATACACAGGTAATAATAAAGACTACAATAGCATTGTTGCTATCACAACCTCAAACACCACACGCATCTCAGCTACTGCTACCGCTACCACTATTAGACAATCCACTACAACTGTCACTACTACTGCCTCTACTACCGCCATCATCAGATTATATATTTCAATAATCACGAATGCTACTTCATTCACATTAACATCCATAAGAAGACGAATTTAACAATATATTGCAATGGTAAACTTTATCAGAGGGACACAGGTATGGCTTATGACCACAATGTAACGGTGCCATTTTGCCATTACTACGTCCAAAATTTGACTGTGTTTGGCAGTTGGGAGTTGTCTGGATGTGCTCACCACCAATTGATGATCATGTTTTTGGCAGCACTAGTTGTGGCTGGTGTCACTACGGGAGAATCATGATTATTTGTCAGTTGTGGTGTAATTTATCATTTCGCTTCTTGAAAAGGTTTGCCTTTTAATAGTCATGAAATTTTAACATTTTGTTCAGTGAATGTCTAGTAACCCTTTAATGCTCAGATTTGGTCAAGAAAATCAAAATATTTCCTTATTGAATGTCCATTTGCAGGCCAAGGGAAGACTATTTTTGAAAATTTACCACTGGAATGACTGGCAGTGGCATTGCCATGGTAAATTTTCAAAAATAGTCTCGGCCTGCAAATGGACATTCCTCAAGACCTTTACAGAGGCCGGTTTTTGGCCGGCTTGACCATTAAAGGGTTAACAGGCCAATGGAATACCGTTTTTGAAAATTTACAACTGGAATAACTGGCTCACTCATGGAGCCAATCATTCTAATGATAAAATTTCAAAAAAGTTCTCTTGGCCTACAAATGAACATTGCTAAGGATCACTGTAGAGTCCGGTTTTGGCTGCCCTTGCCATTAAAGGGTTCATCAGGCTATTTATCTTGACGCGGTAATACTAAAATTTTGTAACACTAAATCCTAATGATAAATTCACTGGAATCATTATATTATCTTGTGATGATCTATTTTTGTCCTTCCAGGCAAAGTGTCTAATGCAGCATCCACCGGGTAATGAGATCTATAGAAAACCACCAATATCATTCTTTGAGATTGATGGCAGAAAACACAAGGTATTACAGAGAACATCTGTCTACGCGAGATGCTTTTCATCAAAAATGATTAACTATGATCGTTGCTTGACATTTTGAAAGTAATTTTAGTCCTAGTGTTGTTTGTATTTGGAGCATGGTTTTTCTCTAGAGCCTAGACTGATCTATGCGATGAAGCAAGTGAAGCATACCCTCAACCAGATTGAACTAGCATTGCCTACAACCTATGTACTCTCAGGATGAACTTGCATTAGTAACCGTAGATCTAATTTTTGGTGAAAAGTTAAATTTAAGTACTGCGGCCATGACTTAGAATTTGGCATCTTAATTTGTGTAGGTAGGTCAAAGAGACCTGTGCGCATCATCTTGTACACAGTTACATCTATCATAATTATTCCCCCGATTTTCGCAAAAGCGGACCATCATGTTTTTACCTCCATTTGTGTGTGCATCCGTCTCCCTGCATCCGTTGCTCACGGGTTTTCATTCGATGACTACTTTTTCTTCGAGTGACGAAACTTGATCAAAATGTTGGCTATGGTAGTAGAGAACTCCATGTTATTTTGTGTCGGTGAGGCCATCTGTGCAAATTTAAACTTCATTCAATAATTACTATTGCCTGGGAAATTGTGACGAAATACAAAGAGCTTTTTATGTTTTCATTCGCTAACTACTTTTGCTTGGAGTATCGTGACAAAATACAAAAAGCTCTAACATACTATTTTATTCAATAAAAGCTATTAATATTATTAGCTCACCTTGCCAGTATGGCCAAGTGAAAATATATCCACCCATCCGTCAACTTTTGCTTAAAAACGCAACTCATTAACCACTTAGCAGATTTCAACCTAATTTGATTGGAAGGACCCCCCAATGGGGTTAGGCTTCAGAACTTGTATAAAGTATTTTGATTTTTGGGTGAAAAATCTTAGATTAAAAAGAATTTACAGGAAATTGTCAAAACGCTACTCCTTATTAACCGCTAGGTAGATTTCACTCTAGTTTGGTTTGAAGGACCCTATGGTTGTAGGCTTCAGAAGTTATATACAGAATTTTGATTGGTCAATTTTTTGCGTAAAATCTTGGACTTTATGAAAGATTTACCAGAAATTGTCAAATTACTACTCATTAACGTCTTGCCAGATTTCAACTTAATTTGGCTGGAAGGCCCCTATGAGTGTTGGCTTCAGAACTTTTAGAAGTAGGCTTCAACATATCAAATGAGAATTCTAATGAAAAATCTACCGAAAATGGTCAAAATGCTACTCCTTAGCTATTTGACATATTTCAACCAAATTTGACTGGATGCATTCTATGGTGGTAGGCTCTAGAACATCTTTTCAGAATTTTGATAGATCAATTTTTTCGGTGAAAATCTGAGATTTTATGAAAGATCTACCGGAAATAGTAAAAATGCTACTCCTTAGCTGCTTGACATATTTCAACCAAATTTGACTTGATCGATTCTATGGTGGTAGGGTCTATATCTTCTTTTCAGAATTCCGATTTATCAAGTTCTTGGGTGAAAATCTTAGATTTTATGAAAAGTTTAGAGGAAATTGTCAAAACGCATATCATCCTTAACCGCTTCATGGATTTCCACCAAAGTTGTTTGGAATAACTATAATGGTAGGCTCCAGAACTTCCATTCAGAATTTTGATTGGCCATCTTTTGCAGTCGCCACCTTGTTTAATGTAAAGAAACGTATCTTTAAATGCAAATGTTTCAAATGCTAATGGTCCAGGTGAGCGTCACAGGCCCTTGGGCCTCTTGTTTGTTTAAGTTTTCACATTTATTCCACGGAAGTTTGACAGAATACATTATTAGCTCACCTGGCCAGTGAGCTTATGGCATGGCGACCATCCGTCGTCTGTCCGTCAACCGCGTTAAAACATTACTCCTCATTAACCGCTTGGTGGATTTCAACCTAATTTGGCTGGAAGGATCCTATCAGGGTCTGCCTCAGATCTTGTATACAGAATTTTGATTGGTCAGTTTTTTGGGTGAAAATCTTAGATTATATGAAAGATTTACCGTCAATTGTCAAAACACTACTCATTAACCGCTTGGCAGATTTGAACCTAGTTTGGCTGGAAGGACCCTATAGGTGTAGGTCTCAACACTTTTATACAGAATTTTGATTGGTAAATTATTTTGGTGAAAAACAGATTTTATGAAAAATTTACCCGAAATTGTCAAAACGCTATTCCTCATAAACTGCTTGGTGTATTCCAGCCTGATTTTGATGGGAGGACCCTATGGGTGGAGGCTTCAGAACTTCTGTACAGAATGTTGATTGGTAAATATTTTGGGTGAAAATCTTTGGATGAAAAATGGAAGTTGTCAAAACGCTACTCCTCATTAACCTCTTGCAAGATTTCAATTTAATTTTGCTGGAAGCTAGAACTTGTATACAGAATTCTGATTTTCTAATTTTTTGGATGAAAATGTTATATTTTATGAAAAATTTACTGGAAATTGTCAGAACGCTACTCTTGATTACCCGCTTGCTGGATCTCAGCCCTAGTTGGCTGGACAGGCCCTATTGGGGTAGGCTTCTGTTCACAATATTGATTGGTCGATTTTCTATATTATGAAAAATATACTGGAAATTGTAAAGATGCTTCTCCATGGCTGCGTGACAGATTTCAACAAAATTTGGCTAGAATGACTATTATGGTAGGCTCCAGAACTTCTATTCAGGATTTTGTTTGGTTAAGTTTTGTGCTGAAAATCATAGAGTTTTTTTTATGAAAATGAAACATATGTGCAATGATCCTATGGCGGTAGGCTTAAACATACCAAACGAAACTCTTGATTGGGTAATTTCTTTCGTGCTTGGACCTCTTGTTATTGCATTATATTGCAATAATATTGCAAAAAGCTTATTTGGTCAACCAAAACCCATGTCCCCAAACCCTTGGTATGGGATCGAAATCAGCCTAGATGTCACACGCACGCACGGATCAGTACATTTGTAACCCTGTCACAATGGTTTATAAGAGTAATAGAAGTCATCTTTAGGCAATCGGAATAGATCATTGTAAATATATTGAGTTCCGCAAGACTGCTCTGCGGGAAATGTGTTGAACATTTTCAAACTAATTTAACTGGAACATGGTGCTGCGTTAGGCAGCAACAGTTCCGAGTCAAATTAGTTTGAAAATGTTCAACAAAATATTCCTTACGTGAATGAGAATTTGTTGTTTTTGTTATATACAGTTTAAAGTGTTAAATGTTAGCATTTCGGTATTGTCTGTTGTTATTCACAGGCATATGCTCAAAATCTGTGTCTCCTAGCAAAGTTATTTCTAGATCACAAGACGTTATATTACGACACAGATCCGTTTCTCTTTTATGTCATGTGTGAAATCGACGCAAAAGGTTATCATATAGTAGGATATTTTTCTAAGGTAAGTTAATGCTATATCAATGTAGGAAACAGATTGGTCACTCAAGTATCTGATGTCAGGATAGAATGACGTAGGTCTGACGCAAACACGGCACATGTCAGATGATAATCGTCTGAGTTGTATATTTTTTGATGAATTTACAATTTTATAAACACTGTTGAATATACACATGTATCCTAATTTAACCTAACCAGCAAGTGCTCAGAGTAAAATGAGTTTTCAAAATGTTCAACAGCTTAGCTGTATAGTTACCTTGAAATTGAAACTGGCACTTCAGGGACCAGGGTTCAATGTTCGATTCAAACGCATGTATAATGTGGGGATAAGCTAGCTAGAAATGGACAGGGCATGGCTAAAAATAGATCCGTCTATATGCTTATCACCATGCTAGTGTGTGTAAAGCAGGAGGCTTGAGAGAATTTGTAATTATTCGTTTTTGTAAGCAAATCTGAATAATTGTCTTGAGAACTGTTAGACGTGGCGGGATTGGGATGGTGGTAATCGCTATTGTGATTTACAGATGACAGCGTTGTCAGTGAAATTGATGGATATAAATAATAATGGCGCAAGGTTGTGTAGCCAGTTTCAAGATATGCCAGTGTTGTTTTATTTTCATACTGTTGCTAGATATTACATTTAATGCTAATTTATATGCCCTTAATACGAGGAAATGGCAGTAAGGCTTCGTTAATAGTTGTTAAGCTTTTAGGATTCGTCTTTGATTGAATTCACGAGTGTCAGAACTCCTGTATTAGAATATTTTGTTACCGCATTTAGACATATTTCAAACACAATGCCACAGAATGTCTTAAAGACTTGATTTTAGAGCTATGTTGTCCTGTTCATTAATACATAGGAATTCGTTAAGTCCTGTTCATTAATACATAGGAATTCATTAAGTCCTGTTCATTAATACATAGGAATTCATTAAGTCCTGTTCATTAATACATAGGAATTCATTAAGTATGATAAGAAAAGCGTTGCATTGGATTGATTATAAAAAAGTAATGGTAGAAATGAGTGGCCGAGGCAGCCCCTTTACCGTAAGGTAATAATCTCCATGTATAATTCTGATAGTAATGATAATAGTGGAACTGCCCGGATGCGACAATATCATGTTTGTATTAGTAATTATTATATGGCTTGCTAATATTTTGCGTTTATGCTCCTCTCACCCTCAGTTCCTCAACAAGAATTGGTTTGAGTCTTCAACTTGTATTCTGTTCGACCTCATATGTCGAAATAACAATCATAGTTCTCTGTATTTTATCAGGAGAAAGAATCATCAGAAGACTACAATGTAGCATGTATACTCTCACTACCACCATATCAAAGAAAAGGATATGGAAAATTGCTCATCGAATTTAGTAAGTGGCAGTGAAGAAAGAGCATTAACCTTTTAATATCCAAATTTGTTCAAAAATATTTAAATTTTCTCATAGAAAATATCAATTTGCAGGCCAAGACTGTTTTTGAAAATTTACTAGTGGAATGACTGGCTCGGTTATTGAGCCGGTTATCTGGTCAGTTATTCCAGTGGTAAATTTTCAAAAATAGTCTTCTTGGTCTGCAAATGGACATTTTTCAGGAACACTCCAGAAGGCGTTTTTGGCTGATATGCGGGTTACAGAGTTAAAGCTCTCATGTCCCATTAACTATAACTATAGCACAATTTACCCAGCATCCAATGTTCAGACACCATATTCGTTTTCAAATTCGTTTTCAAATATCAGGTGCCATATTGTTTGATTCTATTGTCTGTGTGGACTGATGGAAATCTCAAACTTGTCATCCATTAGCTAGATCTTGGTGTCAGCATGCCAGTAGCTTTAAATCTTATGATGATGCGGATGATCTCCAGATGTGTGATAGAAAATGATATAGTGCTATCTATGAGGCTGAACAGTTCATGTACTCACGTGGCTGATCATGTTTTTGTACTCTGTTGTTTGAGGATCCTATATGGCACGACACAATGGCAAATGATACAATGTATGAAAGTTCTATTGACACACAGATGACACAATTCTAAATCATTGGCGCTTGACGTCTTGTCACGCGCCACCTATGTCTGTATAAGACTAAGTTTTATAAAACATTTGGTTTCCTCTAGATAACTTTAGAACACTTAGTGCTGCAAAAATTTGAAAATTCAAATTTGTTATGTGACATGATGTTTCAGGTTATGAATTGTCAAAGTTTGAAGGTAAAACAGGGTCGCCGGAAAAGCCACTTTCTGATCTGGGTTTGCTGTCCTATAGAAGCTATTGGTCGCAGGGTATACTGGAAATCTTACTGAAACTCAAGCCAAATGAAAGCGGTGAAAGACCACAAATTACCATCAGGTAGGTCAATCATAACAGTGTATATATACACATTGACTGGTTAAATCTGAATCGTTCCATTAAATATTGATTCAACTGGAAATCAAATGGTTGTCAAACTAATCAAAATTATTTTCTCTATTTTTTAATAAAGATCAACATTGATATAGAAAACCTAAAAAAAGCTGGTACGACCCACAGCTTGGATAAAGATTTAAAAATTCCTTTCTAAACCCCACTGGACAGTGATTCAAAAATCACATCTCTTGTGATGTCAATATTTACTGTAGAATATTGCTCAATTTTTAGCTTGACTTTACGAAGTAAAACGAGCTATTGTGATACCCTGCACGTCTTGCGGCAGTCGTGCATCGTCGTCGTCCAATTTGCATTTAGCTCAACTTTTCGATTTATATCATGTTTAAATTGGACCGGACCCAAACTTAAAATTCATTTTAAAATTAAAGGGTGGATCGCCACTCTAAGGCGCAACATCACTGATGATCGAAAATCAGGCTACACTACAAGTTTGTACCTTATCCCTAGAATATGTGACGTTGTAGAGAGATTGACTTAGTACCATTTGAGGAGTCGTAAAAAGAAACAAAATATCCACACCAGCAACAACGGCAACATGAATAAGCTTTAGAGAAGTGTTCAGGATCTAAATAATGATAATGTTTCTCTATCATAGATAATGCACATGGTACAGAATATGTTGGTAATCTATTTGCCTGTGGTGACTTCGCTGCTACCAAATGGATCGTCAGTAAACTCATTTGCTTTTCCGTAGAACTTTAAAAAGGTCATGATGACTTAATTATGGAAATTGTGCTTCTTGTACGAGTGCTCTTGAGCTTTACTGAAAGGATCTTTAGACAACTTCATTTGAAACTTTCCCAATGAATTCAGATGTATCAAGTTCACGGTGACCAAGTTTTAGGATTTTAACTCTAGCTCACCTGGCCTGAGATTATGCAATGGCGACTGTCCGTCATGTGTCCATCGTCTGTCAATTTCAATTAAATTTTCCAGGGAACATCCTTAGGGAATGAGATTCAAGTTTGTTCAAATGGAGCTGATCAGCCAATTTGGCCGGCGGCCATCTTGGATTCTGACCGATTTTTATTATGTAATGCCGCCGTCCGTCCGTGCGGGCGGGCGGCAGAGTGGTTTCCGGATGATAACTCTTACCATTTGTCGGATCGCATTGACACTCCATAGGGTTGTTGGACTTAGTTTCGGGAAGAAACCTATCGAAATCGACGATGATCCGAAATCCAAGATGGCCGCCAGCCACCGGCGGCCATCTTGAAAATTGGTTTCCGGATGATAACTCCGTTACCGTTTGTTGGATCGCATTGAAACTTCATAGGGTGGTTGGACTAGGTCTTGGGAAGAAACCTATCGAAATCGACGATGATCCGAAATCCAAGATGGCCAGCAGCCATCTTGAAAATTGGTTTCCGAATGATAACTCCATTACCGTTTGTCGGATCGCATTGAAACTTCATAGGGTGGTTGGACTAGGTCTGAGGAAGAAACCTATCGAAATCGACGCTGATCCGAAATCCAAGATGGCCGTCCACCACCGACATCCATCTTGAAAATTGGTTTCCGGATGATAACTCCGTTACCGTTTATCGGATCGCTTTGAAACTTCATAGAGTGGTTAGACTAGGTTTGGGGAAGAAATGTATCGAAATTGACAATGGTCCGATATCCAACATGGCCGCCAGCCACCGGTGGCCATCTTGAAAATCGGTTTCCGGATGATAACTCTGTTACCGTTTGTCAGATCACATTGAAACTTCATAGGGTGGTTGGATTAGGTCTGTGGAAGAAACGTATCAAAATCGACGACGATCCGAAATCCAAGATGGCTGCCAGCCACTGGCGTCCAACTTAAAAATTGGTTTCCGGATGATAACTCCGTTACCGTTTATCGGTTCGCTTTGAAACTTCATGGAGTGGTTAGAGTAGGTCTGCGGAAGAAGCCTATCGAAATCGACAATGATCCAAAATCCAAGATGGCTGCCAACAACTGGTGGCCATCTTGAAAATTGGTTTCCGGATGATAACTCTGTTACTGTTTATCGGATCACATTGAAACTTGATAAGGTGGTTGGACTAGGTATGGGGAAGAAATCTATCGAAATTGATGATGATCTGAAATCCAAGATGGCTTCCAGCCACCGGTGGCCATCTTGAAAATTGGTTTCCAGATGATAACTCCGTTATCGTTTATTGGATCGTTTTTAAACTTCATCGGGTGGTTCAGCTACCTCTGGTGAAGAAACCTATCTAGATTGACAATGATCCGAAAGCCAAGATGGCCACCAGCCACCGGTGGCCATCTTGAAAATTGGTTTCCGGATGGTACCGTTACCGTTTATCGGATCGCTTTGAAGCTTCAGAGTGGTTGGACTAGGTCTGAGGAAGAAACATCTAATTCGACGCTGATCCAAATCCAAGATGGCCACCAGCCACGGGCTGCCGTCTTGGAAGTTGGTTTGTGGATGATATCGCCATTACCATTTATTGGATCACTTCCTAGGGTCGTTGGAATATGTCTGGTGAAGAAACCTAATTGAAATTTACGATAATCCAAAATCCAATATGGCCACCAGTCAGCGGCAGCCATCTTGAAAATTGGTTTCTGGATGATACCTCCTTGACCGTTTAGCGGATCGCTTTTACACTTAATAAGGATTACTGGTCTGAGGAAGAAATAAATATTTTCTGATAGCTGTCATTTATTAGTTTGTCATCATGGCGGGGTATTATGCACCGTTTGCAGAGCTCTTGTTAGAATGTCTTAAAAAATCTATGATGCGTTTGGGGGATCGTTTCAAAACTCATGAAATATTATCTATGGCAAAAACTGACCCAAATCTGTTCAAGGGAACTTAATTGGTGAAATAGTTAAGCAGCCATCTTAGATGACCTAGTTTTAACGAAAACAAATTCTCCAGAACTACTAAATGGATCGGGTCGAAATTTGTGAGATATGATTACGAACTAAGGGTTGCTGTGTTCTTGTTACAATTCTGGTCAACAAATGGTTCTACTTATAGCCGATAGCCTTTCTAGTTGAAATGCCTATGTTCCAGGTGAGTGATACAGGATCCTGGGGCCTCTTGTTTAAGCGTTACCACAGAAATACTCTATTTTAAGTCTATATTCACTAAGCAAAATTTTTTATTTTCTTGACCAATTTTAATCCTTCAGCCCTCAAATCTTAATTCAACCCTCAAATTTGTTTTTAAAACTAAATTTTCTCAGGTCTATTTGCAGAACAAGAGAAGACTTTTTGAAAATTTACCTCTAGAATGAATGACTCAAGTCATTCCAGTTGTAAATTTATAAAAATAGTCTTGTTCTGCAAACACTTTTCCAGACCACTGCTGAAGCTATTTTTAGCTGACTTGAGTGTTAAATGGTTAACCATTGTTCTTTAACACTTGAAATACCACGGTGTCATTTTCAAGACAAATATAAGACCCGAATATTGTGAAACTAATGTTGCTGGAACATGTTACTGCCATAAACAGCAACAGCTCTCAGTCAAACTAGTTTCATAATATTCAGCAGAATATTCCCAACACCGGCAACAATTTGTCATTTCTGCTCTGTGAGAGAAAGGTTTATATGTGTAAGATTTCTTTTTATTTGCTCTTCAGTGAAATATCTGAGATGACGAGTATAAAGAAAGAGGACGTGATCTCTACACTTCAACACCTGAACCTGATCAACTACTACAAGGGCCAATATATCATTACACTGTCACAGGAGCAAATACAGTCACATGAAAAGTCCATGGAAAAGCGGCCATACCGTATAGACTCTAGCTGCCTACACTGGATACCAAAAGACTGGAGTAGGAGAGGGAAATGGTGACACGTTGTCATACTAGTTTATTTATAGCTAGCTGGACTGCTGGGCCGTGATGGATGGATGCAAGATGTGATGATTACTCTGTAGCATGAACGCAGTGATTGGGGCCACCCGTTAGATACTGAACAACGGGAAAAGCAGTTTCACAGGTCTGTTTGATACTGAACTATGAGAAACAAAGCTTCAAGTGAACTCAGTTCTGCTTCCAGTTGCTGGCTTAAATTCAAAACATGCGTAATGATTTGAAACAATTAGACCTGCAGGCAGGTCAGTGCAACTATTCTGAAAGTTTTCTCGTTTCTGTCTAAGGTATGGTATATATCCTATTACTAGCCTAGGCTTTTATTAGGACAATGATGGAGAAATTTCACAATCAGGTCTGAGAAAGGGGGTAGACTTATATTATGGAGTTATCCTGAAAGAATCGGTTAGTCACCCCTCAAACTGGCTTCTAATAAGCTCATGCGAGATGCGTATTTTCCGGGTAAGATTTGCATCCAAACAGCTAGTGCATGTAGCAGTCTAATAATGAAGCCATATCACACGATCGATCTATTTAGTGTTTGATTAGCCAATGTCTATTAGGCAATCTCTGTGTGGACTTGATAATGTAGATATGACCAGAATTCACAATTAACAATGTAATTCAAATGCATGCAAATGTCAAATTTACCAAAAACCATTCTGTGAAGATTTTACAACAATGTGCATTATATCAGTTAACCTTCTCACCCTCACAGGCCAGAAACAACCAAGTCTCATTTTGAATAATTTTGAAACTAATGTGTCTGTGAACAGGTTCCAGTCGAAATTTGTTTCAAAATATTCAACAGCTTTTATGCATAGTTGTCTTGAATTTGAGACAATGGAATTTCAAGAGTTATGGGTTTATGTGTCCAGATGGCAAATGCAATTCAGAGCCAATTGATGTTAATAGAGATGCAAAGATGTGGGTTATATAAGGCACAGATGATCTTTTAAATAACATATTCTAAAGCTGTCATGCCATGTTAAAATAGTCTATCTTGACCAATATTGATAATATAGTGGAACTAGTCACATTGATCCTTTAAATGTGACCGGACTAATCTGTACACTGGAGTATAAAAATTATTTGTTAAATACGTTGAACTTGTCATTCAGTGAGCAGTGAGCTACCATGAGTATTATGCATACAAAGAAAGCAGTCATAGCTTTGTTTGGGGTTGTCTCTTGTTTCAGGGCTAGAAATTAACTTGTTTAAATCATGATCCATATGGATCAGTACATCAGAAAATTCAGATCCCTGGAATTTTCTACTGATCCGTCATTAACTGTAGTTGTTCTGTCCGACTACTGAAGGGTACAAAGAACGACAGACAGTTAACCTCTGCATGCATGAGTATCGACTTTATTAGATTTCAAACACGATGGATGCGTATACACTAATCTGTTGAGTGCATGTTGCGAGTGCATGAAAGCGTTGATTACGTTCGTTGCGTGTGTTCATGGATACATGGATGCGGTAAAAAGCTACAAACAAAAGAAATAAACAATGATTAGTAAAGGTGAAGTGAGTTCCAAAGTCAAAATAGATGAATTCAATGAATGATAAGTTTTGTGATGAAATGGGTTCGACTTGACCTGGTACGAAATGACCCGAAAACAGATGACAATATAGTCTCACACTTATCCACGGAAACTCAGGAATTGTAGCTGAACTTGGTGAAATGTAAGCGATATATTATTAGTTACTCACACTGTGCTAGCCATTAGCTTAAGAAAATGGGTATAATTACGGCGAATTACGACATAATAAAAACAACGTGGTTTGTTTTCTTCTTGTTGTTGACTTGGAACGACGTACCGGGCACGAGCGTTCTGAAACGACACATCCAAACACGTTCAGAATCACGTACTGTCCTGTACAGGACAGAACACTCCCCGTCTGATGGTTCTCTGAAGCATCACAAACCGATGTACTGATTGATACGTTATATTGATTTATACGATACACCGATTGATACGATACACTTATTGATACGATACACTGCTTAATACGACACAAGTAAATGGTCAATTAATACCTCTTTAGATTTCTTATTTGAAGGTAACTAGTTATTGGACAACAAAACTATCATTTCAGAGATTGGACGAGTGTATGTGTTAACATTGCCTCCCTTAACTGTGCGAACAACCGCCTTGCGTATATTATCATCGCCTCCTGAAATGGGATTAAGGACAATTCCTACGGGCCAATCGTTCCTGTGACTGCCTTTCTCCTTAAGGAGAACCACATCATTCACTTTGATGTTGGGACAACTATCAGTCCATTTTCGTCTGATTTGCAATGTGTGTAGATATTCCTGTCGCCAGCGTTTCCAAAAGGTGTCGGCCAGTAATTGGACTCGTTTCCACTGAGCCTTATACATATCACTTTCATTGTACTGACTCATTGGCTCAATTGGCTGATTTGATTTTTGGGTAAGTAGTATGTTTGGAGTGAGTATAAATGGTGACTCGGAGTCTGTGGACACGGGTACCAGAGGACGAGAGTTGACTATGGCGCATACTTCAGCCATGAAGGTGACAAGAACATCATGAGTCAAGTTCTTTGATGCCACCTCCATCAGCATGGAATCAAGAATACGCCTAGTAACTCCTATCATCCGTTCCCATGATCCACCCATGTGTGATGAATGAGGAGGATTGAACAACCACTCTACTCCATTGTTATACAAGAAGTTACTAACTGGGCCATCTTCAACGTTGATAGCATCTATCCCTAGATTATCAGTAGCCCCAGTAAAATTGGTTCCTCGATCTGACCGAAATTGTTTTACCTTACCTCTGATAGAAAGAAGTCGTCTAAGAGCATTAATGAACGACGATGCGCTCATATCCTCTACTATCTCGATGTGAATTGCCCGTGTGGTAAGGCATGAAAACATGATAGCCCATCGCTTACTATTAGCTGCACCTCCCCGGGTGCGACGGGTTATCACAGACCAATGGCCAAACGTGTCGACACCTACATACGTGAAAGGAGGAGCAGGAGATAAGCGGTCAGATGGCAAGTCAGCCATCTTTTGATGTGATTCAATTCCTCTCAACTTCCTACACCGCACACATTTATGACATATTGATGACACCAGTCGTTTACATCCTATTACCCAGTAACCAGCTGCCCTGACTGCACCCTCAGTGAAGTGGCGCCCTTGATGTCTAACAGATTCGTGATAATGACCTACCAACAAGGTGGCAACATGGTGTTTTCCAGGGATAATGATCGGATGCTTTTCTTCTGTTGTTAGGCAGGTTTTGCTTAGACGTCCTCCGACTCGCAAAATACCATCAGGATCGAGAATTGGGCTGAGGACACGAAGCTTGCTGTTTTTTGACAAATTCTGCTTATTGTTGATGCAATCAATTTCATCGTCATACATCTCATATTGCAGCTGCTTGATAATCAGTTGTTCAGCATCTACATAGGTAGCCACCGTTCTAGATTCTGAGCAGGTGTGCCATCCTTTACAATTTGTCTTGCCTTGATAAGTTTGTGTTATGTGCTTAAGACGTGCAATAGTTTCAATGAGCCTACTCCAGGATGAAAATCTTTCGAAACGCTCTGACCCCAAGCAGACCGGATTAGACAAGTTAGTTGTAAGGGTCACAACATCTGACTTAAGTTCCTTATCTTGATTAGGATTACAAAGAGGAAAGGACTGGGCTAGGGATTCACTAGGAAGCTGAGATGGGCCTAGAAGCCAAGTGCTGTTATCTGTGTTAGTCAAAGATTTTGGACGTGTTGCAGAGTCAGCTGGGTTTAATTCGGTGGAAATGAAATTCCACTGATGAGGATCAGACGATCTTCTAATGCGCTGCACCCGATTACTGACGTACGTATGGAAACGTCTAGTCTGGTTGTGTAAGTATCCTAGTACAACTTTACTATCTGTAAAGAATTGAATAGATTTCAAATCTATGCTTAACTGATTGGATATTACTTCAGCAATTTCAATTGCCAAAACAGCTGCACATAGTTCTAGCCTAGGAATTGTATGCCCATGAACAGGTGCAACTTTATTTCTTCCTAATACAAAACCAACTTGTTGTTTCCCGTCTTTGTCGGTTGCCTTAATATATCCAACTGCAGCAATAGCTTCTTCGGAAGCATCACTGTAAATGAGAAGTTCCTGTTTAACAGGATTAGGCAGAGATATGAATGCGCGGGGAATGTGAAGTTGTTGCAAGGATTGGAGTGAATCCTTCCATTCGTCCCATTTTTGTTCACGATGGGATGGTAACGGATCATCCCAATCAAGAGTTCCGTGTACAAGTTCACGAAGCAGGACTTTACCCTTAGCAATGATTGGTGCCACAAAACCGATTGGATCGAAAAGGCTACTTATAGTTGATAAGACACCTCGTCGGGTAAAGGGTTTCTGTTCTGCTGGAACCTGAAATGTAAATGAATCTGTTTTCAGGTCCCAGCACATTCCCAAACTACGCTGCAGGGGGACAGTATCTGTACCTAAGTCTAGGTCTTTCAGATTAGTGGCATGATCACTTGAGGGAAATGCTTGCATCACTTCCTGACTATTTGAAGCAATTTTGTGCAATCGTATATTTCCCCCTGTCATCAAGGCTTGCTGAGCTTTCTTGAGCAAATCAATGGCTTGCTGCGACGTAGGCTGGGAGGTTAGGGCATCATCCACATAGAAATCCCGTTCAATGAAGTCTACTACATCATCACCAAGTTCATCAAAATTTGCTCCAACCCCCACTGCCCTCCGCAAACCATAAGTGGCAACAGCAGGAGATGGTCGATTGCCGAACACGTGAACTTTCATATGGTAATCAACCAGATTTTGGGAAATATCGTTGTCCTTGTACCATAGAAATCTTAGATATTTTCTATGGTCTTGCCTAACTTGAAAGCAGTAAAACATTTGCTGTATGTCTGCGGTTACTGCTATCGTTCCTTTACGAAAGCGTAAGAGTACGCCCAAAAGGTTATTTGTCATGTCTGGTCCCTTAAGTAGTACATCGTTGAGGGATAGCCCTTCATGTTTTGCGGATGAATAAAAAACACCCCTGATTTGATTCGGTTTTTGAGGATGATATACCCCAAACAAGGGGAGATACCAGCATTCTTCATTTTGATTCAATGGTGGAGCTAACTCTGCATGTCCACTATCAAGAATGCCAGTCATGAATGTAAGGAAGTGTTGTCTCTTTACTGGGTTGGACATTAGACTGTTATGCAGTGTCTTTGCACGTCTCCAAGCCTGCGACCTGTTATTAGGAAGACGTTGTCTTGGAGTGCGAAAAGCAAGGGGAGCGATCCAGTTTCCCTCTGGGGATCTGATGAATTCTGTGTCCATTATTTGGAGGAATTCTCTATCCTCTATAGATAGACCTGGCTTTTCGTCATCTTCGGTTCGTGTAAACACTGCTGAACCTAGGCTGTCATCTTTAGTGATGACTGATGAGAAATCATTGGATTTGTTCATAATTTGTTGGTCTTTTACATCCAGCTCATTTACACAAGGCTGGAAGTGAGATGGACGACCGTTACTCAACAGGTGTGTTTTATTTACAGTGAAGTTGTTTGGTCTATGGGCACGACCTAGACATGTCTCACCAATGATTACCCAACCCAAACGAAGTCTCTGACCATAAGGCGAATTTGTTGGGCCGATACGTTGAGATAAAACATGGTGAGCGACTGGAACATCCCGACCTATCAATAACAATATTTGAGAGTTTTCGTCTAAGGGTGGTATTTGGCTTGCAATATCAGCCAGATGGGGGTGACATTTAGCAACTTCTTGAGTGGGTATCTCCTCTCTGATGTCTGGAATTTGGTTGCATTCTATCAGAACGGGGAGATCTACCCGACCACTACCATTCAGTGCCTCAATTACATAATTATTTGCACGGCGACCAGTTGTCTGTACACGGCCACCACAAGAAGACAGCGTGTATGGGGTCACTTGACCATGCTCATTGAAAAAATCAAAGAAATCTGATCTAGCTAATGATACATTACTTTGCTCGTCTAAAATTACATACATTCGCTTAGATTTATCAGGTTGTCCTCTAGGATACACATTTGCCAGGATGTTTTTGCTACATGATTTTCCATTGAAGGACGGTCCACAAATTTGTGTGCATTTTGTGGTGCATGTGGCAGTATCACCCCTCTCCCCGCCGACAACTGACTCAGGAGGAGGGGCCTTTGATTCTGCAGCTATCGGATTATTAAGGTGTAGTGCTGTTGCATGACGAGAGCTATTACACATGGTACATTTGAAATTATCTTTACAGACCCGAGACATGTGTACTGTGGAAAGACAACATCGAAAACAAATGCCATGTTCTTTAAGAAAGCTCCTACGTTCTTCTAAAGGTTTTATTTGGAAACCTCGACACTCATTAAGGGAGTGATTTGTTTTATGTATAGGGCACTTTGTAATAGTTCCTTTATCGTCCACAATTAAATCATTGGAGACGTCTGTTTTCTTAGAAGATACATGAATCTTCACATTTCCATACCCTGTGGCTTTACCTTTCTCTTGTGGATTGTATGAGATCATATCATAGGCAAAACTTGGATCATTCTGGATTTGACTCATCTCTCGGATAAATTCCACAAAAACTGAAAATGGAGGGAATGAAACCTGATACATCTTCTTATATCTCGATGCATATGTCATCCACTTCTGCTGTAAGCCATACGTGAGCTTGTTTACAATTGGAATAATCCCGGCTGACGAGTCAAAATACGCTAGGAGGGTTCTATAGTTACCATCCTCTTTGGTAGACTCTATCTCTGATAGAATATCTGATAATTCGTACAAGCGTTTATTGTCTTTGTTTGTCATCTGAAATCTGTCTAATTTAGATTTTAGTGCAGCTTCAACCATTTCAGGTGCCCCAAATCTCTCTTCTAATCGTTCCCAAATACGCCTAATTCCTCTCTCTGGATTGTTGGCATTTGCTGCTCTTATACTTAGTGCGTGCTTACCAGAATCTGGACCTAACCATTTCACCAACAGGTCCATCTCTTCGTTAGCTGTTACGTTCAGTTCACTGGTAATGCTGAGAAAACCAGCTTTCCAACTTGCATAAGATTCAGGGTGATCACTATAGGCACTAAGCCTGGTTAAAAGGAGTTCTTTCTTTAGTAAGAATTTGGTTAGTTCAACAACGACTGTCGGACCACAGTTTTCATCAGGCTTTGGAGGAGGTCTCTCATTTCCTGATGGGTTTGGATTATAAGTTGGAGCATGTGGATTCAAGTTGAAGTTACGAGGTTGAAAAATACCATTAGAGTAAGGTTGAGGACCAACATTAAATTGATGCTGTGGTGAGTCCACATCAGGCTGAGAACCACCACCAGAGTAGGGCTGTGGACCAACACTAAATTGATGCTGTAGTGGGTCCACATGAGGCCGAGAACCACCACCAGAGTAAGGCTGTGGACCAACATTAAATTGATGTTGTGGTGGGTCCACAAGAGGCCGAGAACCACCATCAGAGTAAGGCTGCGGACCAACATTAAATTGATGTTGTGGTGGGTCCACATGAGGCCGAGAACCACCACCAGAGTAAGGCTGTGGACCAACATTAAATTGATGTTAAGGTGGGTCCACATGAGGCCGAGAACCACCACCAGAGTAAGGCTGCGGACCTACATTAAACTGATGCTGTGATAGGACCACATGAGGGCGAGGCTGATGGTTTGATACAAAATTAGGTTGATGTGGTATAACATTGGAATGAGGTTGTACCACATCAGAGTGAGATCGTGGCAAGAGATTAGGAGGAGGCAGTCTCATTACCTGAAGAAAAGGTACAATATTAGGATGCGATTGTAATACATTAGGCGGTTGCAAGCAAATGTTAGGAGGAGACAAGGTTACAACATGACACCGGTTATCGTTTTCAGCTTTTATTGTTTGTTTGGGTTCATATTTAAACCCAAAGAGGCATTGAGCTGATCCACGTAGTTTTGTGTACGTTCACCAGGGTCCTCCTCGGGTAACGAAATATCTGGCGACCGATCAGAACTGTCACTATCCAGGTCGTTCATCGCTTGAAGTGCTTTGGCTTCTGCGTCTGTTTCAGCGGCTCGTTCTCGCGTTTTCAGAAGTCCTAAGTCAGCGTCAAGCTCGGCTTGCATTCTGGTTGTCTCTGCCGTGATGAGTTGTTGCTTCTGTACTAGATGCGCCTGTTTAAGAATTTCTGCTTGTTTTTCAGCGAAAACGACACGAGCCTTAGCTGCTTCAGCTTCTGCCTTTTTTCTAGCTAAGATAGAACTGATGTTTGATACACGGCTGGATTTATTTGATTGTGAGTTTGGTTTAGAATTTGTGTCCGTACTGCAGTCTAATTTCGCTATAGCATTTTCAAATAATAGTTTATGCTTATTAATCACATGTTTATGTGTTTCTAAGTCTTCTCTGCTATCGATAGTGTTCTTTCTTGTTAGAAATTCACAGTACTCTTCAGAGATGGAAATATAATGATCATAATGACGAGATAGCTCGGTACGCAGTTTGCGCATGCCGGAACGACTAGCTGGAATTTCATGTTCGAGATTGAGTCCTTTCCAGACAGTTTCTAATTTTACTTGATATATATTTCGCGTTGATTCATAGAATTCGGTACCCTTTTCGGTAAGCGATCTAGTCTGTCTTAGACGTGACATTGTTACGGATATTACGATGTAGTTGTACGGTTAATTGACAAAACACTGTAATAGACGGAAAACGGATGAATGTTGTCGTCGGGACGAAGACACCCGCTACTAGTCCAGAATGTTTTTCAATAGTATAGCTATTATGCAAATTGAGAGTCGGCAGTGCACTTTATGTTGGCTGATGAAGTCTTTTTACTGTTCTGTCCGACTACTGAAGGGTACAAAGAACGACAGACAGTTAACCTCTGCATGCATGAGTATCGACTTTATTAGATTTCAAACACGATGGATGCGTATACACTAATCTGTTGAGTGCATGTTGCGAGTGCATGAAAGCGTTGATTACGTTCGTTGCGTGTGTTCATGGATACATGGATGCGTGGATGCGGTAAAAAGCTACAAACAAAAGAAATAAACAATGATTAGTAAAGGTGAAGTGAGTTCCAAAGTCAAAATAGATGAATTCAATGAATGATAAGTTTTGTGATGAAATGGGTTCGACTTGACCTGGTACGAAATGACCCGAAAACAGATGACAATATAGTCTCACACTTATCCACGGAAACTCAGGAATTGTAGCTGAACTTGGTGAAATGTAAGCGATATATTATTAGTTACTCACACTGTGCTAGCCATTAGCTTAAGAAAATGGGTATAATTACGGCGAATTACGACATAATAAAAACAACGTGGTTTGTTTTCTTCTTGTTGTTGACTTGGAACGACGTACCGGGCACGAGCGTTCTGAAACGACACATCCAAACACGTTCAGAATCACGTACTGTCCTGTACAGGACAGAACAGTAGTACTGCGCAGAATATAAAATTAATCAAATGTTTTGACTGCACCATTTATACCATATTATTAGGATAATTAGTCATTTAATCATCAAGAAGTCAAAACATTTGCTCACATAATGTCCATTTGCAGGTCAAGAGAATATAATTTTTGGAAATTTACCATTCGAATGATTGGCTCGAAATGAGCCAGTCTTACCAGTGGTAACTTTTCAAAGACATGACTATTGTAAAGGCTATTTTTGGTCGGCTTGATCACTAAATGGTTTAAATACCACAGATTACACTAACTGTTTGATAAAGTAAGCAGTAAATCTTGTTTGAATTTTGTCATAAAACCACCTGCTGAAACAGTGATCCCACCGGATCAGTTACTGTCCTAAAGCAGTGATCCGATTACTAATCCGTATGTGAAAAAGGCCTATGGATCATGGGATCAGTGGTTAATTTCTAGCCCTGTTGATTACTGCATAGCATGCATGCTTAGATTTTCTGGCTAAGATAAATGTATGGACTGAATGGTTTTAGTGTTTAGCCGGACCCAGACTCCTAATGGATCACTGGAAGGATCCAATCTGTCGCTCAAGTATATGATGTCATAATCAATTACGTAACATTGCTGATGTCACTCATAATGAATGATGTATCTAGCTTTGTCATTAACAATGAAAGGTATGCCAAATTGTATGTCTGATGGATTTACCATTTAATAAACATTCTGTTGAATATTTTGAAACTAATTTGACTGGGTGATGTTGTTTTCATAGGCAGCAGCATCACCTAGTCAAATTAGTTTCAAAATATTCAACAATCTATATGCTTGAAAATGGGATGATATATAAATCGATCCCAACATGCCTTCACAATGAAAGGTTTAATAATGTTTGCTAGATTCTATAATTTGAGCCAAATTAGATCAGTAATTATTTACAGAATTTAACAATTCACGCTACTACATTGTGAAATAGAGTTTAACAATTGATGCAATGCTATTACATTTGAAATAGAATTTAATTGATGTTACGCTATTACATTTGAAATAGAATTTAACAATTGATGTTACGCTATTACATTTGAAATAGAATTTAACAATTGATGTTACGCTATTACATTTGAAATAGAATTTAACAATTGATGCCATGCTATTACATTTGAAATAGAATTTAATTGACACTACGCTATTGCATTTGAAATAGAATTTAACAATTGACGCTACGCTATTACATTTGAAATAGAATTTAACAATTGATGTTACGCTATTACATTTGAAATAGAATTTAACAATTGACGCTACGCTATTACATTTGAAGTAGAATTTAACAATTAATGTTACGCTATTACATTTGAAATAGAATTTAATTGACGCTACGCTATTACATTTGAAATAGAATTTAACAATTGACGCTACGCTATTACATTTGAAATAGAATTTAACAATTGATGTTACGCTATTACATTTGAAATAGAATTTAACAATTGATGCAATGCTATTACATTTGAAATAGAAATTAATTGACGCTACGCTATTACATTTGAAATAGAATTTAACAATTGACGCTACGCTATTACATTTGAAATAGAATTTAACAATTGATGTTATGCTATTACATTTGAAATAGAATTTAACAATTGATGTTACGCTATTACATTTGAAATAGAATTTAACAATTGATGCAATGCTATTACATTTGAAATAGAATTTAATTGATGCTACGCTATTACATTTGAAATAGAATTTAACAATTGACGCTACGCTATTACATTTGAAATAGAATTTAACAATTGATGTTATGCTATTACATTTGAAATAGAATTTAACAATTGACGCTACGCTATTACATTTGAAATAGAATTTAACAATTGATGTTACGCTATTACATTTGAAATAGAATTTAACAATTGATGCAACGCTATTACATTTGAAATAGAATTTAATTGACGCTATGCTATTACATTTGAAATAGAATTTAACAATTGACGCTACGCTATTACATTTGAAATAGAATTTAACAATTGATGTTACGCTATTACATTTGAAATAGAATTTAACAATTGATGCAACGCTATTACATTTGAAATAGAATTTAATTGACGCTATGCTATTACATTTGAAATAGAATTTAACAATTGACGCTACGCTATTACATTTGAAATAGAATTTAACAATTGATGTTACGCTATTACATTTGAAATAGAATTTAACAATTGATGTTATGCTATTATATTTGAAATAGAATTTAACAATTGATGTTACGCTATTACATTTGAAATAGAATTTAACAATTGATGTTACGCTATTACATTTGAAATAGAATTTAACAATTGATGCAATGCTATTACATTTGAAATAGAAATTAATTGACGCTACGCTATTACATTTGAAATAGAATTTAACAATTGACGCTACGCTATTACATTTGAAATAGAATTTAACAATTGATGTTATGCTATTACATTTGAAATAGAATTTAACAATTGATGTTACGCTATTACATTTGAAATATAATTTAACAATTGATGCAATGCTATTACATTTGAAATAGAATTTAATTGACGCTACGCTATTACATTTGAAATAGAATTTAACAATTGACGCTACGCTATTACATTTGAAATAGAATTTAACAATTGATGTTATGCTATTACATTTGAAATAGAATTTAACAATTGACGCTACGCTATTACATTTGAAATAGAATTTAACAATTGATGTTACGCTATTACATTTGAAATAGAATTTAACAATTGATGCAACGCTATTACATTTGAAATAGAATTTAATTGACGCTATGCTATTACATTTGAAATAGAATTTAACAATTGACGCTACGCTATTACATTTGAAATAGAATTTAACAATTGATGTTACGCTATTACATTTGAAATAGAATTTAACAATTGATGCAACGCTATTACATTTGAAATAGAATTTAATTGACGCTATGCTATTACATTTGAAATAGAATTTAACAATTGACGCTACGCTATTACATTTGAAATAGAATTTAACAATTGATGTTACGCTATTACATTTGAAATAGAATTTAACAATTGATGTTATGCTATTATATTTGAAATAGAATTTAACAATTGATGTTACGCTTTTACATTTGAAATAGAATTTAACAATTGACGCTACGCTATTACATTTGAAATAGAATTTAACAATTGATGTTACGCTATTACATTTGAAATAGAATTTAACGATTGATGTTACGCTTTTACATTTGAAATAGAATTTAACAATTGATGCTACACTACGATATTTGAACAAGAATTTAACAATTGACGCTACGCTATTACATTTGAAATAGAATTTAACAATTGATGTTACGCTATTACATTTGAAATAGAATTTAACAATTGATGTTACGCTTTTACATTTGAAATAGAATTTAACAATTGATGCTACACTACGATATTTGAACAAGAATTTAACAGTTGATGCTATGCTACTACATTGTGAAATATAATTAAATTATTGTGAAATAGAATTTAACAATTGATGCTACTAGATATAATCTTTTGTTGTTTTGTGCGGATGTCTAGATAGCATATAAATGAGAGTACAATCAATCAATATCAGGTGTGTGTGTGTGTGTGTGAGTTCATGTGGTGTTCTAACTTGTGTGTCAAATACAAACCTATTAAAGTAGTGGCCTGAATGTATTGCTACCTAGCTCCTGATTCATAAGTAGACATTATTAAATGACTCAACGCTAAATTTATTAACCCTTACCACTCTGATGTCAAAACATTAAGTTTTTAAAATTAAATTAAAAGATGAACTGGTGTTCATTTTTCAACAAATTTGGTGGGAGATGGTGCTGTCGTAGACAGCAACATCTTCCGTCAAAATTGTTGAAAAATGTACACCAGTTTCTTTGCTATTGACACCGTAAAAGATAGAATATTGACATCAGAGTGGTAAGGGTTAATGCACTTGAAATATTGTGCTCCGATCACCTGAGCTTCATTAGCCACACTGATCTCTGGTAGGTCTATTTCGTGACTCAGCGGGATCAGGAGGGTGTCATAAATTGCTGGGAGTTCGAGTTTCTGGTCTCTATTCATGGTCGGCTCGTGATGTTTGATCTTTATGGTCTCAATACTTAGAAATTGAGCACTGTGTCTCATCAAGTCCATTGAGATATATATGCACTTCACAAATTAATGATAGTAATTTAGTATTCCTTAGTTTGGTTGCAATTCAAGATCATGCCTGAAATCATAATTTGTCAATTTCAAGTCGAGCATACAAGGAAGCCGTTTGCATATTCAGAATCTAATATAACTGGATGATGTTGCTGCGTTTAGTAACATCTTCTAGTCAAATTAGCTACAAGAAATTCAATGGAAGGGTTACTGTATCGTGATGTACTTGTCCCATTTGGTCGCTGTAAGAGTGTTAGCGTATGAAATATATTGCCACTAATACCGTGTCCAGTATTCCAGTTATATAGCATACAGGGAGAATCCAAATGTAAATCTCTCACTAAGCATGTAGTAACAGCTTTGTATACTTGATTTATGGGCCTGGTTCCTGTTGAGTTGCCTCCCTTGGTCAGGTTATGTGAAAAGCTGATAACGTTAATGTTTATATTCCATCTTGTTTTAAAAAGTTCATTAGATGATACTAGAATTGTTTCAGTCGCAGAATTAAGTTGTGTTTAGTAAACCTCGTAATCCTGTGAGCTGTGTTAGGGTGTTCTCATGTGATACTATATAAACCCCTCAATGTGAGGAAATTGTGGTGTTGTAAAAAAGGCCAATTGAAAATCACTATGTATATATTGACTGTGACAATAATAACTATCCAATAGTTACAGAGCAGTGTTGAGTTGTTTCTACAGTACTTGCACCCCGTCTCCACCATGGTAAAATTTAACAAATATTACCCTCACCCCGTAAGGAGAATGTGTGCGTGCGTGCGTGCATCCTTCCAGAGCTGTATCTCAAACTACCGATCTGATTTAGATCAAATCTTAACACAACAAAGAAACTTAATGTAAACTAGGACTTCTAGACTGGCCATGATCCAGATAAAAACACCCTGATCAGAATCGGATAAAATTGGGGTAATAGATATCTCGAAAACTGTTGGTCCGATTTGGGTCAAATTTTAACACTAGGGGCCTGACTGTACGTCAGGATTCCACAACTTTAGGCGAGGGTCTGCACTCTGATTATGCCACACATACAGATATAAGGGGGTATCTAATGTAGCAATTGCTTTCTCCATCTGTTTGTTTGTCTGTCAATAAGGCACCTAGTAGAGCTATGTTCAAGAAAGTTGGGTCATAGGGTAGGTAGGCGGGTGCCCTTGGTCCCAAAGAAGCCTTAATTGTGAGGTTGAAAGGTCAAAATCACAGGAACCCAATTATGGAAATTGGGTTGCATTTCTGGCTGATGAATCAAGTTATACTAGTGATCTGCACCAAACTTGGCGTGTGTGTCGCCATCTGGGATGTGGAAAACGCTTAATTTTTTAATTTGAACAGTCACAGCGACTCAATTAAAGAAATAAGCTTGGTTTTTCGGATGATAACTTAAAATTCTACTGCAAGAGTTTCAAAACTTATCATGTGTGTTGTCCTTGGGGTCCAAAAATTAATTTCGGGCGAAAGGTCACAGTAACCCAATTAAAGAAATTGAGTGAATTTTGGTATGAATTTTGACCTGTGCTGCCATATTGGGTCCAGAGAACACTATTAATTTACATCTAGATGTACTGTTATATTAGTTGTTAATCGGTGTAGACAACATTAACCCTTTAACACTCATAACGGCCAAAAATGGCTTGTGCAGTGGTCTTGAGAAATGTCCATTTGCAGACCAAGAGTATTTTAGAAAATTTACTACTGGAATGACTGGCTCAATAACCGAGCCAGTCATTCCAGTAGTACATTTTCTAAAATAGTATTCTTTTGGCCTGCAAATGGACATTTGCTGAGAAAAAAATTTGAATAAATTTAAGGTTTAATTGAACCTATTGGACACAACATTATGTGAAATGATCTAATCAATATTCTGGATGAAAATGTTTGTCACCAGTCACACGGATAAACCGATCAATAGCCAGTTAACAGATGCTATCCTCCCACATATCACACTCAAATGTATTAATCAATCTCGCAAAGATGACCATACTTCTCTTGGAACTCTGATAGAGACCCCGGACAACAGCCAATAGACCAAACTTTTGAATTGACCATTCAAAACTAGTTATCGCATGGCAACTGATTTTTGATATGGCTGCATCACGACCATATTTGATTTCGCACTTGAACCAATTTTGTTTTGGATCTGCACCTGACCATACCTAATCAATTTCCAAAGCTCAAGTTAATCTGGCAAAGTTACAGCCTAAGATTGGAGAGGGGCGAGTTATCGTTATAGCTCTGCTAGCTAAAAATAGAGAAGTGCCGATCACTAAATTTGTTTGCGTTCCGTCGCACCTTTCACTGAACGCATGCAATTATTCTTGAAGGTGGGTAAACCATAAATTGATACTAATAGACCTTTCCATTTTTAGCTATGCCCCGCCCATCACCAGCTAAGCTCCACCCACACCTCGCCGTGTTGGGATTGATCAATCCTCAAGTGCCCTAGCTATCAATTTCCTGAAAGCTATACAGGGAAGCTGTTGAATATTTTGTAACTAATTTGACTGGGTGCTGTTGCTGCCTATGGCAGCAACAGTGCCCTGTCAAATTAGTTTCAAAATATTCAACAGAATATTTATTAAATAGTAAAAGCAAACAATTTGTACAACAACGCCTAGACCGTCATCAAATATGCGTTCGTGACGTACTTATCGACGTCATTCATTATGATGTCATTGTACACACCACACAGTTCATTATGACGTCATATGATGGGTGGGTACTCTGGAAAGGTGAATTACAAGTTAGAATGCATCCATACCCGGAGATTGGTTAATGTATACAGAAGACTCAAATTAAAGCACAGACAAGAATTGTCTCATGCTCTTAACAAAATTCTGAATAGAATTTCTAGAGGCTACGACAATAGGATCCTTCCAGGCAAATTTGGTTGAAATAATATATTGCGCAAGCGATTAATGAGGAATAGCGTTTTATACAAATTCCCATTTTTCGGAAAATCCAAGATGGCCACCATCAAAATAAAGGCGTCAGAATTCTGTGTACAAGTTCTGAAGCGTACCGGCCTAGGGTTCTTCCAGCTGAGTTTGGTTGAAATCGGCCAAGCTGTTAATGAGAAGTAACCGTTTAACTGATTTCCCAAAATGTTCAGAAAATCCAAGATAGCTGGCAGAAAAATTGACCAATCAAAATTCTATATACAAGTTCTGAAGCCTACCACCCTAGGCTCTTCCAGCCAGTCTAGTTGAAATTGCCCAAGCAGTTTAAACTATTTTCCAGCATTTTTCAGAAAATCCAAGATGGCCACCTAAGAAATTGACCAATCAAAATTCTGTATACAAGCTCCGAAGCATACCACTTTAGGGTCCTTCCAGCCCGGTTTACTTGAACTCGTTCAAGCGGGTAATGAGTAGCCTTTTAACTAATTTAAAGAAATTTTCAGAAAATCCAAGACAGCCGTCTGAAAAATTGAACAATCAAAATTCTGTATACAAGTTCTGAAACCTACCAGCCGAGTATCCTCCAAGTCTGGTTGAAATTGCTCAAGCAGTTAACGATTTACCACCATTTTTTGGAAAATTCAAGATGGCCACCATAAAAAGGACCAATCAAAATTCTGTATACATGTTCTGAAGAATACTACGCTAGGTCTCTTCCTTCCAAGTTTGATTGAAATTGGCTAAGTGGTTATTGAGTAGTAGGCTTTTAAAGAATTTCCCAAAATTTTCAGAAAATCCAAGATGGCCATCGGGAAAATTGCCCAATCAAAATTCTGTATACAAGTTCTGAACCACACTAGCATACTATCCTCCCAGCTAAGTCTGTTTGAAATTGCCCAAGCAGTTAATGAGGAGCAGCATTTTAAACCATTTCCCTCCGTTTTTCTGAAAATTCAAGATGGCCACTGAAAAAATGGACCAATCAAAATTCTGTATAGAAGATCTGAAGCCTACCCCAATATGGTCCTTCCAGCCATATTAGGTTGAAATCTGCCAAGCAGTTATTGAGGAGTAGCAGATAAGCAAAACTTGATGGATGGACGCCGGACGGTCGCCATGGCATAAGCTCACTTGGCCATTCTGGTCGGGTGAGCTAATAATATATCGAAGACACAAGAATGATGTTTATAATTTGTATCTATATACTTTCCATTCAGGCTGCAAAGCGCAAAAATTGGGATTCCCTTTTACAGGCTACTTTGAGGATAATTAATATGAAGGTTGTATTCTAGGGGTGTGTGGTATGTGGAGGTGGTTGTGTCGGACGACTTCAACAAGATCATCGTAGTTACTTCAATATATATAAACACATGTTCAATTTTATTTTAGATAACAGCTAATAATTTATTCAGGCATGCAAGATTAACAAGTGTACATTCAAATTATGCTGATTAGTCTGGTTGGATACAATTCACTGTTCCAGAGTATCCATCTATCATCTGATATCATAATCAGCTAAGTGGTGTGTAGGATGATGTCATAATCATTACATCATAAATGATTCTATGTGGCCTGTCTTTAAATCTTAAAAGTCTGACACGTACGAATTGTATGTCTACTATTTAATAAACATGCTGTTGAATATTTTGAAACTAATTTGATTGGACGCTGTTGCTGCCATAGGCAGTGAAGAACGACTGAATGGATACACCTGACTGACCGTAAACAACATACCTGTTGTCTATTGAGTGATAATGTAGGAATCCGGTCTGTCACTCAAGTATATGCCATAATCAATTACGTCACATGTAGGCTAATGTAACAATCATAATTGATGGCGAATACTCTGTCATGAAGCGCGAAAACTCTTCCAAGTGTATGAATTTACCTGGGAGTTTTTGCCATAGCAACTGCACCCGTTCAAATTAGTTTCAAAATATTCCAACAGCACATCTGTATACAGTAGTTACCATGATATTGGGAATTCGGGGTTCAAAGTATATAAATTGATTATTATACGCATAAGGAAGTGGGTGGTGCTTAACTAGAAATGGGCGGGGCATAGCTGAAATGGAAAGCTCTATTAACCCTTTAACACCCATATCAGCCAAAATGGCTTCTGCAGTGGCCTTGAGAAATGTCCATTTGCAGACCAAAAGAAGACTTAATTTAAATGACTGGCCAGTATCGAGCCAACTGAGCCAGTCATTCCAGTGTTAATTTTTCTAAAATTGTCTTCTCTTGGTCGGGAAATGGTCATTTTCTATGAGAAAATTAAAACTTTCTTGAATAAATTCAAGTGTTAAAGGCATCTTTTCTGATTATGATGGTAAGACAGCTTTAACTTTCTTGTATCCCGTTAAATAGACACTTGCACGACATATTTCTCAAACAAAGAGAACCCATTTACATGTGCAAATAGTCATTTATCAGCCAACTTTGGAAGCGTAAGCATGCACGTAGGACATATTCATGGCAATACATTCGACAGCCTATATTTCAATAAGCATGAGTGCCAATTTCCACGAGAAAATAGAATTCCTTTATATAATTTGATAATAATTTGTGTGAAAGTTGTTGCTATATATGACAGCAACAACATTCAGTAAAATTATTGTCTATAATTAGTAGGCGCTGAACAGTATTGAAATACAGGCTGCTAAATTATGTACTGCTGTGAATGTCCTACGCGTATGTTTACAGTTACAGAGCTGGTTGATAAATGACCGTTTGCTTGTGTCGACAGAAATTCTGGCCTGTACAGACATAAATGAGTCTGGCATCCAATAGTTACAACAATCGTGGAATCAGGGCATTGCATGCTGGGTAGCATTGCACGTTGGGTAAACTGAACAGAAATCAACATGGCATTTCATATCTCATGCAAGTGTCTATTTAATTGGACATGAGAACTTAAAGTGTGTCAGACGTGATGGACACAGAAGTGGAAAACAGGGTCAAATGTTAGAATGAACTAATCGGTGGAATAGAACGGCATAATGAAGTATATGGGTTGAAATGAAGGCGAAGGCTGGTACTATTTTGGGATGGACCAGCCGATGTTGTATCCAAACCCTTACATGAATAATAAGACTTATGACAGTATACTTACCCTTTAATGGACAAATATGCCTAAAGTTTGGATATCTTGTCGGCGTCAGCGGGGTACCTCAACAACATATCCAAATGACCGAGAGTAGTCGGATAACGGTATCACATGGTACAGATTCGTATCACGTACAAATTCTACTCGATTACTACTGCTTCAAGCGAGAGTAAGTGTGCGCATGCGTAGGTAAGCAAAGCAACCACGTGATACTTCTGATCGGAGTACTGCGATAATGAACCCAAATTCAACCTTGGTCAAAGATTTTTAATTTTCTCATAGAAAATGTTCATATGCAGATAAAGACTGGTCTATTTTTGAAAATTTACTACTCGTATAACTGACTTGGTTATCTAGCCAATCATTCCAGTGGTACATTTTCTAAGTCCACTTAGTGTGCAAATGGATATTTCTCAAGACCACTGCAGAAGCAGTATTTTGGTCAGCTTGATCATAAAGGGTTATTGAACACAGTCACAATTGGCAGAATATGGTAGATGATATGCAGAAATTGGAACAATGTCTTCAAAATTACACCATTTATCGTTCAGCAGAGAACTGAGTGATACAAACAGCTTACAGCACTGTAGTATAAGCCCTAAAGATAATTGGTGAATGTTCCAAGTAGAGGCTAGTACAAAATAACTAAGGTTAGAGGAATTAACTGGACACCGGCTCATGGACTAGTATCTTATCCCGGCTAACTTCAACCCCTGAAGTAACATATCAGACCTACAGCATACAGTTCTGGAAGCGATGAGGAGCTGATTATAAAGATAAGACACAGTGTTATATACAAAATCTACATTTTTAATGACAATTCAATGGGCTTAGAATCGTTCTGAGGATCTTGCAGCAACTGTCCGCATATTTCCATACACTCGCGATGGTGGACTACCTGTAAGTGAAAAAAACAAGGTGTATGTGAGCATTGTGAGGTGAAAGTTGATAAATTGTGTGTCTAATCAGGTGTCAGAATCTGGTATACACATTGACCATCATCACAAACTTCAGTACATATCTCCAATAGACTAACACACTTATACAATTTAACATTAGACTAACTGGGCAATACACTTTCCCCAGATTGTCAAATTTTGGGAAAATACTCTCCCACAATGCATCGCTCACAGCACTTCTGGATGGTAAACAGGCCGGGTGCTGCGAAAACATTAAGTCGTTTATATCAAGAAGTAAGATCACACTATTATTGAAGTCATACATCATTGGAAAGCTCATCCAATTTTCTAAACATTTATGTATTAGTTTTTATATTGGCCAATTGATCTACTAAATCTATGGACAATGGTGTATTTTATATACATGCGAATAACTCAGTGAAAATTTTACAAAAATAAAACTAATACATTCATATCTAGAGAATTGGATGATCTTTCCAATGGTATATGACTTCAATAATATTGTGTGATTGTAGTTTATCATAGGAACTCCTTAAAATGTGGTGCTGTTTAACTAAAAAATAACTCAATGCGGGCCAGCTGCTCAATTCCTAATTTACCAGCCAGCTAAGGCACTGTGAGCGTTGATTTAGGGGAATGCCACGTAATGACTTCAATGTGGGAATGGTGTATTGCAACAATGCAATTTTCTAATAAAGTTCATATGCCCCAATAAATAGATAGAACTTTATGCAAAATTGCACTGACACAATTGTCTATTTTAGAAATTGAGACTACTAACTCCATCAGAATCAATAGACCTTTCCAGTTTATCCATCCAATCAAATGACATCCTAATCAATTACGCTACATGTAGAATGACTTAATAATCAATGACATCATGAATGACGTAGATAAGTTTGTCAAGAAAGCATAATTGGTAACGGAATAAGCGTTGCTGTACGAATTCTGTTTTTACTATTTAATAAACATGCTGCTGAATATTTTGAAACTAATTTGACAGCAAAAATGTTGGGTACAAACATCGCCATGGAGTTTAGAAGAGGTGAGTTCATTCAGGTGTGTTGCCAAAACTAATGTCAACTGGTAAAAAGTAATTTCACCAATCCACAAACATAAAACTTAGCTCTTGCTAAATTGTCACTACACGAGGGCATTAATAACAAGAACGCTAAAGCATGATATGTCTCGCCCCTGATATTATTGACCACTGGATACATATTGTGATACTTAAACGGCAAACTAATTGCATAATCATTATAATTATGAACTATAGAAGGACGTGGATGTGGTGAGAGAATTTTGGTAATGTCCATATACTGACTCCTATGATCGCATATTTTGTAATTCTTTGGAGTCCTCATTGCCTATAAAACCGAGTCATTATAAATTTTAAAATTATCATCTAAGTCCAAAACTGTAATGATGCGAATTCACCTTTCCAGAGTACCCACCCATCATATGACGTCATAATGAACTGCGCGATGTGTAGAATGACATCATAATGAATGACGTCATGAATGATGTCGATAAGTATGTCACGAACGCATATTTGAAGACGGTCTATGCATTGTTGTACAAATTGTTTGCTTTTACTATTTAATAAATGTTCTGTTGACTATTTTGAAACTAATTTGACTGGGCGCTGTTGCTGCCATAGGCAGCAACAGCACCCAGCCAAATTAGTTACAAAATATTCAACAGCTTCCCTGTATAGTTTTCAGGAAATTGATAGCCAGAGCATTTGGGGATCGATCAATCCCAACACGGCAAGGTGTGGGTGGAGCATAGCTAGTGATGGGTGGGGCATAGCTAAAAATGGAAAGGTCCATTGGATCGCTGAATTGATGATCAGCAATATGTTAATTGTAAGGGAATTGAGTTAATTTTGCATATTTTATATAAAAGAAGTAAATTATTAGGATCTCTTATACTACTATTCCATTTACACGGTTTCCAAAACACTGAAAAAACAGGAGAAATTCCTCACAAATCAAAATAGTAATGATGGGGAATGCATCTATATATAGCATAGAGCAATGTCTGTAAAGTTTCCTTGATATCCAATGAGCCATTGTTGTAAAATAAGGCAATTAAAAACTTTAACGCAAATTAATGAAAAACTGTAACGGAAAATATTCAAAGTCCAAAACCATGAAAAAACCATGAGAAATACACTCCAAAAGATCTGATGAGCCATTGTTGACTAAGAAGGCTAATGAAAAACTTTAACGCACAAATTTACCAAAACCGTGAAAAAACATGAGAAATTCTGCTTGGTAATGTTGAGGATTGCATCCATGCATTGGATAGAACCAGTCAGTAAAGTTTCATTAAAATCTGAGGAGCCATTCTTGACTAAACATAAGGCTAATGAAAAACTTTAACGCAAATATCATCGAAAATCTAAGTCTAAAACCATGAAGAAACATGAGAAATTCATCGAAAATCTGCTTAGTAATGATGAAGATCGCATCCCTCCATTGGATAGAAACAATTTGTAAAGTTTCATTGAAATCTTATGGGCCATTCTTGACTAATAAGGCTAATGAATAAGTTTAACGCAAAAATCATCCAAAATAGTCTTAAGTCGAAATATTCTAAGTCAAAACCAGTGAAAAAAACATGAGAAATTCCCTGAAAATCTGCTTAGTAATGATGTAGATAGTATGCCGACAAGGGATCGAGACTAGTCGGTAAAGTTTCATCAAAATCTGATGATCCATTGTTGAACAATAAGGATACTGAAAAACGTTAACGCAAATATACTCCAAAATATTCTAAGTCTAAAAACCATGAATAAGACATGAGAAATTCCCCAAAAATCTGCTTAGTAATGATGACGATAGTATCCTGACAAGTGATCGAACTAGTTGGTAAATTTTCATCAAAATCTGATTATCCATTGTTGACCAATAAGGATAGTGAAAAACTTTAACGCAAATATCCACCAAAATATTCTCTAAGTCCAAAACTGCAAAAAAACATGAGAAATTCCACGAAAATCTGCTTAGTAATGATGAAGATTGTATCTCTGCATTGGATAGAACCAGTCTGTAAAGTTTCATTGAAATCTGATGGGTCATTCTTGACTAATAAGGCTAATGAAACACTTTAACACAAATGACATGCCGCTGCCGTCGACGACGATGCGGGAATTTGTAATCCCTATGTCTCACTTTTCGTTTCGGGGCAAGACAATAACTTGACTGATAGTACTGAAATGATTAATGGGAGTTACTAGATGCTAAAGGGCACTCAATGATTGAAGTTGATAATCCATCAAACATGTGCAGTAACTAACCCACTAACCCGGTAACCCTCAAATTTGTTTTTAAAAATTTCAATTTTCTCATAGAAAATGTCTATTTGCAGACCAAGAGAAGACTATTTTTTTTTAATTTGCCACTGGAATGACTGGCTCAGTTATTGAGCCAGTCATTCCAGTGGTAAATTAAAAAATAATCTTCTCTTGGTCTGCAAATGGATATTTCTCGACCACTGAAGAAGCTGTTTTTGGCTGATATGTGTGTTAAATGGTAAATGCTCAATGTATCAATGGATAATAAGAATGGCTCTGTTAGAAACTAAAAAATTAATTGGTCAATTCATTTAACCCTTTCACTAAAAGTTTGCTGTATCTCAATCTCGGGGTCAAACAAACAAAAAAGCTCTTGTATATTTTGAAATTAACATGACTGCAAGCAAGCATTGTTGCCTAAGGAAGAAGCAGCAATGGCTTTCAATCATATTAATTCCTAATATGTCTGTTCAACAGAATATGTTATACATCACAAATACTTTACTATTTCAGGGATTTGTGATTGAAATGGTTAACTGGAGCTTTACCAATTGAGTTATTTCCCTTCGTGCATGAAACATGTTTACGGTAATCTCCCTTACAATGGTCAAAGGAGACCCCACCCCTTGTAGAAATAATTCACTTATAATTGGGAAATATGTTTCAAATGACCAATCACTCCGAGAATACCAAGAATATTCATTATAAATATGTTTGAAATGTACTATGGGCCTATCATTTGGAGAATACCACCACTATTCATTATTCTATCCATGGATGATCTTATTCATAACATACAACCGTGTGGCCATTTTGAATTTAACACTCGTATCAGCCAAAAAAGGGCTTCTGCAGTGGTCTTGAGAAATGTTGATTTACAGACAAAGAGAAGACTAACCAAGAGATGAGATAACCGAGCCAGTCATTCCAGTGGTAAATTATCAAAAATAGTCTCCTTGGTATGCAGATGAATATTTTCTATGAGAAAATTTTAATTTTCTTGAACAAATTCTAGGGTTAAAGGGTAGGATGACTAATTTTGTCTGTATGCTCACCTAATATTAAATTACAGATTGCTGTTCTCGCCATTTTCATGTTCTGAAAGGAGCCGAGTAGGTGAATTTTACTGAAACAGAATATAGAGATATCAGGTAAAAAAGAATACTACAGGCCTAAGTCGGCATGACAAGCTTTTGAGACATTTTTAAAAAATGTTAAGATTCACACAATCAACCTTTCCAGTTTATCCATCAATCATATGACATCATAATCATCTATGTGACATGTAGGATGACATCATGTAAACAAGAGGTCCAAGGGCCTGTGACGCTCACCTGGACCATTAACATTTGAACCACTTGCATTTAAATAGACATGATGCATAATTTTCAGAAAATCTGAGATGGCCACTAAAAAAATACACCAATCCAGATTCTCATTTGACATTTTGAAGCCTACTGTCATAGAATCGTTCGGCTCAAGTTTTGTTGAAATCAGGCTATTTATTAAGGAGGACCATTTTAAAATGGTTTGGGATAATTTTAAGAAAATCAAAGATGGCCACCAAAACATTAATCTATCAAAATTCGGAATAAAATTTCTAGGGGCTACCCCTATAGGATCCTTCCAGCCAAATCTGGTTTAAATTGCCTAAGGGGTTAATGAGGAATAGTGTCTTAAATAAATTACAATTTTCCGGAAAATCAAAGATGGCCACCCAAAAAAAACAGCCAGTCAAAATTCTGTATATAAGTTCTGAAGCGTACCAGACTAGGGTCCGTCCAGCTGAGTTTGGTTGAAATCGGCCCAGCGGTTGGTTAATGAGTAGCCTATTTAAATGATTTTCATATTTTTTCGAAAAATCCAAGATGGCCAGTGGAAAAATTCTGTATACATGTTCTGAATCCTATCACCATTGGGTCCCTTCCAGCCAAATCTGATTGAAATCGTACAAAAGTTAATGAGTAGCCTATTAAACGATTTCGGGCCATTGTTCGGAAAATTGAAGATGGCCACCGAACAAATTGACAAATCAAAATTCTGCATACAAGCTCTGAAGCACACACCACTAGGGTCCTTCCAGCCATGTTTACTTGAAATCGTTCAAGTGGTTAATGAGTAACTAATTTCCTGACATTTTCAAAAAATCCAAAATGTCCAGAAAAATTGACCAATAAAAATTCTGTATACAATTTCTGAAACCTACGAGCCTAGTAGCCTTCCAGCCAAGTCTGGTTGAAACTGCCCATGTAGTTAATGAGGAGTGGCGTTTTAAACTAGTTCCTGACATTTTTCGTCCTTCCAACCGAGTTTGCTTGAAATCGGCTAATGAGAAGTAGGCTTTTAAATGGTTTTCAGAAAATCCAAGATGGCCACCAGAAAAATTGACCAATCGAAATTCTGTATACATGACTGCCAAAAAATTTTACCCATAAAACTTCTGTATATATGATCTGAAAGCTAGCGCCCTAGGATCCTCCCAACCAAGTTTTATTAAAATCGGTCAAGCGGTTAATGAGTAGTAGGCTTTTAAAGATAAAGTTGGACAGACGACGGACTCCTTCGGGCAAGGTGAGCTAACAATGACATCCTGAAAGACTTAGATAAGTTCTTCATGAACACTTAATTGATGGCCCCCTTAAGTTTTGTTGTATGAATTGTATATTCACTATTTAATAAACATTCTGTTGAATATTATGAAACTAATTTGACTGGGTGCTGTTGCTTCCATCACCCAGTCACGTTAGATTCAAAATATTCAACAGCTTACCTGTATAGGTTTCTGGAACTTGAGAGTCAATGAGTTCAGGGATCGATCGATCCCAACACAGGTGAAGTGTGGGGGGAGCTTATCTAACAATGGGTGGGGCATAGCTAAACCAGAAATGTGGTTACAATGCAACCATGAAGCTCGACTTTACAATGATCTATGAAGCTTGACCTCAAACATACAATAAAAATAGAAGGCTTAGAAATGCACATATCAACAAGAGGCCCAAGGGCCTGTGGCACTCACCTGGACCATTAGAATTTGAACAATTTGCATTTAAATAGACATGATGGATAATTTCCGGAAAATCCAAGATCCCTGCTGAAAACAGACCAATCGAAAATTCACATGAGATCTATTAAAGCCATTCATTGATTAATGAAGAGTAGCATTTTAAAGGATTTCTGGAAAATCCGAAAATTGACCAATCAAAATTCAGTACGCAAGTTCTGAAACCTAGTCCCATAGGGGTTTTCCAGCCCAATTACGTTGAAACCCGCCAAGCCGTTAATGAGAAGTAGCGTTTGACAATTTCTGGCCAATTTTTCCTAATATCTAAGATTTTCAACAAAGAAATTGACACATTAAAATTCTGTATACAGGTTCTGAAACCTAACCATAAAGTATAGAGTTGTTCCAGAAATCCGCCCAGCCGTTAATATAGAGTAGCGTTTTGACCATTTCCAGTAAATTTTTCATAAAATCTAACATTTTCACCCCAAAAATTTATCAATCAAACTTCTGAATAGAAGTTCTGGAGTTTACCATGATAGGGTCTGTCTAGACAGGTTTGGTTGAAATATGTCAAGCAACTAAGGAGAAGCAGCGTTTTGACAATTTCTGTTAAATTTTTCATAAAATCTAATATTTTGACCGCGAAAAATTGTTCAATCAAAATTCTGAATATAAGTTCTAGAGCCTAAGACCATAGAATCAGTCTAGTCAAATTTGGTTGAATTATGTCAAGCAATTAAGGAGTAGCATTTTGACAATTCCCATTCAATTTTTCATAAAATCTAAAATTTTCACCCAAAAAATTGGCCAATCAAAATTCTGAATAGATGTTCTGGAGGGTACCAGCATAGGATTCTTCCAGCCAAATCGCTCAAAACGTTATGGAGAAGAAGCAATTTGACGGACGGGTGGACAATGGCCGCCATGGCATAAGCTTGTTTGACACTTCAGGGTGGGTCATTATAAGGAAGCATATGTTCAAGTTTGGGTCCAGTATGATTAACCAAGGATTAGATATAAACTGCTACGTTGAGCTGAACGGAAACGGTTAATGTTGAAAAAACAAGATTGTCAGTGATCTTGACCTTTGACCCCAAGGTCATTGTGTCATGCCGTGCCATTATAATGAAGCATGTGTCCAAGTTTGGGTACAGAATGATTAACCAAAGATGACATATAAACTGGTAAGTTGAGCTAAATGGAAAATGATAATGTTGAAAAAATCCAATAATGTTTTGACTTTTCGACCTCAACGGCATCGTGGGATGTTCTGTCCTTATAAGGAAGCATGTGTCGCAGTTTGGGTCCAGTATGATAAACCAAACATGAGATATAAACAGAAATGTTGAGCTAAACGGAAAATGTTAATGTTGAAAAAAGTAAGGTTTTTACCAAGGTCACAGTGACAGTGACCTTTTGAACCCAACATCATTGTGAGATACTGAGTCATTATAAGAAAGGATGTGCCTTTGGGTCCAGTATGATTAACCAAACCTGAGATATAAACAGAAAAGTTAAACTAAACGCAAATTGGATGACACCCCGCCACCACCGCTGCCGGAGGACGTGCAGGGTATTGCAATAGCTTGTTTTACTTCGTAAAATTGCGCTAAAAAGTATTAATTTATTTTCAGATTTGATGCTGGAATCCTAGTGTGCAGTCACACTCTTTATTCTGTTAAAATTTTTTAGCCAAATCGGATGAGTAATTTCTGAGATATCCATAGATCCAGAATTTAATCTGATTTGATCTGGATCCCGGTGTTTTTACCCGCGTCGCTAGACGCAAGGGTTTATGCGAGCGCGGAGTGCTGCTTCTTCTTGTTGTTCTTGAGACATTTGTGAATAACACTGGCTCTACTGGAGGCGTCTTCTCCAAATTTGGAGGGAAGTATGCCAATGGGATCCCGAGCAGATCTGCCAATTTTGGGGTCTAAAATGCAATGGAAACAGCTTTTAGCAACAGTTTTCAAAGTAGACATTTTTACGCATTCTTCAATAATGCTTCAATAACTCCGGTTCTTCAAGCACATATGCCACTGTGGGGTCTAAAACACAACAGCAACAGTTTAGAAAATAAGCATTTTACACATTCTTCAATAACTCTGGTTCTACTGGTGCAATCGTCTACAAACTTGGGTGGTAGTTTGCCCATGTGGTAGCGAAGATGTATGCCAATTCTGTGGTCAAAGGCTAAAATGCAACAGCAACAGCTTCCAGCAACATTGTCTTCAAGATATTCATGTTTGAAGCATTTCTCATTAACTTTAATGGAGTGATCGTTTCCGAACTTCGGTTGATGTGAGTCTGTGGAGTCCCGAAGACGTATGCCAATTTTACGGTAAAAAACTAAAAGCAGCAGCAACACTGTTTCCATAAATAGACATCTTTGATCTTATGGCAGCCCGACGTAAAATATATCAATGACGCTGGTATTGGACAAATTTGTCCTCGTTTAATCCAGATCAGGTCCAAGATCTGGAAATCCTTTTTCACGCTATTAGATCATTTGTTGTGCTAAAACATGAGCCAAACCGGATCCATTGTTTTTTAAATAGCTCTGGACAAGTAAGCCCCCCACAGACAGACATGCCAGGTAAACACAAATGCAGTACATTCTTTCCCTTATTTGTGAGTGTAATAAGTATAATGTCACATTTACCTCCTACACACTAGCAGCCTTTACAAATGATATATCAACTAAGCCCAAACATTTACCCTACCTGTCTGCTAGGATGATCCTTGTTTTGGTAACATTTTCTATTGTGAATTTCGTTTTGCCATTTTTTCCAGCAATCCTGCCAATAGCCCTCGCTAAATGTTCACCTTTCAAAGGCTTAACTGCAAAAGAAGTGATTCCTCAAAACATTATCAAGTGGATGATCAGAAATTATAAAATAACTATTTCCTGTACAGCAATTTGATTAGCTTGCTCTTTGCCCCCTCCTCCCCCCCACTAAAAAAAATCCTGAACATTATTCTGCAAGTTGCCACCATCGTGTGTTGACAATCTCGAGTAAGTCTCGAGTTATCACTGGAAATGCAGTGGTGTGAACTCCTAATCAATGATGGCAACTGATAAAGGCTTTTAACATCAGCTTCAGTACATAAAAACTTGGTGTCATACATTAGTTCATACATGGTGTGGACCTGAGGCATCAGGATAAGTGTTACACATATCAGTGTTTAATAATTATGTAAAATATAATGTACAATAAATACGCCATTATGAACTAGGCGGTCACGTACTATTTTAAATGATGATTTTGGTGCAAAAACTAACACGTACGTAATAACTATACACAACAAATATTCTATAGAATGCAAGAGTCCTACCTATCCACCCTGTCTAATAACTTTGACATCTGACCATTTTAACACAAAAGATTTCTTCGGGACCCCAAATGCAACCTGAGTTTGTTGAAGATTCTAACAGTAGACAGTAAACAACTATCTCCCCACACTTCGATAACATTGACCCTTCACCCCAATCAAGAGTTCTTGGTGACCCATTGACAACCTCCCACCTAATTATACAAGTTTGCTGAGGATCTCCTCAGTCGAATTCAAAGTAAATCACAATGCTCACATGCATGCAAGCACCCACTCATGCATATGCCAGCACACAAAACAGACATGGCAATTACATGTGTTGCATTGCAGACAAATGATAAGTGAATATCAGTGATTCTTCTATACGTCTATTGGTACAAAGATGCATTTTGAGGCATATACCCAAAAGAACCCTTAATAAATGAAAATCACCACTTACCTAAATGGAATATAATATTTCAGCAACATGTCATAAGAATATAGAATAAAATTTTTACCAACAGATTCCATACATCAGAAATTTTGTCAATAATTAATAAATTAAGATTAGAGGATGATGTATCCTGAAGTTTCAAAGCGATCCACTAAACAAAATTGGAGTTATCATTCGGAAACCAGGCCTAGTCCAATGAACCTAAAAAGTTTCAAAGCAATCCGATAAACGGTAATGGAGTTATTGTTAAAAAAACAATTTTCACGACGGTGGGTTGTGTCTGGCGGCCATCTTGGATTTCAGATCATCATCAATTTCGACAGGTTTCTTCCCCATACCTAGTCCAACCACCCTATCAAGTTTCATTGTGATCCAATAAACAATAACAGAGTTATCATCCGGAAACCAATTTTCAAGATGGCTACCAGTTGTTGGTGGCCATCTTGGATTTCGGATCATCATTAATTTCGATAGGTTTCTTCCTCAGACCTAGTCCAATCATCCGATAAAGTTTCCAAGTGATCCGATAAACGATAGCAGAGTTATCATGCGGAAACCAATTTTCAATATGGCCACCGGTGGCTAGCAGCCATCTTGAATTTTAGATCATTGTCAATTTCGATAGGTTTCTTCCCCAGAGCTATGAAGTTTCAAAGCGATCCGATAAACGGCAACAGGGTTGTCATCCGGAAACCCATCACATAAGACAAAAATATTTGGCGGGGCATAAAAGGCAGTGCTTACCATCCTGAATTTCAAATGATTCCAGAAAAAGGTCATCAAGCCGGAGCAAAGCTAAAGCATCCTGTCAAGAAAGATAAACACAACAAAATAGACAATGAACTGCTCCAGTTTATCCATCCATCATGATGTGTAGGATGATGTCATAATCAATTACAGCATGAATGACTTGATTTAGTCTGTCTTAAACGCTTAATAGACTGACATGTTTTAAAATATTCAACAGAATATTCTTTACATCATAAATAGATTTCCATGTGATTTCAACATTAGGCATTTCAACTAGTTAACGAGAATTGTAACAAATACACAGCGGTTATGTTTCTTTACGCATAATCTTCCATTGAACACACTTTACCGGCCATTAGCTCCTAATCATATCTCCCAAATTTCTGCCCTATCCATTTAGTTGTTCTAGAGAAGTCATTTTCATGAAAACTAGGTCATCCAAGATGGCCGTTAAAGCATTAGGCCAATAAAGTTCGCTTGAACAAACTTGGTTTAGCTGTTGTCCTAGATGATTTTTCATGAGTTTTGAACCATGTATAAAAACAATTTCGACTTCAAAATCCATTAAATAAATCAAAATCCAATACTGTCTCCTAACACACTTCATTTTGATTGGCCAATTGGCGGATACGTTTTTTTGATGTATCAACTTCCCTTGAAACAAACTTTAATAGCCCTTAGTCTCTAATATCTCCCAAATTTCGGCACGATCTGTTCTGTGGTTCTTGAAGGTTTTTTTAAAGCTAAAACTAAGTCATTCAAGATGGAAGCCAAAGCATTTGGCCAATCAAGTTCCCTTGAACAAATCTGGTTTAGCTTTTGCACTAGATGATATTTCATGAGCTTTGAATCGATCCCCCAAGCCGTTTTGGAAATGATTTTCAAAGACCTTTCTAAAAATCTGCCAAAATCTAAGATGGCCACCAGCCAATTTGCCCGATCAGCTCCGTTTGAACAAACTTGGATATCTGTGCCATAAAAATGTTTTCAGCTAAATACACTTGAAATCGACCCAATGGTTCTCGAGAAGACCGTAAAAATTTCCAATTGTTTTAGTATGGGAGCTGTAAAAGATCCAACATGGCCAACAAACCATTTATCTGACAGTTTCGAAGGTGGCAAATTTGAAATCAGAATAGCCAAAAACTTACAATAAACAAATTTTGGCTACAAAATCCATCAAATAAAAAAAATACAATATGGCCGCCAAACAATCTACATTTTGATTGGCTTATGGCGGCCATGGCTCTTCACGTATCAACTTCCCTTGAACAAACTTGAATGGCCCTTAGTCCCTAATCATATCTCCCAAATTTCGTCCCGATCCGACAAACTATTTGGACAAAGAACTTCCCTTGAACAAACTTGGTTCAGCTGTTGCTCTAGATGTTATTTAATGAGTTTGGAATCGATACCCCAAGCGCTTCAGGGATTTTTAAACACATTTCTAAAAATCCAAGATGGCCACCGGTCAAATTGACCAATTGGCTTCATTTGATCAATTGCCATAGGGATGCTTCCTGCCAAATATAATTGAAATCGAGCTAGTGGTTCTTGAGAAGTCGTTTAAAGGAAATGACGACGGACAGTCGCTATGGCATAAGTTAATTTGGCCTTTCAGGCTCGGTGAGCTAATAATATTAGAAACAGCATGTAGCATGTTGTGGCTTTGAAAGACAGTTTTATGGCCACTGACACGTGTTAAAAGATGGTCATTCATTCAGACTTTGCGAAACATGTCTTTATGGTACTATCTGTATTGTGTGGTATACATACAAACACACGCATGCACGCACACACACACACATGGAGCTACGGACTGTCGTGGTGATAACAGAGATGTGGACACTATAAACACGTTTAGGAGCAATTTACTGATGAATTTTCAAGGGCCTGAGTGCTCAGTAGATTTATGTATGTCCCCTAAGGCAAAGAAAGAGACCATGTGAGATGAGCCTTACTCTAACATCCCCGCCAAAGGACCATTTTACACAGCTTTTCATGATCCTGATAGTTGAATCTATATGCTTGTTATGTGATGATGTATTTCAGGGTCCAGCTCAATTGTTAAATACACAAACCAATGTTTTTGTTTAACAACAAATGATGACATCATAAACACGCACTTATGATGTAATAAAGCAAAATACACACTTCCGGGTTGTGAATCATGAGCAGTGAGCAGCCTATACAAATACATACAATTTATACCACTTAATATTATATCAACTAGTCCATCCATTGTTCTCTCCTTATTTGAATCCGGAATTACTTAATCTTCTTGCAATTCAGGGTAACTGTACAGGAAAGTTGTTCATTATTTTGCAAATAATTTGATTTAAAGTGTAGTGCAAACTGTTTCAGAAAGTCATATTAGTTTTAAAATATCCTGTCCTTACAACGTAACGGATTTACTATATATTTATATATCGTGTCTGTATTGTTAGAAGTATTGAACAAATATCCTCTTTTCTGTTACATCATCCATAACAAAATAACACCAGGAAACTGTACAGAATTACTCACCTCAACTTCGAATCCCAAGGTAAATGCTCTGACAAAGTCAGCTGCTTTCTGCGGTGCTCCAATGTCATCAGTCTCTTTACATGTCTGTAACACACAATTATTATATAATTATCATAACTTCATTATCTTTAGAAGCAATTCACCTTTCCAGAGTACGCACCCATCATATGATGTCATAATCAACTGCGTGATCTGTAGAATGACATCATAATGAATGACGCCATGAATGTCGTCGATAAGTGTCACGAACACATATTTGAAGACGGTCTACGGGTTGTTGTATAAATTGTTTGCTTTTACTATTTAATAAATATTCTGTTGAATATTTTGAAACTAATTTGACTGGGCGCTGTTGCTGCCATAGGCAGCAACAGCACCCAGTCAAATTAGTTACAAAATATTCAACAGCTTCCCTGTATAGTTTTCAGGAAATTGATAGCTAGGGTATTCGGGGATCGATCAATACCAACACGGCGAGATATGTGTGGAGCTTAGCTAGTGATGGGCGGGTCATAGCTAAAAATGGATGGATGCATTCTGTTAATCCATTAACACTCAGGTCGGCCAAAAACACATTGTACAAGAATCTTGAGAAATCTCCATTTACAGACCTAGAAAAGATTTTTTCCCTTCAAATTTCTCTCTCAAATGACTGGCTTGATAATGAATCATAATGATAATGAATCACGTGCACCTACATGAAGGTGCCATGAATTCTTTGGAAAATATCTTTCATGTTATCATTTGTAAAGATGATAAAGTGCTGGGGGAAAGTAGTCCGCCTTGCGGCAGGGCGTCTTTCAGTCGTTTGCCTGCACCGGCGCAGTCTGTTTGCACACTATCATTTTTGCTGGTGAGGTAACTAGCATAGTTGTAATTCCACACCGGAGCATTTTCATTTTCAGCCTTCTTTTCAGACATTATCAATGGTTTTGTGCCTTCTTTCCAGACATTATCAGAGGTTTTATCTAGATCTATCCAAACTGCAAGGATATGTTTTTATCTTGGAAGGGCATCTTCTATTTACAAATGTATGTTTGCGCGATTACGCGATTAAATCGAAAATCGTGATTACTTTTTAAATCGTGAATATATATGGTTAAAAATTAAATAAGTAAACAATCGTGAATAATTTCTACTGCGTAAATATTTCAAAAATCTACCTTTTAATTCGTCTTTAATGAAATAGATCAAGAAAATTGACATATGGCTCAGCGAGAATATATCCATAGGATATATCGAGCCCGGCATTCTAGTGGTTAGAGCTGGGCAGTCTAAGGGTAGTACCTGAGGACCGCGGTATACCGTGAACCGATACCGTGACCGTTGACATTTCCAAATACCGTGAATACCGTCCATAATGTTTGAGCAATATTTGAGAAATAGATCCATAAAATCTGACTTGACCAAGGGTAAATGGGCGCTAATAGTGCCAAAAATACAGGCATCCTTAACTATAAGCCGAGTTGAGGTGAAAGGGTCGTTGTAAAAACAAACATCAAGACGTCAATTACAAAATAATGACAGGCAGAATTGTATATCAAACGTACGTCTTGAAAGTCTCACGGTAAAATTGCTTTATTTAAAACATCTAAACTCATTCTCTGGCCGTCCGCCGGTAGTAATTACACTATAATATATTCCCTGTTCCTGTTTCTATTATTTGTAATTTATTACTCCAAGCATTTTGTCACCGAACAAACACGCTAGAATAACAAAATAACATACAAACTGCGTGCTATTCAAACACAACAGCGATCTCGCACCAGACGTATCTGATTACTATGCTGAATTTATCAATGAAAATTTACTAAAACGTAGTATTTGCTCGTGCCGTTTTGATCACGTGCTAATTTATTAACAACGAGCAGCGTTGAAGTCGTTATTTTTTATTTTTCTGGCTTGTTTTAAGAAATTTCTTTAAGGATTAAATCCAGTTTAAGTAATGACACCTAAAAATTATAGTGTTTTAGTTTTTGTAATTCCTTTTTCAACTGGCTACACGTCAGAAGTTCGCGGAAATAGCTTTTTACACGCATTGTTCACGTGAAGCATGGCGAGTAACGAGTCTGCACATCGGGTACTTGGTAATTATCAGAAGCTTTGGAATCGGCTATATTCAATGTCGTGTTATATGCTTGTGTATAGGCCCGTTTTCGCAAGTAACCGAATATACGACTCCAACAGAAATAAGAGTACAACACTAGTAGTGGTACATTTTCAAAACTAGTTTTCTCTTGGCCTTCAAATAGACATTTCTAAACACGATTGGACTTTTCGTCATTGATATATGTTTTTATTGTTGTCTGGATAATTTTCACTAAGTAGGTAACATGGTCCTTGGTGGATTTATCCTGTCTGGATCGAACTGGTTTGGGAGTCTTAATCTCCTCGTTCTTCATGTGCCAGATTGGTTTAACCCTTACCAATCTGGTGTCAAAACTTTAAATTTTCAAATTAATTTAAAAGATGAACTGGTGTTCATTTTTCAACAAATTTAGTGGGAGATGGTGCCGTTGTACACAGCAACATCTTCCACCAAAATTGTCTAAAAATGTACACCAGTTTCTTTGATATTGACTCTGTAAAAGATAGAATATTGACATTAGAGTGGTAAGGGTTAAATAGATTTTTTCTGTTCAAATGGGAGCACGATAAGACATGTGTGTCTTATAACCATGTCTCCCATACACATAAAGATACAATACAATAAATACATTACGGTGATGTATTGTAAAAATAAGATTGTAAAAATAAGATATAACATTTTTAACTCTTCAACACTCAATAATTTCAGGTGGAAAAACCATGATTTTCAGTAGTTTCACACACCCTTTCAGTAGGGAATTTTCAGTATTTTCACACACCCTTGCAGTAGTGGATTTTCAGTAATTTGAAGAACCCTTCAGTAATGATTAGAATAGCAACAAGACGCATGATTTTAAGCAAAATGCAACTCTATTTGCAAGGCAAGAGAAGACTATCAATTTAAATTTTCCCACTGGAATGATTGGCTCAGTTATCAAGCTAGTCAATCCAAAGGTAATATTTAAAAATAGTCATATTGTATTGGGAAAGTTCATTGTTAGTAACACTTTTGGATTGAAATTTGTTATTGATTTGTAATGCACATCCTATCACCTATTTTACTGTTCTTCAAAACTGGCCATCTTTCTGTATCGCTTCGACACATGACATCCTTTGTACCGTATTTTTTTTATTGAGGTTGCAACATTATCAGGTTTAGTGATTATCCATATTTTGACAACAATTTTGAAAACCAACACTGAAATGCACTGTACAAAAAATATCATATGTAGCGATCACGGAAATACATATTACAACGAAAATCGTGTTACAACATTTCAGTAAAAACTTATTATATTAACATATGAAAAGGTTATCCTGATTTTCCCCTGCTGTGAATGAATGATTACCGATTTGCATCGGTACATTTATATAATTGAATTGCATATCTGTAGCTATCATAAACAAACAAACTTCCGGAATTGTCACATTTTTATTACTCTAAAGTGGTACCAAGGCGAAACATGATGATTAACAAGATTAAAGAATATTGGCCGGCTGTTCCATAGTGTTGGAATAACTGCAGAGTGCTTATAATAATCCTATACGTAATCGAATAGTGTCAGATTAAAATAGGCAAAACACCTTCATTTCTAAGAAAAAAAATATAAATTTGCCCCCCGTTCAAATTATCTTCCAATTATCAAGAGAATTGAGTCCATTTTGAGGGCTATATATGCTGAAGTGAAGGTATGCACATACATGTAAGCGCTCTGCTGCATTTCTAACTCTATGGGCTGTTTTAAAATGTCGGCTAGATTGAGCAATTATCACACCTTGACACGATGGAAGCTGACTTGTGTTTTAATAAGCGGTCGCTGGTTTTACAGACCCACAAATGGAAATTTGTGATATTAATGGCCCAATTTTATATTTCTGTATTTTCACTCGCGTAATTTGGATGTTATTTCAGTAGAAACTACGGATACTCCAATTACAGATGATTCGTAGGGGTTGACAGATCTGCTCAAGCCAACCAAAACCGGCTTCTGAAATGGTCTTGAAAACAGCGATTCGCAGACCAAGACAAGACGATTCCCGGAAATTCACCACTGGAATGACTGGTTCAATAACACAACCAGTCATTCCAGTGGTAAACCCTAAAATAATGATCCTCTCCCGGTTCACAAATGGGCTATGAGAACTGATATAATTTTAAGCAAATTTGTCTGTTAACGGGTGAAAGATAAATTAGTCTTAGTTGAAGCTGATTGAGTTGTAGCTGTCTCGATTGGATTTATCTTTTCTTATGAATCATTGTATCTTTTTTCCATATATGGAACACTGGTGAGTTGATCCAAGTTTTCTTGAAGAGCTTAATGAAAATTTTCTTTCCAGTTACTGTAGTTCTCTTCTTTCAGCTTTCCGATTCTCTATTCAAGTTGTTTATCAGTGATTGCGTGATTCATGAGTTCTTCATTTATGTTGTTGTCTTTGCCTTCCCTAATGTATTGTAATTTAAGAACCATTTTCTTTCTATCTTAGGGACATGGATGTTGTTAATCCTCTCAAAGCTTTCCATAAGGTGGTTAGCCACATGTCTTCCTGTTAGAAGTGCTAGCACCTCAGAGTTGTCTTCGAGGACTATCAATATCATTGAGGTTGCTTCATCGCTCCTAGCCTAGGCTCAAATTCAAAACTTGCTATTCGGGTTAAGTTGTTCTGCCTTCTTCCAGATGCTTATTGCTGCTTGGGCAAATTTTCATATGTATTTTTCTGTTTGTAACACCATTTCGATGAATCATTTTTCTGATAGTTCCTGTTCACTTTGCTTCTGACTGCATTCACTTGTTGCAGTTTTTCAGCCCGATAAAGTATACAGTTCTACCAGTGCTCCAGATAACTTTCTTCATTTGGCAGTACGGTACTCCTTAATTTTTCAACTGATGCGTATGGCAAATTCAGGAGGAGTACAAGATTTGTTGTTACTGAATACTGAACAATTATCCTTCTCCCATCCTCCAACAATATATATGACAATAATATAAATCATAATGAATGGTGTGATATCCTTACCATATGAAGGTGTAACAATCAGTGCATTGTAATTGTACCATCAGATCATCATGCTACAGTATGTATGAATGATTATTGTATTCTGCGGCTGTAGTAGTAGAAATATCCTACAGCTGCAATCAGTCATTTTTCTCTTGTGACCACTGTGTCATCCTTTAACCCTCAAATCTTTTCAAGAAAATTTCTACTTTCTCTTCAAAACAAGAGAAAATTGTTTTTGAAAATTTATCATTGGAATGACTGACTTGACTATCGAGCCAGTCATTCCAGTCGTAAATTTCCAAAAATAGTCTTCTCTTTGTCTGCAAATGGACATTTCCCAAGACCACTGCAGAAGCCGTTTTTGGCCAGCTTTAGCATTAAAGGGATAAACCAGTCACCCCCACCACCCACCCACCGTGTTATTTCCTAAGGCCAGCAAACTTTCAAAATTAGCCATTACAGTTACATGTCATGGTTGGGGCAGGGTGTTTGGGACTCATTGCTATTGATCAACTAACTAGTCAGTCATGCCAACCAGATTTTAATACTGAATAAAAAAATATTTTTATATCAAGTATGTTTATTTTAAATCTAGCTGCATTATGGTGGGACACGTTTAGCCTATAGAGATGCACTAGCATTCTCAAGACTATCTCTGTGGCATACTGGTAAATCAATAACTATTATTGCTGAATTCTGAAATTTGTTTTAAAGGAGGTAAATTTAGAAGCTAGTTTGACTGAAAGAAATTAGACAGCAATTACTCACTTACAGAAGTTAGTCAAATTGTTTTCAAAATAATTATCAGAGCTTCAACTATACCATACATGTATCAGTGACATATGTATAAAATAGAACGAAAAGTGTTATGCACTCCACATTTTCAGAGTATTTCTTTATTTAGAAGGGAAATTCCAGTTTTTTACTTCCTATTTGATCAAGATGGGACTAAGGTATCAAAGTGCTGACAAGACAGGTTATTGCAATTAGAATATTGTTCATTTAATCTTGGCAAGTGTCTTACTAAAAATATAATCACAGGTTAGAAGCGCTAATATATTGTTTACTGTAACACGAGAGCAGATCTTTTAATATCTGCCGGTAAACTAAATCAGGTGAAGAGAACTTGCAGTTGTTATTGGCAGATTAATGCTTTAGCCTACCCACGGAAATTGTTGTAAATTTCATATTATTAAGTTATTGCTATAATTACCTCTCCAATTAAAATAAGTGTGAAAGAACATATTTTTACAAATATTTCTGTATATTTTGTCGTATCTAATGAAATATTCACAATTGAAAAATCTTCTAGTTCCACTCATAAGTTATCCTTAATTACAAATTGCATATACAATATGCCTTCCTGGAGATTCAGAGTTTGTGAAAGACAAACTCAGATTATGTTGTTTTTGCGGTTGTTTATGGTCTGGGTCTAACCCATCACTATTCACGGTTATGGGGTTTATGAAGGCTACTGTAAAAGTTATGCCTGTAATCCTATTTCCAACTAAAATATGGCTTGAACAACTAAGTTCCGGTGATATTTTAGCTCATTTGGTAATATGTACGAAAATAATGTCCATTGAATTGACACACCTATAGGTGCACATATGTAATGCATAGGTCTTGTAATAAGTAAAAGAATAACCTCTTGTGGAAATGGAGATCATACCGTTTAGTGATGGTAGTATAGGCATGTTATGGTAGTATAGGCACAGCTTTTACGAGTGCTTATATCCGTATATCATTGGTATGTGACTAGTGCGTTGATTCCCTTCGTGTAATTGAGTAGGCTATATTTGATAATGTCAACAGGCCAGTACAGGCAGTTTAATACACTGATGCGTACTGTATTTACATGAGGTGTACATGATACGCATGAATACTTAAATGTTTGCGTACATGGATGATTTCTATGCATACAGTACGCTTGTACATGCATTATCTGGAGCGCTGAGTTCTACCAAGGAGGGGTGGGTCTGTGTTCGTTCTTAACCATAGTAATACCATTGGTGTCTTTCCAGCTCGTGTTGACGTTGACTAGACTCATCGGTCAGTATGACTTGAGTAGTCTTTCCATCTTGCTTTTCTTCTGAATCATTTGGGACCAATTTCTGACAAAGCAATCAAGATTTTACACAGCATAACTTAAATATAACTTATGACAGATCATGTCTGTTTCATGAAGAACGTTAGGAAAATTCAATCATTTGAAATTTAATTGTCATATTTATTAGTCTAATGTCTACTTAGATGTGTTTGACTGTTGAGCAGGAGGGTGGTGTAACACAGTCCATGCAGCTTCCAGCATCTACTGAATATTAAAGGTAAGTCTTGAAGAGTACATAGAAAACATTAATTGAATAGCATTACTGCTATTAGGAGATAGTCAAATTATCTTAAAATATTCAGCAACTGTGTTGTGGTATTGCTTTGCTCTTCTGAAAATATGTTTAATATGAGTTCAACATGTAAAGTGGAACACTTGAGAAATATAAATAAATAATTTTGCAGGAAACTGCAGTCAGAAACGATCTCTTACAAGTAGCTAAGTGAATATACATTAACCCTTTAATGGTCAAACTGACCTAAAAACAACTTTACAGTTGTCTTCAGACATGGCTATTCGAAAGGCCAAGAGAAGAGTATTTTTGAATATTTACCACTAGACCGACTGGCTCGATAACCGAGCCACTCACTCTAGTGGTAAATTTTCAAAAATACTCATCTCTTGGCCTGCAGATAGACACTGGCAGTGAAAGCCTTAATTTTCTTCATTATTACCCCTTTAATGGTCAAGCCGGCAAAAAAAGTCTATTTTGAAAAATATTGACCATCAAAATGTCTAATTGATATATCAAATAGTATTTTGAGCGCTTTGAGGCGCTGTTGACACAAGAGGGGTTAACAAGCTCACCTTAATTTCGACATTACGAGTTTTTAAGTTAAATCTGATCTGCAAATGAAGGTGTTCTACTACAGGTGAAATGATCTTCAGCCAGTTTTCTTTTAGCGGTGTATATCGATGTGGTGGAACTGAGACCTTGCGTAATTCTGATTTGCCTCCCTGTAATGCAAAAACAGACAAACAATCAGCGTACAACTCTTTGCATCATGAATACAATACAGCATACAGGGTAGCTAAATAATTATATGTAAATCTCTCATAACCCTTCAACACTCATTCATATCAGCTAAAACGGCTTCTGCAGTGGTCTTGAGAAATGTTCATTTTCAGACGAAGAGAAGACTATTTTTGAAAATTTAACACTGGAATGACTGGCTCGTTATTCCAGTGGTAAATTAAAAAAATAGTCTTCTCTTCGTCTGAGAATGAACATTTTCTATTAGAAAACTGAAATTTTCTTTAACAAATTTGAGGGGTAAAGGTTTAAAACTAAGCTCATTTTAGAATTTAGAAACAGTTGTAACTGACTGCTAAATAATGTTTAATGAATTATTCACATACAATTAGACTCATCCATCTAAATAATGATACAACAACTTATATTCATCATTTGCAATATCCATAAAATTCACTTCTCCAGGGGTAGGGGGGGATGAAATTCATTTCTCTATTGTTTGGGGGGAGAGTGGGTTCTATACATGTAGCTCAGCTGACTGACCTGGCAAATGAATCACGGTCAGAAAATTTTATATTAACCATTTAATGGTCAAGATTTCTCAAGAAACAAAGAGGCCCAAGGGGCCTGTATTTCTCACCTGGAGCATAGGCATTTCAACTAGAATGGTCATTAACAATAAGTAGAAATCTAATGAGTTGAGCAGACTTGTAACAAGAAAACAGAGGCCATGTTTCTTTATGTATAAACTTCTCTTGAACAAACCTTAATGGGCCTTAGTCATCAATATCATATCTCCAGAATTTCGGCCCAATCCGTTTAGTGGCTCTGGAGACAGTCGCTTTCATGAAAACCATGGCCATCCAAGATGGCTGCCAAACCAGGTTCCCTTGAACAAACTTGGTTCAGCTCATGCCCTAAATGATATTTTATGAGCTTTGAATCAATCGCTCAAACAGTTTCAGCGTAGATTTTAAGACATTTCTAAAAATCGACCAAAATCCACGATGCCCGCCGGCCAAATTAGCCGATCGGCTTCGTTTGAACAAACTTAAATCTACATGTCCTATGGACATTTCCTGCCAAATATAATTGAAACCGGCCCAGCAGTTCTCGAGAAGACATTTTAATTTTCCATTGCGTTCCAGTGCTTTAGTATGGGAGCTTTTGGCGGGAAAATTATCCATGATGGATGCAACCATTTTATTCAACAGTTTTGAAAATTGCAAATTTGAGATCAGAAACTGAGAATACCCAAAAAAAGATATAACATTGATTCTCATAAGGGCCCTTTTGAGGGTATATACACCGAAAATTCAGTCTGGGACACCCAAAAGTAATGGCAGTGGGTTCCATGGGACCCCTGAAAATCCTGTATGATTGCTAAACACTAGTTTTATAGGCTTTTGCATACAGATACCTGGTACCAAATCTAGCCAGGGACATACATAATTCACAGTTGTGAATCCATGGTATCCTCTAATTTTAGCATGGATGAGATAATACTGCTGGGAACTCCAAAGTTGAGTTTTGGGACCCTCAGATTTGAGCTGGGGACCCCCAGATTTCAGGGTGTGGGGTCATTGAGACCTCCAAAATTTAGATGCCATGAGAAACACTGAGATATAAAACCAATTTCGGCCTCAAAAGCCATCAAATAAAAAGATCCAATATGGCCGCCAAACATGTTATATTTTGATTAGCCCAAGACAGCCATGTTTTTTGATGGATCAATGTCCCTTGAACAAACTTTAATGGCCCTTAGTTTCTAATCATACATGTATCTGCCAAATTTCGGCCTAATCCATTCAGCAGTTCTGGAGAAGTTGTTTTCGCTAAAACTAGGTCAAACAAGATGGCCGCCGAACCATTTGACCAATCAAGTTCCTTTGAACATACTTGGTTCAGCTCTTGCCCTAGATCATATTTCATGAGATTTGCATCAATCCCCCAAGCGGTTTTGGCGAAGAAGATTTTTAAAGGTCTTGTGAGGACTTGAGATCGATAATGAATTTCAATTAATTTTATGATCTATTGCACTATTTAAATACAATAACCTCACTTTGGAGTGAGAGAAAATATGTTAGACATCCAGATAATGAGATTAAATGACGCCTCAGTCTAAACTATGTCACCACTCACTATGACGTCACACCGGGAACGGTGCTGTGAGATGGGTTAATATTTCTCTGTCTTTAGTACAAGAGTAATTTATTTTAAGCTAATTCTTCAAGAAATCAAAAAATTATGATTCTTGAAAATCTATTAGGATAATAACTGGTTTTATGGGTAGCTATAGTCTCATATTAATAGGCCTAGGCTACAACCAGTAAACATAGGGCAATAAATAAAGAACAAAATCTGCAATATTTCAATGTATGGGACAAATAATCTTTAGGGACTAACAGTAGTAAGCCTAATTGCAGATCCAATAACGTCATCCTTGAAAACATCTGGATTGGTAAATATTGGAGATAAATGGGTGTGTGAGTGTGATAAGGTCGGTGGGAGAGGTTGAGTATGGATGTATGTGGTAGGTAGGCCTACATAAATTTGCGCACACGCTGTTTTGCTGCTCTCCGATTTAAATATGCATGAACTGGCGTGAATAATGTAAGTAGTGAAACATTATTCTTTGTGTGCGTGTGTGAGCTAAGAATGGAAATGCGAACTGAAAACATCATCAAACTCAAATTAGCGAGGAAATACGGGCAAAGATTAGTAAAAAACACAGGTGTTGGCAGAGATTTATGGAGACCAGAGACCCAGAACAGCATAAAGAATATACACGATTAATAAACCTAAGGTTCCACCCAGACAAATGTAACATGCTGACAGTAGAAGGCAAACAGGGAAAACAAGAAGGTCATGCAGCAGATCATATCACCTATATGGTCAAAATGGGTACAAAAATATCCTTGAAAATATAGAACAAGAGAAAGACATTGGAGTAATAGTAGACACTAGACTAAACTTCTGCAGCCACATAAGATCACAAGTCAACAAAGCAAATAGTATCATAATCATGACTCTGATCAGGCGATCCCTTACACATCTAGAAGAGGATATGTTTAAGCAACTGTTCCAGGCATTTGTGAGGCCACACCTAGAATATGCAGTTAGTATATGGAGCCCATACCTGAGGAAGGACAGCGAGGCTATCGAAAATGTACTACGACGTTCATCTAAGCAAATACCCTCACTTAGCAACCTCAGCTACGAAGAGAGACTCTTGTGCTTGAAGCTACCATCTATGTGTTACAGAAGGCTTAGAGGGGACATGATCGAAGTGTACAAGATACTGCATGGCATCTATGACCCAAATGTAACTGATGACCTATTGGAAGTATAAGTAACAGACGTACCAGAGGCCATGACCTATGGCTGGTCAAGCACCGTAGTAGGATTAATGTGTGGAAACATTCATTTACGAATTGTATAAATGATATACAGAATACCCTTCCCGAGGATATTGTGCATGCCAGAACGGTATTTGCTTTTGAAGTAGCATTATATAGACTTTGGGAAAACCAGGAATTTAAATACGATCTCTGCTCTCTACCATATACGAGAAACTCAGGTACGCAGAATGGTTATGAAGCAAGATGAGGCGGACATAGAGGCTGAAATCAGCGTGATTCCACAGAAACATCCTAAGAATAATAAAATGACTTAAAACCTATTACACTGTATCGAGACACCTCAGTGCTATTGTGTCCATTAAGCCTAATCCATATTATAATTACTACTATATAGTGTATATATATTGTATTATAATACATCTATATATTTATAGCAAACGCAGTGAGCGATAGCTTCGTGCGAAGCCATCGTGAACGAAGTGAGCGTATATAGATAACATGTACGTACGTATGTGCAATGAGGAAAAATCAACAGAAAATGAGAAAGGGAACCAGCCTAAAATACATATATCATGCGACTGAGAAAGCTTTGTTTCCGGTCGCGAGCTTTTTGTTAATTCCAGTTTTGGCTTATGATATAGCTTTTGTGGTTTCTTCATGGGCCCCCATTGCATTATGGGATACGGTTCTTCATTATGCGTATGTTCCCCTAGTTGTTTTAGGGGGCACCATACTGCGCATTTTCAATGTCCAAAATTTGTGTGATATTGTTGTTATCACGAAATAGCGTACATTTACTTAAGAATGTAAAACGATTAAATAGTACGAAGCAAGCCACGTAAAAGCTGTAATTCTATTTGTGCGTCTGCTAATGCAATATGAGGTTTGGTTGACTGTCTCGTATTATTTATAACACTGATGGCCGTTGTTGTCAATGTCGTATGTACCTAGCGCTGATAGCAGGAAATTTAAGGCTGGAAACCATGCCATTCGCACTCGGACGGAATGTACATTCATATATCATGCATTAATTCCCATTTTTTGTAGCTTATGTGTGGATAAATGCGATTTAAAAATTCTAACTGACGATATTTCATTATGACATCATAGCCACTATGAACTTGTTTGTATTTCCCCAAATAGCGAGGAGCACCACGATAGGTTGGTAGAAATCTTATAACGTCATTTAAAAGATGCAACAATGCCGGCGGATATTACTGACAATGGGCAGACGTATTGTTGTGAATATCATGAACTGGATTTACCAGAATGCCCTCCACGTATGATGAAAAATTTGCTTCAAAATGCTATAGATGGGCATATACGTATTTAGGACATTTCGACCCTATACAACTTTGTCATATTTATTTAGGTAATAAATGGTGTCTGCATTCGTTTATAGGCAACAACTATTTTTATATTACTGTATGTATTTTGTCTACGTTCTATGTCAGGCTATATCTATTTGTTTATAGATCTTGTGCCAATAAAATATTCTGATTCTGATTCATCCTAAGATTATCATTATCGAAAACTGGTTCTCACATAATGTACCATTAGTTTATCTCCAGATAACGGTGGAAATGAGGGTCGCTTAACAACAGGCTCTGACATATCCATTATTGATTCTTTTGCTACATCTTCTGTTATTTTTCGTTTCCTACTTTTCAGTTTAACCGTCTGAAAATCTTTTTCAGTTTCACAATTTTCTTCGATGGGCGCAGACATTTTGATAAAGGGCAGATAATTCTTCCGAAGCTAGAATCTGTTGCTTCAGTTCAAATAAAATCGGACATTTACGTATTTAGGTAATATATTGAATATATCTCTTTAAAAAGTGGTATTGTTGTATCTGTTTATTTTTGTATAGTTAGAATTTTATTGCTTAACATTGCGAAATTCAGAATCCCAATTCACAGTGAGTCAAAATCGGATCAAGTTTATTTAAAGCTGAACTGTCATGTCAAAATATTCAATACTTTTTCAAGATTCAAAATTCAAGCTTATTTATTCGATAGCAAAATATATATAAGTAATGAATTCAACTAGGTTGTCCGCTGTAAGCAATGCCTAACACCAGAATAATGTGCTACCAAAGCTACAGAGACAGATTAAGCTCACTTAGGCTCATGTCAATAAAATATAGAAGATTCAGGGGGTATCTGATTGAATCATACAAAGTTATACAGGGGATGTACAATACAGACGCGGACCAATTCTTCACTAATAATAATACGGCACACATGACAACGCGTGGTCGCAAACTTAAGATTCAAACCAATTTTTGTCGCAGATATACTAGAAAACATTTCTTCTCACAACAAGTAATCTCACATTGGAACTCGCTACCTGAAAACATTGTGCTAGCCTAAAACATAGATATTTTCAAAACCAGACTAGACAAACATTTCAACGAGATAACTTATTACTACGACTAATTAAATTTAATAAACTCAATAACTCAAACTTGGGACTCACAAGCTGCTTCATGCTTAGGTCTGTCACTATGATGGTTGATTGATTAATTTAATGCTACAGGTGGTAGTAGCAGCATCCATATTGATCATGCAAGCCATCACCCATCAGCAGGCCAGAGGTGCTAGTGGTCAAGTTAGAGGCCAGCCACCAGTGCAGCCTCGGCCACGGCCACGCCAGCGCAGGCCAGCTGGGGGAGAAAGAGCAGGCTCCTCCAGCGCAGCCCACCAGACAGCCTGTGCACCGAGGTGTGCATGGCACTGGCAGAGGAGCACGAGGATCTGGTGGTGTGGGTCGTACCTGAAGATCCATCCCACACAAGGATCACACCAGTGCTGCTAGGATAACCACCAGAGACAGTGCCTCTCTTGCACTATTTCAGTCCACCTCTCTCCTTTGGTGGACCTGTGGAAGGCCGTCTGGCCTTCCACATGCGAGAACTAGGAGCGGGTAACTCAGCGCCGCATAGTCTTGCGATGGATTTTGGTCGGCTACCATCCTGACTGAATAACAAATCCCCCATCGCTTCTGTCTCTGGTGCTGATCTTGAGTCATAATCCAAGATATCCTGATCAACGGTTGTGTATAGAGGAGGGAATAAAATCCTTCATACAGAAAGGAGCTATTCAGCCCCTCAGGAATGCCCAGGCATCTATTCAACAGTGTTCCTAGCACTTGACAAAGAGCACTGGAGGGTGGAGACCCATTCTCCTTCGATCAATACTCACCATTCTGTTACTTCTGATATACAGCTGGCCCTGACAGCGGCTCTAGGATTATAGACTTAGAAAGCTTTACCGACTCCTGGGAACCGGGTACTCGGCTCCCAACTGCCGAGTACCCGTTTACCATAGAGCTCATTCTTGTTTGCATAGCAACAAGAGCAATACATGCTTTCTGCATTGAGGATTTTAGTGTTTTTTGTGAAAGAAAATCTAAGTCTTTAATCTGTAGTGATAGTTTGTGTGTTCGTGAAAGGATTAACTAAAGGATACTATGGAGAATACCGCCGAAGATAACCAGGTTGTATCATTCTTTATTATCCATAGTTAAAAGACTTAGGTCTCTAAATTTCGCTGTGTCGCATGTTCCAATTTCTGACCCCATAGAATCTGGGACGTGTGCTAACAACGATATATGCCAGACGATCGCCTTCTTTAACCCCCAACAGGCGATCGGCAGATATGAAAATAGGTGTTATGCTACGGTATTTCTAACACGAATATCGGCTGACGTCGTTCTCCGTAGGATCCGAGCGGGTGACGTCACACCCGGTCACTCGGATGTTTATGTGAAGAAAATTTTTTTCATTAATTCGCGCATCTTGTTCTGGGTGCTGCGTACTAAAAATGGTACCGGAAACTTTAGAATGATCAAGTTTACGTGCGATCACGATCTGTTTGCAATGATCGGTGGTTTCAAAATTCTTGAGTAGATGCGTGGTCTGCGGTTTTACCGTGTGATACAGCAGTTTGTTATACATTTTGTTGTTTTCTTCACATATCGTGCTGCTTTCGTTAGGAGTATAATTTATATTGATTAGTAAATATACCCCGAATGCTATGCGATATGATTCCTGGAGCCGTTACACATCCTGGAGGATCTATTATGGGTGTGTTTAATGCCCGCCTCGTTCTTGTCGTCATAGTCAATGCGATCGTTGTTGTAACGTGGCGGGGTGGGGTGCGGGGAGGTTACGGTTAATTTATGAGTCAAAATTATTTGAAAATTAATTGTCTGCCTTCCATCCGGGTCTCGTTCCGCTTGTTTATTGTAGGTTTGTGCTTACTTTATAGGCCAAGCCAGCCCCGCCATCATGTGACGAATGCCATAAATTTGTCCGTGTAATGTTCAAGGACCATGCTTGTTTTAGGTGTTCCCTGTGTAATATAGATCATAGGTGTAATGTTTGTGCAGTGTGGTCTGTTGAGATGATGGTTAAGTTCCTTGCCAGAAGGACTTGGCTGGGTCTGACGCGGGGTCAGGCGGTCCGAGAGTAAATCGTGGAGTGCCCGGTTCGGCCGGTGCGGGTGCTCCACGTCCCCAGCTGGAGGTGGCGGAGATGGCACCGCCGGCGTGGTTTGGTCCGGCTGTGCAGGGTTTTTCTGCATAGCGTTCTTCCCACGCTGGTGTCGTCCCTGCTACCAAAGGTTGGGGGGCAGTTTCTCCCCATGCCTGGTACGGATCCTGTCCTCGGACAGGATTCTGGACTGGTTACCGAGGGGGCCGTCTCGTACGGCCCCCTGGCAGTCCCGTCTGGCTTCGGCCAGACAGGTTTCTGTTTCTCTGCGGCCACCTCCGGGTGGTCCAGTAGCGGTGGCCGGTCCGTCAGGTGTGGGAGCCGTCCGCCAGGACGGTTCCACGGTTGACTCGTCTAGTGACGACTCTTCGGAGTCTGAAGACGAGGAGGCCGAGGAGGAGAGGTTGCTGCGGCCCGTGAAGCCGCAGGTGGAGAATATGGAGGTTGATTCCGTCCCATTTGTCTGGTTTGGCGCAAGCCAGGTCAGCGGCTCCGCCTGTGGCTGAGGCAAATCCGTTACCATGCACCGGTTCCGTGCGGCTTGGTTTGGCACCAGCCGTCACGGGAACGGGTGTGCCGGGCCGGGCGTGGTACTCACCTATCTCGCCTGGTCCGGCAGTCGGACGTGGGGTGCTGTTGGCGCCCGTGTCCGGCTATGGTTCCGCGACTGCTACGGGTCCGTACGGTTTTCCGTGCGGACCTACCCCATGGACCGGAGTGTTTCATGGGGTGGCGGCGGAACCGTGTGGTACCGGAGTGCCTGGCGTGTCAGCCGTGGCTCCTTGCTGGGAGGCCGTGGCTGGCAGACCCGTGAGCACGTCAACGGGTGACGTGTTTGCGGGGGTGTCTTCATCGGAGGTAGATTGGTCAGATGCTCTGGCGTGGCTAGCCAGGGTTGACCCGTCTGTGGTTTCGGCCACGGCCGATGAAGATGCGCCCCGTCCGTCGGATGCATCGATCAGGGCGGGGATTTTGCCCGCGGCCCGGATCCAGTCAGTGGGACTGGATCCACGGTTCATAGAATGGTTGGATGCTATTTATGGCAAACAACTGATGACCAAGGGTCAGCTCCCTGCGGCCTCCAGGGAGGTGCGGGCAAGATGTCGTATTCCGCGGGGGGAATATGACAGGTATGGTGTAGTCCCGTCGGTCACGGAGGATGACCGATGGGTACTGGGCGTCCAGAGTGCCGTGGCGGGTCACCCCGGTCCGGCACTTGTGGACAAGTCTGAGGTACACCAGGAAGAAGTCCTGTCCCTATGCGATGAGGGTGTGAGGGCAGCGATGAGCGCTGTCAACCACTCTTATCGTCTCCTTCAGTCGGTGTGGGCTGAAGCGGGGCAGGCCACCCTGTGCCACCTGTGGCGCTTTCATGTGTCAATGACGGCCTGGTGCTGTCGATGGACGCATTGGCAAGGGTGCAAGCGCGTGTGACGAAATCCAGGAGGCAAATGGTCATTGACCATATGCGTCCGGCTACGGCAGTCAGGGAGCGTCTTCTTGGGACGCCCCTGACAGGGCCTAGCATCTTCGGTGGCCAAGCGCGGGCCATCTTAGAGGATACCGCCAGTATCGCGCAGAATCGGTTAGCGGTAAACCTACAGCTAGAGCTAGTGCGGCAAGCGCACGCACTAGGGCCTGTGGGGAAACCGCTAACGGGACAACCTTCAAAGGAGCAGAAGAAGCATAAGGGCAAGGCGAAAGCTAGGCCTGTTGCGACTTCTGCTTCAGCTGGGTTTTCAGAGCCGCCGCCGGCGAAGAAGCCCAGGAAGGTTGTAGAGGCGCCTACCCTCCCCAATGTTGCTCCTGACCGCCCTAGAGGCGGGAAGGGCAAGGGGAAGGGTAAGGGTAAGGCCTCAAAGGGCGGACAGAAGGGGCCGAAGCGTACCTGAGGGTACGAAAGCTCCCTTCATATCCGCCTGGACCGCGCCTGTGCGACAGGAACAGCGGTGCCAGTTATACCCGTCGTGCCTAGAACGAAATGGTTCTCTCTCTCTCTCGTTAAGAAAGAGGGGGGGGGGGGGGGAGGACTGCGAGCCGGACAACCCCGTTAGACGTCGAGGCGTCTATGGTGGGTGGAAGGCTCATGCGTTTCGTCGAGGCCTGGCAAGGTGTGACGTCAGACAGTCTGGTCCTGGGATGGTTATCCCAGGGTTACATGCCGGAGTGGTGGGACTTTCCACCACAAAATCTGTCTTTGGCACCTGTCTGGACACCCGTACCAAGGGAGCCAGACAAGTTAGAAGCCGTTCAAAAGGAAGTGTCGGGTTTGCTTCTGAAGGGAGCAATAAAACCAGCAAACCGAAACACTCCAGGCTTCTATTCAAACATGTTCCTTGTCCCCAAGAGCACAGGGGGATGGAGACCCATACTCAATCTCAGGCCATTAAATTGGTTTATCCATACGCCTCGGTTCCAGATGGAAACGCCGAGGTCGGTAATGCGGGATTGAGGAAAGGAATGTGGTGTGTATCGATCGATCTGAAAAATGTATATTTCCACATTCCTATGAATCGGAGTTGGCACAGGTTTCTGAGATTTGCGTTTCAGAATCAAGTATGGGAGTTTACAGTTCTCCCGTTTGGCCTGTCGACAGCTCCGAGGGTTTTCACAAGAGTGGTCCTTGCGGTGACAGCGTTTCTCAGAAAAGAGAACGTGGCGCTACACACCTACATAGACGACTGGCTGCTCAAGGCAGACTCGGCAGCCAGGTTGAACGTGGATACTGCTCTGACTCTGAAGTTACTTTCAGATCTACGCTGCATAGTCAACGAGGAGAAATCCGAGTTGACGCCCACTCAACGTTTCGTTTATTTGGGGATGCGATTCGACCTCGAGGAGGGCAGGGTTTACCCGTCAGAGCCCAGAGTGGTGTCTCTGTTAGCCATCCTCAAGAGTTTTCGAGTGGGAAACCACATTCAGGCGAGGCGGTTCCTTCAGATGCTGGGCATGATGGTCTCCATGGAGCAGGTTATCCCGTACGCTGCTCTAATGCGAAGGCCTATCCAGTTGTATCTGATGTCTCTGTGGAAACAGAGAACAGAACCCCTGTCAAAACTCGTGCCAGTTTTGGAGCCGATAATATCGCATCTTCTATGGTGGAAACAGCGTCAGAATCTCCTATTAGGGGTTTTCGCTGCACCTACCCCGCCCCCAGCTGTCCGTCTACACGGATGCATCGCTGGAAGGGTGGGGTGCCTGCCTGGGAGAACACCAGGTCTCGGGCACATGGACTCTCCCGGAGAGTCAGCTGCATATCAATCTGTTGGAAATGATGGCAGTGGAACTGGCGTTGGAAGAGTTCCTTCCGATGATCAGGGGCAAGGTGATATTGATACGGTCGGTCAATTCGACAGTAGTATCATATATAAATCGCCAAGGCGGGACCAGGTCGCCCACTCTGTGTATCAGGGTGTGGCACTTGATTCAATGGTGCAGGAATTACTCGGTTGTTTGAAAGCAGCTCGTATTCCTGGCCGATTGAACATTCTGGCGGATGCTTTGTCTCGCAGACAGAGAATCCTGCCAACAGAATGGTCCCTCAACCCTCCAGTTCTGCGACGGATCTTCGAGCATTGGGGCAAACCCAACGTGGACTTGTTCGCCACAAAGGAAAATGCTAAAATTATGACATATGTCTCGCCGATTACAGATCCAAATGCCGTCGATACAGACGCTCTGGCGATAAGCTGGAGAGGGATGCACGCTTACGCGTACCCACCCACCATTCTTCTACCGAAGGTATTGGTGAAGGTCAGGGAGGAACCGTGTCTGGTCCTGCTAATAGCGCCGTATTGGCCGAGCAGGGCGTGGTTCACGGATCTTCTAGATCTGCTGGTGGAAAATCCTGTGCAGTTGCCCGAGATTCCGAACATAATCTCCCAGGCCAAGGCACGCTTCCTACACGAGCGTCCCGAAATGTTCAATTGACTGCGTGGATGTTATCAAACAACGTTCCACGTCGGAAGGCTTTTCTCGACAGGCTGCTGATTTCATCGCGGCTGCGAGAAGGAGGTCAACCTTCAAGTCATATAACAACAAGGTTAACAGATTTGCAGACTGGTGTGAAGAAAAGGGTATTGATACCTTTCAATCCACTATCAGCAAATAGCAGACTTTCTCTGTGAGCTGTTCTTTTGAGGACTAGCTCCCGTCACAGTTGCTGGATACAAGTCAGCTTTGGCATCAGTTATCCCTTGTCTAGCCAACAGGGATAGTCCAGAGGTGGCCCAGTTAAATGTGATGTTGAAGGGAATGAGCAATCTCCGACCGAGACAACCGGTAGTCATTCCAGCCTAGAGTCTATCTTTAGTGCTTAATGTACTGGCCAAGCACCCTTTCGAACCGTTGCATTCGGCTAGTCTAAAGCATTTGACTCTAAAGGCGGTCTTTCTATTGGCAGCTTCCTCAGCTAGAAGGCGCAGTGAGATCCATGCGCTTTCGGCAGAGAGGAACCGATTTATTGTTTCTGGAGAAGGTCTGCGTCTTCTGCCAAGAGCAGAGGTTATGTCAAAGAACCAATCTTTGAGATATCCCGGCAAACCGATCATTATACCGAAGTTAACTAGGTTTGATCGTGATGCCAGTGTCTGGTGCCCGGTCCGTGCTTTGACTAAGTACAAGAAACGGACTCACTCGTTACGGTCGAACGATAGACATCTGTGGATCTGCCATAAAAAGTCTTATGGCGCCGCATCCATGGATACTATCTCTCGTTTGGTGGTCGAATGCATTCAGACTACTCACGAGATGGCGACTGGGCACCAGGTGCAAGGCGTAAGGGCACACAATGTCAGAGGAATAGCCGCCTCGACCGCCCTTTACAATGGTGTTCCGTTATAGGACATCATGGCCATTGCACAATGGCACTGTGAGTCCTCATTCACGGATTACTATATGAGGGATGTGTCAGACTCAGCCAATCCACTCGCTTTAGCTGTTTTCAAACGATAGTTAGTGACCACACTGCTTTTCACCTTTTTCTCACTTTGGTAAGAAAAGAACCTAAAGCAGGCATGGTCAGGCGAGAGGATGTCAACCAGATTGTGTCACCGATGGCCGAACCGGTGAATGGTTGGAGGCGGTACGTCTGAAGTCCAATTATCATAAGGTAATTCAATAAGTGAGAGTTTTTTGTATTATGTATATGTATCATGTTCATTCATCTTATATATTCATGCTCATTCCCAGGCTAATACATGGAATATGCAGGGAGTAGTTAACCCTCTTGGCATATTTGTGTTTTCAGGCGAGATACATGTTCGTTAGATCTCTCCCTTTTCTTAGGAGGAAAAGGGGGGGGGGCTGTGACGCGAATGTGATTCGGTTCCGTGAACTTGACGGTCCTTTTAGGTCTCCGTTAGTCAAGTTTGAAGTCTAAAATCTTTCTCCAAGGGGCAAAATTAGCATTTATGGCTTGCCCCTTCCCACCAGGTTACTGATCAAATCTGGTGTATATCAGAAGTAACAGAATGGTGAGTATTGATCGAAGGAGAATGCAGGAAATGTCAATTTCCCTTTCTCCGAGATCTAACAATACTCACCATTCTGTTACGGACCCAGCCTCCCAGCCCCATGGAGGCAAGCCATAGTTTTCTCTTGTTTGGTGGCTATGCAAACAATATGAGCTCTATGGTAAACGGGTACTCGGCAGTTGGGAGCTGAGTACCCGGTTCCCAGGAGTCGGTAAAGCTTTCTAAGTCTATAATCCTAGAGCCGCTGTCAGGGCCAGCTGTATATCAGAAGTAACAGAATGGTGAGTATTGTTAGATCTCGGAGAAAGGGAAATTGACATTTCCTGCAGTCTCGGGCACATTGACTCTCCCGGAGAGTCAGCTGCATATCAATCTGTTGGAAATGATGGCAGTGGAACTGGCGTTGGAAGAGTTCCTTCCGATGATCAGGGGCAAGGTGATATTGATACGGTCAGACAATTCGACAGTAGTATCATATATAAATCGCCAAGGCGGGACCAGGTCGCCCACCCTGTGCATCAGGGTGTGGCACTTGATTCAATGGTGCAGGAATTACTCGGTTGTTTTGAAAGCAGCTCATATTCCTGGCCGATTGAACATTCTGGCAGATGCTTTGTCTCGCAGACAGAGAATCCTGCCAACAGAATGGTCCCTCAACCCTCCAGTTCTGCGACGGATCTTCGAGCATTGGGGCAAACCCAACGTGGACTTGTTCGCCACAAAGGAAAATGCTCAAATCATGACATATGTCTCGCCGATTCCAGATCCAAATGCCGTCGATACAGACGCTCTGGCGATAAGCTGGAGAGGGATGCACGCTTACGCGTACCCACCCACCATTCTTCTACCGAAGGTATTGCTGAAGGTCAGGGAGGAACCGTGTCTGGTCCTGCTAATAGCGCCGTATTGGCCGAGCAGGGCGTGGTTCACGGATCTTCTAGATCTGCTGGTGGAAAATCCTGTGCAGTTGCCCGAGATTCCGAACATAATCTCCCAGGCCAAGGGACGCTTCCTACACGAGCGTCCCGAAATGTTCAAATTGACTGCGTGGATGTTATCAAACAACGTTCCACGTCGGAAGGCTTTTCTCGACAGGCTGCTGATTTCATCGCGGCTGCGAGAAGGAGGTCAACCTTCAAGTCATATAACAACAAGGTTAACAGATTTGCAGACTGGTGTGAAGAAAAGGGTATTGATACCTTTCAATCCACTATCAGCAAATAGCAGACTTTCTCTGTGAGCTGTTCTTTTGAGGACTAGCTCCCGTCACAGTTGCTGGATACAAGTCAGCTTTGGCATCAGTTATCCCTTGTCTAGCCAACAGGGATAGTCCAGAGGTGGCCCAGTTAAATGTGATGTTGAAGGGAATGAGCAATCTCCGACCGAGACAACCGGTAGTCATTCCAGCCTGGAGTCTATCTTTAGTGCTTAATGTACTGGCCAAGCACCCTTTCGAACCGTTGCATTCGGCTAGTCTAAAGCATTTGACTCTAAAGGCGGTCTTTCTATTGGCAGCCTCCTCAGCTAGAAGGCGCAGTGAGATCCATGCGCTTTCGGCAGAGAGGAACCGATTTATTGTTTCTGGAGAAGGTCTGCGTCTTCTGCCAAGAGCAGAGGTTATGTCAAAGAACCAATCTTTGAGATATCCCGGCAAACCGATCATTATACCGAAGTTAACTAGGTTTGATCGTGATGCCAGTGTCTGGTGCCCGGTCCGTGCTTTGACTAAGTACAAGAAACGGACTGACTCGTTACGGTCGAACGATAGACATCTGTGGATCTGCTATAAAAAGTCTTATGGCGCCGCATCCATGGATACTATCTCTCGTTGGGTGGTCGAATGCATTCAGACTACTCACGAGATGGCGACTGGGCACCAGGTGCAAGGCGTAAGGGCACACAATGTCAGAGGAATAGCCGCCTCGACCGCCCTTTACAATGGTGTTTCGTTATAGGACATCATGGCCGTTGCACAATGGCACTGTGAGTCCTCATTCACGGATTACTATATGAGGGATGTGTCAGACTCAGCCAATCCACTCGCTTTAGCTGTTTTGAAATGATAGTTAGTGACCACACTGCTTTTCACCCTTTTCTCACTTCGGTAAGAAAAGAACCTAAAGCAGGCATGGTCAGGCGAGAGGATGTCAACCAGATTGTGTCACCGATGGCCGAACCGGTGAATGGTTGGAGGCTGTACGTCTGAAGTTCAATTATCATAAGGTAATTCAATAAGTGAGAGTTTTTTGTATTATGTATATGTATCAAGGTCATTCATCTTATATATTCATGCTCATTCCCAGGCTAATACATGGAATATGCAGGGAGTAGTTAACCCTCTTGGCATATTTGTGTTTTCAGGCGAGATACATGTTCGTTAGTTCTCTCCCTTTTCTTAGGAGGAAAAAGGGGGGGGGGGCTGTGACACGAATGTGATTCGGTTCCGTGAACTTGACGGTCCTTTTAGGTCTCCGTTAGTCAAGTTTGAAGTCTAAAATCTTTCTCCAACGGGCAAAATTAGCATTTATGGCTTGCCCCTTCCCACCAGGTTACTGATCAAATCTGGTGTATATCAGAAGTAACAGAATGGTGAGTATTGATCGAAGGAGAATGCAGGAAATGTCAATTTCCCTTTCTCCGAGATCTAACAATACTCACCATTCTGTTACGGACCCAGCCTCCCAGCCCCACGGAGGCAAGCCATAGTTTTCTCTTGTTTGGTGGCTATGCAAACAATATGAGCTCTATGGTAAACGGGTACTCGGCAGTTGGGAGCCGAGTACCCGGTTCCCAGGAGTCGGTAAAGCTTTCTAAGTCTATAATCCTAGAGCCGCTGTCAGGGCCAGCTGTATATCAGAAGTAACAGAATGGTGAGTATTGTTAGATCTCGGAGAAAGGGAAATTGAAATTTCCTGCAATCTCCGACCGAGACAACCGGTAGTCATTCCAGCCTGGATTCTATCTTTAGTGCTTAATGTACTGGCCAAGCACCCTTTCGAACTGTTGCGTTCGGCTAGTCTAAAGCATTTCTATTGGCAGCTTCCTCAGCTAGAAGGCGCAGTGAGATCCATGCGCTTTTGGCAGAGAGGAACCGATTTATTGTTTCTGGAGAAGGTCTGCGTCTTCTGCCAAGAGCAGAGTTTATCTCAAAGAACCAATCTTTGAGATATCCCGGCAAACCGATCATTATACCGAAGTTAACTAGGTTTGATCGTGATGCCAGTGTCTGGTGCCCGATCCGTGCTTTGACTAAGTACAAGAAACGGACTGACTCGTTACTGTCGAACGATAGACATCTGTGGATCTGCCATAAAAAGCCTTATGGCGCCGCATCCATGGATACTATCTCTCGTTGGGTGGTCGAATGCATTCAGACTACTCACGAGATGGCGACTGGGCACCAGGTGCAAGGCGTAAGGGCACACGATGTCAGAGGAATAGCCGCCTCGACCGCCCTTTACAATGGTGTTCCGTTAGAGGACATCATGGCCGTTGCACAATGGCACTGTGAGTCCTCATTTACGGATTACTATATGAGGGATGTGTCAGACTCAGCCAATCCACTCGCTTTAGCTGTTTTGAAACGATAGTTAGTGACCACACTGCTCTTCACCCTTTTTTCACTTCGGTAAGAAAAGAACCTAAAGCAGGCATGGTCAAGCGAGAGGATGACAACCAGATTGTGTCACTGATGGCTGAACCAGTGAATGGTTGGAGGCGGTACGTCTGAAGTCCAATTATCATAAGGTAATTCAATAGTGAGAGTTTTTTGTATCATGTATATGTATCATGTTCATTCATCTTATATATTCATGCTCATTCCCAGGCTAATACATGGAATATGCAGGGAGTAGTTAACCCTCTTGGCATATTTGTGTTTTCAGGCGAGATACATGTTCGTTAGATCTCTCCCTTTTCTTAGGAGGAAAAGGGGGGGGGGGGCTGTGACGCGAATGTGATTCGGTTCCGTGAACTTGACGGTCCTTTTAGGTCTCCGTTAGTCAAGTTTGAAGTCTAAAATCTTTCTCCAAGGGGCAAAATTAGCATTTATGGCTTGCCCCTTCCCACCAGGTTACTGATCAAATCTGGTGTATATCAGAAGTAACAGAATGGTGAGTATTGATCGAAGGAGAATGCAGGAAATGTCAATTTCCCTTTCTCCGAGATCTAACAATACTCACCATTCTGTTACGGACCCAGCCTCCCAGCCCCACGGAGGCAAGCCATAGTTTTCTCTTGTTTGGTGGCTATGCAAACAATATGAGCTCTATGGTAAACGGGTACTCGGCAGTTGGGAGCCGAGTACCCGGTTCCCAGGAGTCGGTAAAGCTTTCTAAGTCTATAATCCTACAGCCGCTGTCAAGGCCAGCTGTATATCAGAAGTAACAGAATGGTGATTATTGTTAGATCTCGGAGAAAGGGAAATTGACATTTCCTTCATTCTCAGCCTCAAGCCTCTAAACAGGTTCATTCTCATTCTCACAATGAGTTTCAAAATGGAAACGATAAGAACGGTGTTGGCAGGGTTGAGAAAAAGAATGTGGACTCCATCAATAGATTTAAAAGACGCTTATCTTTATATTCCAATAGCAAAGAGCTTTCGTCTTCCATTCAGAATCTCCATGGCTCCTCGTGTCTTCACCAGAGTGGTCCTTGCTATCACAGCATACCTTTTCAGGAGAAAGGTAGCCGTCCACACATACATAGACATCTGGCTGTTGAAAGCACACAATTAAGTAAGTCTGTCAGCCAATCTGGAAATAGTTGTCAAACCTTTCACAGATTTAGCCTGGATAATCAGTCAACTTTAAAAAATCAGAGCTGACACCATCCTGGAACTTTGTTTACCTGGGCATGTTCTTCGATCTAGAGATAGGATATCTTTATCCCTCTCAGCAAAGCACTCATTTCAGTAATACAGGTTAATAACTACTTATTGAGAACAGTAGTTTTGAGTTCTTAAGCCTCACGCTCGATTACCATTTTGTGTAATCCAGAAAGTCTGAATGCTCTGGGCTTGATCTCCAACATCTGGGACGGCTTGATCTCCAACCTCCGGAACAACAGAAGATGACTACATCAGCTAATCAGCACCTGCCTACATGCACACATACTCAAAATCACACTATACCACTTTCGGGTTACACCAATTGTAACAATAACAGTGTCGACACACCAAATAAAAACCTAATGTATCCTTCTCCGTTTGTTTTTAATTTCACCAACCAAGAGCTTAATATAGGCACAATAAGTGTCCTAGACAAGCGTCTAGGCTCCAGCCCCATTGTTTGCGCACCAAACATTGGATCTCTTTATGCCGACTTACAAGCTTTCATTAGAAGAATGTGACTTATACACCACTTCACGCCACACCCACACACACCCTTATGCTCTTCTCCAGAATGCCACCAAAATGCCAGAGCTCACAAAGACCCCATTCCAAATACTAATAGATAAGAAGTTTTCACCAAAGAAAACCACAATGCTGCCACCCACTCTAGATGTTGCCTTTGAAGCATTCTTCAAAGCAATAAGATTCAAATTCAGTAGACACGTACATAACGGAATTCCTTGTAATAACCTCGCCAATCTAGAACAGAAGGCATTGGCTGACTTACAGACCGATTCTTCCATTGTTATCAAAAAAGCCGACAAAGGCCAGGCCACGGTTGTGCAGTCCCAAGAGGACTACATAACCAAGGCAAACAGACAGCTTTCTGATGCCAGATTCTACATGAAACTGACATCAGACCGTACTGAACCGTTCACCAATCTGGTCGCCAAGAGGTTAGACAAAATAGTCCGGGAAGGAGAAATGGACACATAACCGCCACCAGACGCATTCCCAAACTGGCAAAAACCACCAGGTTCTATCGCCTTCCAAAAGTACACAAGGAGAAGCAAAATGGCATCACCCCAGGCAGGCCCATAATCAGGGGTAATGGATGCCCAACTGAGCTCATCAGCAGCTTCATAGACAAACACATCAAAGTGCACGTAACACGTATCAAATCATACGTTAGGGACACCACTGACTTCATCAACAGAGTGGAAGCCTTTGGAGCCACCAAAAAAGAGTCGCTATTAGTAACCATGGATGGCACCTCCTTATGCACCAACATACCCAACATTGAGGGGTTACGGGCGGTGGCAAAGCATTGCTTGAAACATGGCGTCCCAGGTACACTCTCTATGAGAAACTTGTTAAATGTACTCAAACTTGTCCTTGAATGCAACAACTTCGAATTCAATGGCGAACATTACCTACAAATAGGTGGGATCGCCATGGGCAGCACATACGCATGCATCTTTATGGCCAACCTAGAAGAAAAACTTCTTGAATCTAGTGAGACTATGGCTTGCAGACACACCAAGCTGAGAGTATGAGTCCAGACAGGGAAGTCTGCAGAGTTTGAGACATCAACTGGCTCCCCACAGGAAGATGGACCCTCCCCTGTGCTTTTCACCTGTTACCTTGCTGAGCACTGCGTTAAAATCTGTACGGGAAAACTCCACAATCCATACATGCACGCACACACTCACACATGCACGGACTTCATGGAGGAAAAGTAAAATCATTGGTTCTCTGCTCTGTAGTACTGCTGACATCCCTGCATGCTGCGTCATGGGGAACATAGCTCTCCAGTCCTTCTGAAAGCTAGTGATTCATAGATCAGATGCAAATGACAAAAAGACTGTATAGACAACGCAACCTGCATATTCTCGATGTTGTATGCAGTGTTTCTCATGGCATCTAATTGTTGGAGGTCGCAGGGACCCCACACCTTGGTATCTAGGGATCCCCCAGCTGAAAACAGGAGATTCCAAACCAAAATCTGGATTTCCCAAGCAGTAATTCTCAAAAAGAGGGACTCTGTAGATTTTGTCAGTATTTTTGTGCAAATAATCATACAAGATTTTCAGGGGTCTCATAGGACCCACTGCCACTACTTTTGGGGGTCCCAAGCTGCTTTTTGGGGGTATATACCCTCAAAAGGACCCTTTTGAGAATCCCTGGTTGTATAACTGTAACATCTGGGCAGCTCCAAAGGCAGCTCTAGATAAACTTGATGCCTGCCACCGCAAACACCTCCATACCGTGACTGGACACCAATGGCCAGACAGCATAATTTGCAATGATGCACTATACAAGATGTGTAATACATCGCTGTTGTCCATAAAAGTCGCTCAGCAAACATTGTCCATATTTGGCCAGGCCATCCTTAAAAGGTTTTTTGGCCATTTTTCCCCGACCTTGGTGGTTGGAGTAGGGTAGGTAGGTAGGGAAATTCTTTTTTTTTTACTTGCTGAAATATAACATTACAAAATTGAATTTAATGAACAAAACTTTGAAGGTTTTTATTATCCTCCCTGTCTGGAAGGCTGGGGTTGGGGGTGATGTAGCGATCAGCATGTCTGTCCGTCTGTCCCCATCTTGTCAACAGAACTCTTACAATTACAATTCTTTTGAAACATGGTAAACTTATTCATTACCATCTGAAGCTGTGCATGTGCTTTTTTCGCGGCCCAAAACTTGTTCATTACAGAGTTATCACCTTTTAAATATCTTAAAGCCGATACATAAACTGCATTGCCAATCATCTCTTCTCAACGCAACTCCTCCTACAGTTTAGCTCTGATTCTTTTGAAACTTGGTAAGTGTTATCATTACCACGTGCACGTGTGCATGTGCTATCTGTATACCTGTAGATCCATCCGTCTGTCCAAAATGTATGTACGCCCATCTGTCAGTCCATCGTCTCTGACCATCATTTCTTGTCAACGCAACTCCTCCTAGAGGTCTCAATGGATTGACCTAAAATCTCGTCCCCATTATCAGTATCATGTGCAGATGTGCGTGTGCTTTTTTTGTGCCCAAAAACGTATTCATTGCAGAGTTACCACCCTTTAAATATCTTAAACCTAATACATAAACTGCATTGCCAACCATTTCTTGTCAACGCAACTCCTCCAGCCCTCCTACAGTTTTGTTGCAATGCTTTTGAAACATGGTATTATCATTACCATATGAAGATGTTCATGTGCTATCCGTATCCCTGTCCGTACATTCATCTATCCAAAATGTATGTATGTCCATCTGTCAGTCCATCCATCTTTGACAATCATTTCTTGTCAACGCAACTCCTAGAAGTCTCAATAGATTAACTTAAAATTTCATCCACATTATCAGTATCATGTGCAGATGTGCATGTGCTTTTTTCGTGGCCAAAAAATTATCACCCTTTGAATATCTAAAGCTGATACATAAACTACATTGCCAGTCATTTCTTGTCAACGCAACGCCTCCTACAGTTGGCTGCAATTCTTTTGAAACTTGTTAAGTGTTATCATTATGACATGAAGATGTGCATGTGCTATCCGTATACTTGTATGTCCATCCATCTGTCCAAAATGTATGTTCGTCTCTCTGTCCATCCTTGTCAATGTAACTCCTACAGTTTAGTTACAATAGACCGTTCCCACATTAGCGTATTTTGGGAAAATACCTTCCCAGAGTGCATTGTGCCTGCCACTTCTGGCTGGTAACGTCGATAGCCAATGAGCAAACAGCATTACTTTACTATAGGAATCTGATACAACGCACTTTAAGTAGTTTATAGGAAGAACTAATTTCATAATATTATTGAAGTCATACATAATTGGAAAGCTTAAGCCTATATATATATATATATATACTATACATTTCAGTATTCATTTTTATATTTTTGTCAAATTTAATACAGTTTACTGTGATTTTAAAATAGCTCCTATTATCCACTTGATTTTTATGCAAATAAATTATCCAGAGAAAATTTTACAAAAATATAAAAAATAATACATTAATGTTTAGACAATTGAATGCACTTTCCAATGATGTATGACTTAAATAATATAGTGATTTTAGTTTATGATAGGAACGGTTTAAACTGCGGTGTATTTTAGTGCAATAGTATCTCAAGGTGGGTCAGCTGCTTGTTAGCGGCTATACCAGCCAGCGGTTTCGCTCTGAGCGTTAATTTAGGGGAAACCTGGCGTAATGACGTCAATGTGTGAAAGGTGTATTGTTTTGAAACATGTTAAATCTAGTCATTACCATCTGAAGATGTCCATGTGATTTTTTCCCGGCCATAAAATTATTCAAAGTTTTCCCTGTCTCTACTACGTATGATTCTGTCATCGACAGTTCATGATTTTAAATTAAAGGATATCATGCTAATTATTTTTTCCTGTCAAAATATTTCTGTAATATTTGTACACTGACACACTTGCATCATGATTCTGATACCAAAATATCACTTAGTGCGATATTATCAGCATATACATAATTTCCAGAGAGAGTGACATGAAAATGAGTAACCATAATGTATAGACGTGAAATTAAAGAACCTATAATGGCTTAACTCCATTATTTTGATTATATGTTTTACAAATATACATTGTGACAACTGGGCGTTGCACAGTTTTGCAACATGCTGTTGTTGGGAGTGTAACACTTGATACATGGGCAGTTTTACAATCATTGGGACAGATGTGTCTCACGGGGGTCAAAATTTAGAATGCTGAATATCTGGCCCACTTTCTCCAAATAGTTAGACAATCATATTAATTATTCGGGGAGAAAAATGAGAAGATAAAATATAATTCAATTTCTGAAATATGACTCCTGCAAGGAGGATGGGTGTAGAATTTGTCTTGTAGTCGCATATTTCTAAAAAATCTAATAATGGTAAACCAATAATATATATGCACACTAATTTGCATTTACACACATTGGATGATGGATCAATACAAAATTTTAACTAAAACTGCTTCTGGATATCATTAATTGTATTGAAATGATACATTTTATTAAGCGATTGGTCCATAAATGCCCATTATTCTTCATAACATTCTTTATGATAATCTGCACTAGGCCTCTATCTCTATACAAATCAACTAGTCTGACTTCACCCAATACAATTCAACAAACTACTAAGTTACTGCATGTTCAAATACTTTATTGTTGGGTAACAGTTCTGTCAAACTAAATGTCCTCTCCATCAATTTAAGCCATTTTTAACAGTACATTTAATCTTACATTATATTCAAAATAAGCTTAGAATATAACCAAACAAACTTCCTATTGAGGACCTGGTGGCTTGCAGGTTTAAAAATCTATGAATATCTCAAATTGTAGTTTTACTTCTGTAAGTGTAATACAAATGCTAACTAAATGCAGATAATTAATGTTACAATTCCTGACAAATAAAACATGTATAATGTCACTGTTAAAATAACCTCATTTATATATAATTATCTGTTGATCAGACTTAACCATGCAGATAAACTAGTATGAAAGAAACAATGTCCTTCTTTTATTCAACATTACAATTGGCATGATTGGTATTATTTCTAAGGCTATGCTTTACAGCCGGTAGTCGTAGATTCAGTTTCATTATCTGTTTTCAATAATCACTCGGTCTGAAATCAATAAGATGATAATATGTTATACTCAAATTAGGAATTCACATGGCCTCACTATGGCCATGCGAATTTCTGATTTGGGTGTTCAGCATATATTACCATCATTGTACAATCAAACCAGAAGCAATAGATTTGATTGAGTAAAACTATGGATACCTTCTCTGAACTCCAGTTGTACATGTATCTCCTATGTAGCAGCTGATATATTGTAGTTGGGTTGTGTAGTAGTGCTTCAAGGAAGATCCTGAAAATACACTCATGAAGATTAGGTTAGAACATGTTGAAAAGACGGTTAGGTTAGAAAATGTCAAAAATATGTCTTCTCCGACACAAATTTACATGTATGATTGTTCATCCACTGATTCGATCGTGGTTGGCTAAAAAGTGTAAAATTGAAACAAACTGTGGAAGCTATTAAAAAAGTAACGTCTGCACAATGAATCTTCATAATTCTATTTGTAAAATAATTAAAATAACCAGTGCATATGTAGGATACTAGCATGATTAGTTGTGATAAAAAGGTCAACTGCAATATTGTTGCCATTCTGCAGTAGACATAATTAGTTTGGGAGTATTTGATAGAAAGTGTATGCTTTGTAGCCCATTGGGAGTCATTGATGTGTGAATACACACAAATTGTGGCTCACACTTGTATATCACGGAGAGGACATTTTTGGACATGTTCCAACTTATCAACTAAGAATATTCTGAAAAATAATCATATGTGAACCAACATGCTAAACATCTATGTAGATCACTGACACCAGCTTGACTACCAAGAAGATAGTACCAAATACATGTGAAACTTACTAAAACCGGTAGTATCTTTTTATGACGGAGAGGACATCATTTTGACAGAATTTTTAGTATCATTTTTGAAAAGGTTAGCCTCAGATGATCCAATTCTTTTCTTATATATAGGGTATTTATGTTAGATAAAAAAAGGCTTCTCTTTGGAGAAAAATAATTGCTTGTATCAAGTAATCATTTTTGCAAAAGATATAGAGAATCAAACTTAGTGACGGAGATGACATTTCTTTTGACAGAAAATATATCAATGTTAGTACGTTAACTCTGATAGTCAGATTGCACATTGGATATAGTAGGAAACATGTTGCTCTGACTTAGAAATGCTGAATTATCTATATACCCATATATATTTATATATTGACAAGTAATTATAAACAGTTTTTTACAGAATGAGACACGAAAATAATTACATTATGAAACTAAAAAAATCATAGCTTCGCCAAAAAATTAGATATTTTCATTCTGTTTTCAGATGTTATCTCTCCCTGCCTCACACTTTCAGATGAACATAGAAAATAGCATTCAAGACATCATGATAATTTATGAAATGAAGCTAAAGTGGGAATAGCTGTTTGTCCCAATGATTGTAAAACTGCCCATATTTGCACATTCCTTATTGTGTAATATATTACAATCTATATATGATTCTTTTTCTCCATATTACTTGGCAAGCAAAAAGCAGCTGTGATCTGTGCAATACAATATGTGCACATTTGTGTGCGCTTACAGTCCAAATTATGTTTATGTCAGGAGTGTAACATATTAGGCACAACATTACCAGAGATAAAAATTTTTAAATATTAATGGTTACCTGAATACAATAGAACTTGATTGATTACTATTTGTTGAGTGCATTTACGTATTAATATGCTAAATACACGCATCAACAAAGTACTACATGCATTGGGTTATGGTATTTTTGTGAACTAGAATATCTATGTTCCGTGAAGAAATTAAAAAAATGACCTGGTTGTGTACGTGTTCATAGGAAGAATCATGTATTATATGATGATGTCATCTTTGTTGCCTGCATATAAATGTTAATAACAGGAAACATGGAATAGGTAAAGAGAGTGTATCTCCTAATGATATATTAAATCCTGATTTGTGTGTGTCTGCAGCCGGTTCACATTCCCCTAATAGTGAGTTATTTGGGGCCCATGGGGATATGCCATCTTCTGGTGGCTCTTGTTTGAAGTTGAAACAGAGACTATAAAGCAAACAGTTTCTAAAGGTTGTCTGGGCCCATATTGACGAAAGGAGTCAATTCAATCTCCCAATGAACTTATACCAGAGTAAAAATAATTCTTCACAGGAAACTAGAAAAAAGATTTTTTGAGTTGGCAGTTTTTTTTAGGGTCAGTCGGGAGAGGACAACCAACCTATTATTTAAGAATGGCCCCATATGCTAATGATGCCTGAAGACACACCTGCACTGAGAGCCTTGGAATTTGACCTAATGGGAGCCAGCAACTATAAAGCCAGGAGACGACATCAAATACACAAATCTGTTAAGTGTGCTGCGAGTTGACATCAAGAAACAGGACTCGGTGCACTCAGATCAGATCAAGAATGGGGCCTGAGGAGGGTAAAAATTTGGCTGAAGACAAGACACTGTGGTCAAAAGCGAAGAAAGCCTGATTGCAGCTGTAGAATGATTCAACTACTGTAACCGCGTAATATAGTAATCATATATACTTCCCCGCCCATCCCACCCCACTAAGACGCATAGATCCAGGTGTCAAAATAAGGACTTTTTCATACATATATATAAAATGGCTAGTGCAGGCAGATTTGTAAACCTGGCTGCTGTGGAGGGGATGCTTGTATATTTATATATAATATATCAATTTATGTGCATGTCGGATGTTACACGTGGCCAGAGCACAGCCCATGCTTGAGACCAGTCTATTGTCAAGCCAAAAATAAACTATTATTGCAAATTTACCACAGTAATGCCTGGCTCTATAACCGAGCCACTTATTCTTGTGGTTAAATAAAAAAAATGTGCTTCGCTTGTGCTGTATATGTAGATATGGACTAAGCAAATATATTTAGATTTTCTTGACCTACAAGGAAGTAGCTAACTGATCATGATTAATTTCTAATTTGCAGGTTTGGCGGCTGAGTGAAGATGTCAGACTGTAGCAATCATGACCCACGGTGGGTTGATGCACACTATTATGGGTTTCATGGACAAACAAATGTGTACACTCTGGCAAAGGCTCTTGGTAGTGAAGGCAATCACAAGTTCTTGGTTGCATCCATTCGAGGAGAAGTAATCGTTATGAAATACCACAGGATATTTGACAAGCTTACGCCATGTGCTCGAGGGGTACATTTCACGTACATTCCAGGTAGTACATGTACTCGTTTCCTTACTGTAGTGAACTATTCTGAAGCTAATTGAACTGGAAGGCAGTTTGTACAGTATGTACTATTACTATATTCTGCGGCTGTAGTAGTAGAACCATCCTACAGCTGCAATCAGTCCTTCTTCGCTTTTGCCCACTGTCTTATCCTCAGCCAACATCTTTAGCTTCCTCAGGTCCATTCTTGATTTGACTGTCCTGCTTTCTTGAGGTCATCTACATGGCTAGACAATTAGAAAAATATTGTGTTGCCCCAGGGGTAAGTGCACCATTTAAATTAAGTTTCCCAACTGTACTTCTGGTTGCCCCATTTCTGTAAATTCTGTTGAAAATATGTATTCTTTAAGTTATACAGTCTACAGAATCCTTGTAAATACCAACTCAATCATTATATTAACCATTTATCCCTCATATAGACCAAAAATGGCTTCTGCAGTGGTCTTGAGAAATGTCCATTTGCAGACCAAGAGAAGACTATTTTTGAAAATTTACCACTGGAATGACTGGCTCAATAACTGAGCCAGTCATTCCAGTGGTAAATTTTCAAAAACAGTCTTCTCTTGGTCTACAAATGGACATTTTCTATGACAAAATGTAAATTTTCTTGAAGGATTAAGACTAAATAAAATACTTAGTCACCATGACTACAGTACATATACACACCCTGAAAATAACACATTATCTAGGTTGTCCCCCAGGGCAACCAGTGTGTTAAAATTTGGTCGTGCAGCAGTAAAAGGTGGTTGCCCCCGACCGCAGGAACATGTAATGTTCGAAGCCTGACCTAGCTCTCTTAACAGATTTATGCAATGACATCCTCTACTGTCTTTGTATTTGCTGGCTCCCAGTACGGCGAATGAATGCCAAGGCTCTCTGTGCTGGTGTGTTTTCTGGCATCCTTAGCACATGGCCAAACATGGATCATCTTTGCTCGTCAGTACAGCGCAGAAATAACTTAAGATGTTTCCGAAACAAAATAAAACGTACTGTTGAACATTTTGAACATAATTGGATTGGAAGACATTGCAGCCTACTTGGGCAGTAATGTATTCCAATCCAATGGTGCTCAAAATATTCAACAGAACATTTCTTATATATACATCGTGTTTAAAATGTTACTACCGGTACTAACAGGTTTCTGTTTTGGAAACAAACTTACTTTTAGGGGCTGTACTGTAAATTTAGCTAGCGTGCCGGTGACCATGGTGGATGTGATGGGGGACAGTGGGGATTCTTTTTTCTGCTTCAGTCCATACATGCATCCATCCATGCATGCAGATTTTTGATTTTCATTAATTAAAGGTGCATATTCACACCAAAATGACTGAAAATAAACTTGTTAAAATTGTAGACTTTTAGATGCTTAAAACATGTGCCAAGATGTAATGAACCGAAGTAGATCTTAACATATTATGATTTCATTCTGTACAAAAATTATAATTTTTTAGCTGTGAATTTGAAATAGAGACTCCAATTCAGTTTCACAACTTAAAAAATTGTATTAATTTATACGTGATGAAATCATCATATGCTAACATTTATTTTGTTTATTTACATCAAGGCAAACAATTTAAGCCTCCAAAAGTATATACAATTTTAACAATTTTAATTTCAAGCATTCTGCTGTGAGTATGCTCCTTTAAACAACTTTCAGTAGTTTGTACTGAGAGTATGTTGATGAAACTTGATGGATCGGTTGGTTATGGGGCTAGGAAGTACCCGATTATTTTTGGATCAGCTCACCTATCTTGCTGACCAAGTACTGAATGTCTGTGCAATTTATTTTCTGGATGGGGTGGTGGGTGGATTGTGCAGTTGGGTGGGGGTTGGTTGAGGGTGGGGAGGTGTTTGTTGCTGGATATCTTAATTTCTACTTTGAGTGACCATGAAGATACCAATTATTAGCTCAACTGGCTTAAGCCAGGGTGGCCTTCCTTCATCTGTCTTGTCTATCGGTCCACCATCTGTCAAGCTTTCCTTTAAACGACTTCATCTCAAGAACCACCCAGCTGATTTCAATTTTATTTGCTTTCTTATATATTATATCGTAATTTTTATTATTGATACCTTTTTAGGCAAAGAAAGGGGCATCTTGCATTTTGGTCAATTCTTAGAGATGGCATTAAAAATCTTCTGCGAAAACGCATAGTGGATCGATTCAAAACTCATGAAATATCATCTAGGTTGAGAACTGAACAAATCTTGTTCAAGGGAACTTGGTTGGACAAATGGGTTGGCGGACATGTTGGATGACTTAATTTTCGCGAAACAACTTCTCCGGAAACGCTGAATGGATCGGGCCGAAAAGGGCCATTAAAGTTTGTTCAAGAGAAGTTGATACGTAAAAAGGTATGGCAGCCATATTGGATTTTTCAATTTGATGGATTTTGAAGCCGAAATTGGCTTTCTAGATGTTTTTGGGTATGCTGGTTTCAAATTTCCGCTTTCAAAACTGTCGATTAAACGGGTTGGCAGCCATCTTTGACCACTTTCCCGCCAAAACCTCCCATACTAAAGCAATGGGAAATTTAAAATGTCCTCTTAAGAACCACTGGCCTGATTTCAATTATTAGCTCACCTGGCCAGAATGGTCAAGTGAGTTTATGCCACATGGCAACTGTCCATCGTACATCGGGCATCCAGCAACTTTTTCCTTAAGCGACTTCTCAACAACCACTGCACTGATTTCAATTAAATTTTGTAGAAAGTATCCTTAGGGGATCGAGATCCAAGTTTGTTCAAGCGAAGCCAATTGGCCCATTTGGCCGGTGGCCAATCTTGGAATTTGGCAAATTTTTAGAAATGTTTTTAAAAATCTACTAAAACACTTAGGCAAGCAATTCAAAAAAGCTTCTCCAGAACCACTGAATGTATCAGGCAAAAATTTGGGAGATATGATTAGGGACGAGGGGTCCTTGCAGTTTGTTCAAGGGAAATTGATTTAAAAAAAAAACCATGTCCGTCGTGGACCAATCAAAATGTAGCGTGTTTGGCGTCCATATTGGATCTTTTTATTTGCTGGATTTTGAAGCCAAAATTGGTTTTATGTAGGTTTTTGGGTATTCTAATTTCAAATTTCCACTTTCGAAACTGTTGAATAAACAGTTTGGTGGCCATCTTGGATCTTTTTCCTGCCAAACACTCCCATATTAAAGCAATGGGAAATTCAAAATGTCTTCTCGAGAACCACTCAGTGTAATTCGATTATATTTGACAGGAACCATCCTTATGGCATAGAGATTCAAGGTTGTTCAAACGAAACTGATCAGCCAATTTGTCTAGTGGCCATCTTGGATTCTGATTGAGTTTTTTAAGCGCTTTTAAAAATCTTCTGCGAAACTGCTTGGGGGATCAATTCACAAGTCATGAAAGATCATCTATGGCAAGAGCTGAACCAAGTTTGTTCAAGGGAACTTGATTGTCTAAATGTTTTGGTGGCCATCTTGAATGACGTAGTTTTCGTGAAAACGGATTCTGTGAACCGCTGAATGGATTGGACTGATTGGGAGATATGATTGTGGATTAAGGGGCATTAAAGGTTGTTCAAGGAAAGTTGATAGGTAAACAAAACATGTCCATGTAGATGAACCAAAATGTAGCGTATTTGGTGGACATATTGGATTTTTTCATTTGATGAATTTTGAAGCTGAAATTGGTTTTACCGGTATGTAGGTTTTTGTGTGTGCCGATTTCCAATTTCCACTTTCAAAACTGTCGGATAAACGGTTTGGTGGCCATCTTGGATTTTTCTCCTGCCCAAAACTCCTATATACTAAAGCAATGGAAAATGAAAAGTGTTCTCAAGAACCACTGGGCCGATTATATATGGCAGGTAGCATCCTTTGAGCATAGAGTTTGTTCAAAGGAAGTCGATCGGCCAAGTTGTCCAGTGGACATCTAGGATTTTGGCCGATTTTTAGAAACATCTTTAAAAATCATCTCCAAAACAGCTTGAGGGTCAATGAAACATCATCTGGGGCAACAGCTCAACTAAATTTATTCAATGGAATTTCATTGGCTAAATATTTTCGTGGCCATCTTGGATGACCTAGTTTTTGCGAAAACGACTTCTCCAGTACCACTAAACAGATCAGTCTGAAACGATATGATTATGGACTAATGGCCATTAAAGTTTGTCCATGGAAAGTTGTTGCATCAAAAAAACCATGGCAATCGTAATTGGCAGCTATCTTGGATTTTCTGAAAATTTCTGAGAAAATCATCCACATGGCCAATTTTAATAAACTGCTAAACCTTCTTCACCGAAAATTAGGTTGGTAGATTTTTCCAGTGGTCATGTTCGGTTGGGCCAGTGGCCAATAATTCCAGGTGAACGATACAGGCTGTTTGGGCTTCTTGTATTTGGCAGGAAGCATCTTTAGGGCATAGAGATCCAAGTTTAAAGTTTGTTCAAATGAAGCCAGCCAATCGGCCAATTTGGCCGTCTTGTATTTTGGAGAATTTTTAGAAACATCTTTAACCCTTTCATGCCTTAATATATTTATGAAATGTTCTCTGTGGACTAAATTAATTTTCAAAATTTTTTCGTGAATTTGACAAAATCATAAAAATATTTTTTGTTGAAATAAATGAAATCACATCTATGCTCACTCCAGAGTGTAACTGCCCAGGCCGCCCCATACTTTACCAATGGTGTGTCTGACAATGCTATGTGATTATAAATTAAATCTCCATATGCCCTGTGATGAGTTTTTTGTGATATTACTGCATCTGGTGGGTGTGCAAGCTGCCAATCTTCTTAAAATAACTTCAACGCATTTACTGGTATCGTATCTCATGACACAAATACGCCTGCATAACGCAGATGGCTAACACCTAAAGGGAGAGCACTCTTCTAGGAAAGACTTTGCGATTGGTATTGTATGCGGAGGCCTGGGCCATTACAGTCTGGAGTGAGAATGGCGGCCTCGGTCGTTCCATGCAGGAGAGTTAAAAATCTATGAAACCGCTTGGGGGATCAATTCACAACTCATGAAACATCATCTGGGGCAACAGCTGAACTAAGTTTGTTCAAGGTAACTGGATTAACCAAATGTTTTGGTGATCATCTTGGATGACCTAGTTTTTGAGAAAAAGACTTCTTCAGGACCATTAAACAGATCAGGCTGAAATGTGATTAGGGAATAAGGGTAATTAAAGTTTGTCCATGAAAAGTTGATACGTAATGTAAAAAAATACGGCTGTCATGGATCAATCAAAATTTAGTGTGCTTGGCAGCCATCTAGGATTTTTTGAAAATTTCTGATAAAATCATTTAAAAGACTACTTATAATAAACCTTAATAGAAATGAGATTGGTAAATTTTTCCATTGCTTATTTCATTCGGTTGTGGCAGTGGCCAATAATTCCAGGTTCAGCGATACCATCCCCTTGAGCTTCTTATTTATTTGATGGATTTTTCCGTATGCTGATTTCAAATTTTAACTAGAAACCTTTGGATAAATGGTTTGGCAGCAATCTTTGATCTTTTGCCCACCAAAACTTACCATACTAAGGCAATAGGAAATTTACAGTGTCATCTTGGGAACCACTTGGTCGATTTAAATATAATTTGGCGGAATACATCCTTAGGGCATAGAGATCCAAGTTTGTTCAAAGGAAGCCAATCAGCCAATTTGACCAGCAGCCATCATGGTTCAGCGGCCATCTTGGATGACAAAGTTTTCACGAAGAGTTGAACCGATCAGTCCAAAATTTGGGAGATATGATTAGGGACTAAGGGTCATTAAAGTTTGGTCAAGTGAACCTGATCTATGGTAAAAAACATGGCCACTGTGAACCAATCAAAATGTGGCGTGTTTGGTGGCTCTATTTTTTTATTTCCAGCTCGAGCCAGTCATTCCAGTGGTAAATTTTCAAAAATAGTCTTCTTTTGGTCTGCAAATGGACATTTTCTATGAAAAATAGAACTTTTCCTGGACAAATTCGAGGGCTAAATGGTTAATAGGAACACCTTTAGAAGTCTCTGAAACCGCTTGGTCAATTGATGTGAGATACATGAAATAATGATCTAGAGAAAGAGCTGAACCAAGCTTGTTCAAGGGAACAACATTGCTGTATACCTGCCACAAATTCTTGCATTTTCTGAACATTATAATTGGATTGGAAAACATTGCTGCCTTAGGCACCAATGTCAACCAATCCAATTATGCTCAAAATATGTATGTTGTCTTGGAAACATGTTAACCCTTTACTAGTCAAATTTGGTCAGGAAAATCTAAATATTTCCTTATTGAATGTCCATCTGCAGGTAAAGAGCCAGCCATTCCAATGGTAAATTTTCAAAAATACTCTTCGCTTTGCCTGTAGATGGACATTCCTCAAGAGTACTGTAATGGCCGTTTTGGCCGACTTGACAATTAAAGCATTAGGTTACTTCCGAGCTGTACTGTAACTTGTGTGAGGCTCCTGTCGTCTAGCAGCTCCTACAAATTGTAACTAGCCCACTGGACTCTCCACCTAACAAAGAGTCCTTCCTAGATGGCAAATTTCCTTTTTTTCCCCTAGATTTATTCATCATTTTCCTAGATGGCAATTTAACATAAAGCCCTTTGTTTTAACCAGCTTGTTAACCCAAAATTGGCCTCTGCAGTGGTCTTGAGAAATGTCCATTTACAGACCAAGAGAAAACTATTTTTTGAAAATTTACCATTGGAATGTCTGGCTCGATAATCGAGCCAGTCATTCCAGTGATAAATTTTCAAAAATAATCTCTTGGTCTGCAAATGGACATTTTCTATGGGAAAATTAAAATTTTCTTGGAAAAATTTAAGGGTTAAAGGGTTAAAGACCTTAATTTTAACCCTATAATACTTGAAATTCCAGTGTCTTATTTGCCAGATAAGTAAATGCTGTTGAATATTTGCAACAGTTCCCAGTCAAATTAGTTTCAAAATGTTCAACAGAATATTCTTTTCATGTACATCATAAAGAGTTTATCATTTCAGGTCTGTGAGGGGTTTAAAAGGGTTACAACCTGTTTACATAATCATCACGTAATTATTGTCATAAATAGTATAGTAGAAGCTGGATACAGACTGAGGAATTTTGTGTACAATTCTCTGATTACAGCCGATGCAGAAATTGTCTCGTTGGATACATTCACCAAGCGACGTCCGAATTCTGGACTAGTCGTAGGCATCACATTTATAAAGGTAAATGTAAGCCTAAGTCTATTAACTCTTTAACACTCATATCAGCCAAAAATGGATTCTGCTGTGGTCTTGAGAAATGCCCATTTGTAGACCAAGAGAGGACTAATTTTGAAAATTTACCACTGGAATGACTGGCTCGATAACTGAGCCAGTCATTCCAGTGATACATTTTCAAAACTAATCTTCTCTTGGTCTGCAAATGGAGATTTTGTATGAGAAAATTGAAATTTCCTTAAAAAAATATAATGGTTAATGGGTTAATATGTCTATTAATATGTGTATCTATTTAATGGATCTCTGTTGCTTTCAGTGGCAGGCATTGATCTGCAAGAGTTACAGTCAGATGTTAAATTTGGACATGTTTTTTTATATGACACAGTCTATGCAAATCCTTCAGTAAATCCTGATCCAGATTTTTGATCCAGATTTCATGGGTGTTCTATGTTATCGCTACACATTTTGAAAAAAATAGGATATTGCAATCGGCTCCAACCATCCGTCTCTCCGTCTGTCCGGCTATCCATCCATTCAGGTATCTCCTCCGAAACCATTTGATTGAATTCAATCAAATTTGTTTTGTGACTGACCCATGTGATTGGGAAATACAAGACTACACTTATGTTATGCTCTGCTCCCACACCCAGGGTGGGGTGGGGTGGGGTGGAGGTGAGAGAGGCATTGAGAGAGATCCATGTATGCTAGGTTTTCTCCTAACATTACAATCAGATTGACTTCAGATTTGGTACGCAACTTTTGTATTTCTCACATTCACATGTTCCAGATGTGCAGTATGAAAAGGTGCGTATTCACACTGGAATGCTTGAAAATAAAATTGTTGATATTGTATAGGTTTAATTTGTGTGTATATCAATGTATTGAAATGAAATAAATCTTAGCATATGATGATTTCATTCCAAACAAATTAAGATAATTTTTTAAGTTGTGAAGTTTAATTAGAGATAGGAATCCCTAATTGAAATTTGCAGCTAAAAAACTTATATTAATTTATATGGACTCAAATCGCCATTAATTTCCTTTCATTACAACATTTAAACCTCTAAAAGTATCCAATTTTAACAATTTTATTTTCAGGAATTCTGTTATGAATATTCACCTTTAATGTTCAAGATTGGTTAAGAAAATTTACATTTTTGCCTACTGAATATCCATTTGCAGTCCAAAAGTATTTTTGAGAATTTACAACTGGAATGACTTGCGCAGTTATCGAGCCAGTCACTCCAGTGGTAAATTTTTCAGAATACTCTTCTCTTGGCCTGCAAATGGACATTCCTCAAGACCACTTGTAGTCCAGTCAATATAGGGATATACCTAGAACAAATTTTAGAAAGTCTGTGGTATGTTAGATGAGAGACACCATGTAATGATTTTATTTTAACAAATCTGTCTTCTCCAGAGCTATATTCATTAATAATGATGATGATGGGTGGCTGTGTTCTGCAGCTGAAGAACTTAAAACTTCTTTCAGGTCTGCAATCAGTTTTTTGCTCACCTGGCCAGAATTATATTTGGCAGGAAGCATCCTTAGGGCATAGAGATCCTAGTTTGTTGAAAGGAAGCGAATTGGCTAATTTTACCGGTGTCCATCTTGAATTTTGAGTGTTTTAAAAAAAAATCTTCGTCTCTGAAACCGCTTGGGGAATCAATTCAAAACTCATGTAACATCATTTGGGCAACATGTAACATCATTTGGGGAGCTGAACCAAGTTTGTTCAAGGGAACATTGTTGGCCAAATGTTTCAGCAGCCATCGTGGATGACCTAATTTTCGACTTCGCAAAAATGACTTCTCCACAGTACCTCTAAACAGGTCAGGCTGAAATTTGGTAGATATGATTAGGGACTAATGCCATTAAAGTTTGTCCATGGAGAAGTTGATATGTCAAAAGAAACATTGCCACTGGATCAATCAAAATTTAGCGTGTGTGGCAGACATCTTGGATTTTCTATTATTATATAAAAGACTGCTTATTAACCACTAGGCCACTTTTAATAAAACTTGGCTAAACCGTCTGCACAGAAATTTGATTGGTAGATTTTCAAGTGGTCATCTCGTTTTGTTCATTTGTGCTACTAGTGACCAATACTTCCAGGTGAGCGATACAGGCCTCTTGGGCCTCTTGTTCTTCACTCTTCTCCACTCTGTGTTATGCACTGTGAGTATCCTCAGCTAGATAGGTTCATCTCATCTTTATTGGTCCTGATTACATTCTTTGAGGTCTGATAGCAAACCACTTAGCAAGTTGATGTTGTGGCGCCCTTCGCATGCCTGGTACCTGTTGGCATGTACCACTGCAAATTCTAGTGCTTTCTAGGCAGGAACATTTTCTGGCATTCGAATAACATGTCCAAACATAGACTGTTGCTGTTGAGTCTCACATATAGTGGCTCTGTGTTACACAGTTTGTAGAGTGATGCATCTGGTAATAGACTCTGTGGTTCACAGATGTTTGCAGTGACATTTATCAAGTTTGATGTAGAGTGCTTTGGCGCTGCCCAGCTGTTGCTATTGCACAACATTATGGAAACACATGTGGCATCATTTAGTTGTATACTGACTTTCTTTGGAACTTTAAAGCCACAAATCCACAACCTACAAAAGGACTGGCAGGTGATATCTCCTGTTACACAGCGAGTTCCAATGTCGGTAGAGTTGCAGAGGATGGAACGCAGGATTCTGCCATCCCTCCACTATATTTCCTGGCAAGCATAAAATTCATTGCCAATATGGTGTCTTACTCGATAACTCGAAAATCCATAGACATATTTAGTTGCAATTTGGTATATGGATAAACATGTGATATATTCTTGTTTGTAATCAAGTTTCAGCGGTATCATATTCATAATCTGCCCTAAAACACTTAATATTCACCAAGTCTAATTATTCATCTTTGCTGTTGTTCAAACATATATGATATGTTAAGTTTCACTAAAACTCTTGTTATGATCTGGACATAATTCAAGTATTTCTTAGCAATCGGATAAATATTAATAATTTATTATAATAATAACCTAACACTCAATTACAAAATATTTTCCATTCAACTCTATATAAATTCTCATGTTCTATCAGAATTATCGCCATTGTTTATTTCTAGAATGAAGAGAGTGAAAACAAGTCAACAAATCAGTTCCTCAATATTTATTCATCCTGGCAGAAAGATGAAGAGTTCAATTTGGACAGCATTGCACGTACGTTTTGTGGCTTAGAATTGCTATACTGTTTGGATTTGAAGAGGGACAACTGATCATTTGTAGCTCTCAACTATTGGCAAGTCTTGTATTATGTAATGTATGTACAAAAATAGCTACTAAAACGTCTTGGTCTCTTATCCTGAAATATATAAACACAATAATGAATGTTGTATTAACCCTTTCCTGTTAATTTCTTGGTCACACTGAGCATAGCATTCAATATTATTGTGCGAGTCTCCAGTGGTATTAAAGGGTTAAATAATTGTTAAATTATGACTCTTACACTCAGATGTTACAAGTTTGGTTGTGATCAAAGAAAATCAGGAAAATCTGAAAATATGGAAATCCGAAAAAATCAGGAACATGCAGAAAATAGTAAAGTTCAGAGAGCGGATAATTTTGCTTAAATTCTTGGGGAAAGCATTAATGAGCACTCACACAAAGTCGGAAATCATATTATGTGATGCTACTCACTGTCCATCCATTCCTCTGTTTGCCTGTATGTTCATATGAGTCATGCCTGATCCATATTTCGAAGAGTTTTGTCTGAAAAAAATTATGACTAGGTTAAAAACTCCCGAAGATCTTGGTATGACAAGAAAACTTTGAACAATTTTAGTTTTCAGGGGAGACAATTCTGCTGAATATAGACAGAATTTAACAAAATGAAATCATGACACTGCATGCCCCGTAATATATCGGTTATGATTTCATTTTGGCACAATCTGTTTATATCTCTCAAGAGTTCTTATTACACCACCAACATCTATCTAACCGTTCAATCACTACCTGCTACCCCACCAACAATTTAGCTCCCGAAAAAATTTAACCATGTCGTTTAAGCCTCAGGACTCAAGAAACTCAACTACTTTATCCTATTCTAGTCTTCTAGAATGGATTAATTGCCTTAATGTCATGCAGACCTAGATTGGTACCAGTCTAATGAACTCTGTGACAAACCTGTGTCACTGCGCATGCGCAAAAGTATACCCATGCTTCCAGCAAGAAGCTAATCTTCACTATACAATTTCTGCTGTCTTTGTTTGGTCACCAACATGACTGGTAAAAATTAAACCTCGCCCTCTGTCGGATATAGGCTCTCATCCCCGTTTTATGGAGCATAAACAGGAAGAAATGATGCACTCTGTTCCGATAGGCGTGCTCATCAAAATTCTGTCACCGTGATTCCGGTTATAAGCAACATTAATAGATCTGCATCCGTTGATACCTTAACTTCTGGTGTTAAGGATTTTCATGTTTTGAGAATTCCGCTTCTGGTTTGTATTTTTTCGGTGCTGAATTATCTTCCGGTGTCGGGGATTTTTCATTTTTTGTTAGACGTTTTATGTTACTGAGGCTAGCTCCCAGGATTTTTTTCTGTTCCCGAAATGTGACGCCTCTGTTCAAGTTGCTAAAGGAGATTTCTTGAAAGTGGCCTCTACTCAACCCGTGTTGGGTCATACTTGGGACATGTTATCTTCAGGTGTTTCATCTTCCTCTGGTGTCAAGTAAGTTGCCTCTTCTTTTCTCTCTAAATGGGAATCTGTAGGAGTCGGTTAAAATGTGCAAATTTCTTGCATTTTCTGTCAGAAGCTGTTCTTTCAGCGCAGGAGAATGGAGAAACAGTACCAGTTCCGGTGCTTCACACTCTTGTGGATGTTGCTAGAGGATCTCTGAATTCAGTCTGTAGGTCTTTGGGCTTTATATCCTTTCATACGAGTAAACCGCTTCAGTCAGTAAATAAAGGATATATATTTGCCTCTGCTTTAATTGAATCATGGAGGTGTCTGCCCGTGTCAAGGCTGCTAGGGAAATCCAATCTCAGATATCGAATGTTAGGTCCTTTTCGAAGAGGAATTCTTCCTTTGTCAGAAGTCCCAATTCTTCTTCGAAGAGAAAGAGCTTCAAGCCGGATGAGTTCGAGGGCTTATCCTTCCAGAATTTTTACCAATTCAAGTAGGTTCTGTTCAAGGTATCAGGACAGGTTTTAAAACGCTGACAGGTTTGAAGTTTTCCCTTCTAATAGGCAGAGGTCACTTTATCATCCTGCATCTTCTCGGTATAGAGGTAGGTCTTCTGGATCAGTAGCCTATAGGTCACTATCATTCCTTTTCTCATGGTGTTCATGGGAAAAGGGTTTGCGGGTCTAGTTTCCTCCGGGATAGGACCACCCTTTTCCTCTCTGTCTGTTCCTCTCCAAGCCCCTCTTTTATTGGCAGATCCTCAAGTTCAGTGTCTTTTGCCCAGTTTCCAGTGGGAGAGCGCTGTGCTCTATTCTTGGAGAATTGCCACCCCTCATTTAGGACTCCTGACTGTTGATCGGATACGCTGGTGTTATTCATTTTCTTTTTGAAATGGACCCCAGTGCCTTCTGATCAAGGGAAGCTGCTAGCTCTAGAGGCAGAACTAGAGTCATTGATTGAGAAGTGCGCTGTAGAGGAAGTTTCTAGTGAAATATAGATCCATGCTACTATTCCACAATCTTCCTAGTGCCCAAGAAAACGGGTTTGACACCCCTCATCGACCTCAAGAATCTGAATGTACTCATCCTCAATCCCAAGTTCAGAATCGAGACAATCCCCTCAGTCATTTCAAGCATTGACCCTGGTATGTGGATGGCCTCCACCGAAATAAAAGATGCGTACGTTCATGTCCTCATTCACCCCTCTTCAGGAAGTTCTTTAGGTTCGCATACATGTACCAGGGTCGAGTTTGGCAATTTTGGGCCATCGCCTTCAGCCTGACCACAGCTCCTTTTCTTTTCGCTCGTCTAGTCTCAGCTATGGCAGCAATTTTTCATTGTCAATCCATTCATCTTCATGTTTATATAGACGATTGGCTTTTGAAACTTTTCACTCACCTCGAAGTAAAGTTCGATCTGAGCCCCCTCGGACTCTCACCTAGAGGCCATCTCTTGTGTTATGTGCCCCTCTTTCCTAGAATGTTTCGGTGAAGGCCAGATTTTTCCTAAGAGTCTTAGGTTTCATAGTCAATGTGGAAAACGTCATTCCATGGGCGGCACTGCTGATGAGACCTTTTCAACTTTATCTGATGTCCCTTTGGTAACAATCACTAGACCCTCTAGACAAGTGGATTCCAATCCTAGATCCTCTTATTCCTGAAGAAATCTTCACAGATGCCCTCCTATGGGGGGAGAGGTGGAGGGTGGGTGGGATGGTGATGGCGGTCTGGAATTCCCTGTCAGTGTCACGCCAATGGTCCCTGAAAGACGCATCAGCCCACATCAACGTCATAGAGATGTAGGCTGTCAAGAAGGCTCTCATTCCTTCATCCATGAAGGTGAAGGAGCAAAAGATTTCAGTCAAATATGACAATTCAGCGGTAGTGGCCTTTATCAACAAGTTGGGAGGAACGAGATCCTCTTTTCTCTACATCAAAACCTGAAATCTTCTCTGGCGTCGAAAAATTTGGATGTTTCTTGTAGCAAGTCATGTTCCCGGCAGAATCAACTTCTTAACAGATCAGCTGTCCAAGCCGAGCAAATTTGCTCACCGAATGGTGTCTCACGACTTCAGTAGTACAGTCGATTCTTATTTTGGTCGCTCCCACGTGGATCTTTTGGTGACAAGTCTCAACACCCAGATTTTCATGTTCATGTCAGCTTTTCCAAAAACCCAGGCTCTGGCAATAGATGACACCTTGTCTCAGTCCTGGACAGGGATATCAGCATACGCTTTGCCTTCGACCATTCTTGTTCCCCTGGTAATGAAGAAACTCATGGATCATCTCTGCAAGATAATTATGATTGCCACACATTGGCGCAGAAGGAGTTGGTTTGTGGACCAGCTCGATTTGTTAGTGGACATCCCTTGTCATCGGGCGAACTGGCTGGAACTGTTATCCCAAGTCAAGGGGAAGTGTCTACATCCAAATCCAGAAATCTTCAATCTTTGTGTATGGAAAATCTCGAATCTCCAGTCTCTTTGGTCCACTTTTCATCTAGAGCTAAAGAAATCCTTCATTGTTCCAGAAGAGAGGCTACCAGACGAGTTTAAAAGGGTTGACTTAAAATCTCTAAATGTGTTCAGACATTGATATCCTGCCCTATTCTGCATCTATCCCAAGTGCTAGTATTCTTATCTTATCTTTTCGATGTTCTAAACTGTCAGCAAATACTGTTAGGGTTTACAAGTCTTCTCTAGCCTCTTCTTTACCCTGTCTTTGGACTTAAGGATTCTACAGTTAAGGATGATTTCATTCATGGTTTGAGTAATATTCATCCTGTTGCCAAACCATTACCCTCTTGGAATCTAGCTCTTGTCCTCCAAGTTTTGGCAGGGAAACACTTTGAACCTCATGGCTCTGTTTGTCTGAAATTATTTACCCTTAAAACTGTCTTTTTGGTTGCTGCATCTTCGACTAAGAGACGCTGTGAGATTCATGCTCTTTCTGCAGAGGATGATAGATTCAAGATTGTAGGAGATTGTCTGGTTCTTTATCCGAGAAGGAAATTTTTTATCTAGAGTGCAATCTGGTCTTCATCCTGTGCAACCTACTGTTCTTAAGAGCCTTACTTCTTTTTCACCATCCGATAAGCTCTGGTGTCCGGTCAGAGCACATAAGATATGCAAAACTAGTACTACTTTAAAAAGGACGGATCCTACTCATCTTTGGGTCACTTATGTGGAAAAGGTAGCTAGACGGCGTATAAGGAAATAATTGCTCGTTGGATTTGTGATGCAATCAAAATTTGCCATGAACTAGCTTCATCGGGTGACAAACAAATTGCTAATGTCAAAGCACATGCTGTTCATAGCATCGCTACCTCTCGCTAATTTCGCCAGATCATCCATCAATGAAGTTATCCAGGTCATAGGCTGGAAATCTGATTCTACCTTTACCTCAGAGTTCAGCATAGGCTAGCACAATTATTCGATTAATCGTGATTATTCTTTAAAATATGATCGTGGATGATAACAAAAGTAAATAATCGAGGATTTTCAATCTCCAAGATATTTGTTTTTCAAAATATAAAGTAACGTACATCGGCTATCAGTAGCCTAGGCCTCTATTAGGACAAGAGTTGAATTTCCAAACCAATATCTCTGAGAAATCCATTCTCTAATATGGTTAAAACGGATAGACAATACCACGAAAATTTAACCATTTCATGCTATAAATTCTTGGTGCCTTACAACTATGTTTAATGCACATCTCAAAAACATCATCGTGGAAGTAAAATTATGAAATGGGACCGGCTAAATATTGTGTATCCTTTAATTCTTCAAAATTGATCCTAAATTTTACATAAAATGTCGTCCTACAAAATATAAATCATGTGATATTAAGAATCCGATACGGTTAAATCAAATTAAGAAGTATCAACAATATTTAGAGCGAGTACTCAGATATAATTATCCTGAACTCGGAACTAGGAAATTGCTATGTATTATCATTGCATAATGGTAACTGAGTATTATCCGAATAATGGGTACCCGTTTGATAACAAAGAATGGTTATATATGAATGCGATCTATATCAACGCGATCTAACCCTGTCTCAGTGTCATGCGCCTCCAATCACAAAAGAGGGTTAATTTGGCTCACCAACATAAGAAGCTACTATCTTATTTTAATTCTCGGGTGTTCAAGCAAATTTTGTCGCACATTTGATTGTTTTGGATCATTTTATGTTGGTCACTTACATTGGGTTGTTTGGGTCTGCACTTGTCAGATTGTTAACCCCACATTTAAAAAACCCTGGATATTGTAATCGCCTCCGTCCATCTGTCTGTTCGTCTATCCATCCATCCGTCATGCTATCTCCTCCAAAACCATTGGGTCGAATTAAATCAAATTTGATATGTGGGTTAGCCATATGATTCCGCTTTGCAAGACAATATTTATATTTGGCTCCGCCCACAGTGGGGCATGGCAGGAGACAAATCAGTTGTAACGCAACTCCTCTGAAATTGTTAGACAGAACTCAAGCAAATTTGATATCTGAGTTACCCATATATTTGCAGAGTGCAAGAGGCCATTTAGTTTTGGCTCCGCCCCCAGGGGTGGGTGGGGGTTGAGGTCAAAGGGTAATTTTTTTTATTGTAACGCAACTCCTCTGACACTGTTGGACGGAATTCAACCAAATTTAGTATGTCAGTTACCCATATCAATGTTGAATGCATGAGCACATTTACATTTGGCCCGGCCCCCAGGGGTGTTGGATGGGGTAAAAAAGTCATGAAATTGATAGTAATGCAACTCCTCTGACACTATTGCATGAAATTCAACCAAATTTGGTAATTAAATTACCCATATGATTGCAGAGTGCGATAGAATGTTTACATTTGGCTCTGCCCCCATGGGTGGGTTGTGGGGTGTGTCAAATGTTCAAAGCGTTGAACGTGGGGATTTGCAATGACGTGCCATCGACCGATCAATCTAGTATTGATATTGTGTTCAGAAATAGGACTCTAATTGTTTATAATAGCATACTAGTTATCATTTCTGAGTGCTTCTTACTATCTGGCAATTAGACTGAAGGCGTTTTTAATGGTCTGGTCAGCGATACCAATTTTCATTATTTTACCGTTATAACATTAGCATTTCTCATTCGAAGTAAGGCTTGTAGGTGTTTGCAGATATTACCAATACTAGCGGCCGAACTAGTTGAAATATTCTCTGTTGCATAGTTATTTATTTTGAATAAAACTGTTCACATTCCCCCACCCTAGCCTACAATGACCTGTACGATATAATCGAAAACTGAATAATCGTGCAAGCCTAGTCCAGCGGCATCCTTCTTTAGGAACATTACAATTTTACCTAAACAAACCGAGTGATTTGCCGAGCACATCACCATCATCATCATCATTATTAAGAATGATTGGCTGTATGACATCGGTGAGATTATTATTATTTATTATCATGTTTAATTGAATTTTAATTCCTTCTATTTGCCTTATAATCACAAGAGGGATGATGCATTAATTGTAGCTTTTATTTATTGATATTTATCCTTATTTAGTGTGTTTTATTTAACCATCCTTTTAGGATTCTCAAATCTCCACCCACTGCTTGGTTTTGAACTGAGGCACTGACCAATTCTATGGGTTTAGCAAGTAGTGGTTGAATGGTTAGATGTTGATGGTGTAATAACAACGACCACAGACTCCTGTTAGGGTTGCTCTGTGGTTTTATCAACCACCTAAACATACTTACCATTCAACCGCTATGACCCGCCATCAACCACCGCACGTGTGAATGATTTGAGAGCTCCTTCTGTCAAGTAGAAAAATTTATTGTGAAGATTAGCTTCTCGCAGGAAATAGGAGTAGGATTTTGCGCATGCATAGTGACACAGGTTTATCATAGTATTCATTAGACTGGTGCCAGTCTATGCCTGTATGCCATTAAAGGAGTTAATCCATTCTAGAAGCCTAGAATAGGATTGAGGAGTTGAGGTTCTTAAGTACTGAGGCTTAAAATATATGGTAAATTTTTTTCTAGAGCTAAATATGGGTGGGTTGGATTTAGCAAGTGGTGATTGAACTGTAAGTATGTTTAGATTGTTAATAAAACTACAGACCAACCCTAATAGGGCTCTGTGGTCATTATCTCCCTTGACATGATTGAAAGACACATTTTGTTAAAATTTGGTACACAGATAAATCTACAGCAAATCTAAAGCCAGGACAGGATGTAGTTGAATAATTATGTTAAGCGTGCTGCGAGATGACCTCAAGAAAGCAAGACTGTACATTCAGATCAAGAATGGATCTCGGGAAGCTAAAGATTTTGGCTGAGGTCAATACACAGTGGTCAAATACGAAGAAAGACTGATTGCTGCTGTAGGCTGTTTCTACTACAACAGCCGCAAAATATAGTAACCATATATACATAAACGGATAAACGTGTAATAAGATGTCAGTTGTAGCCAGCTGTAGCAATGTCTCAGCAAGATTCATTCATGATATCCTGAGTTACCATCCATAAAAATCATTAAAATTCAGAAAGACTAGCTACGTATCAGGATGGCTGCCATTCTTCATGTATGTTTTGTGGGTGTATGTGGATTTTAACTAAAACAATTATTGTAGATTATTTTATAGCATTTGTGGAACACTTTAAGGAAATACCTGACGTTTCTGAATAGCTGGTGATATCACAATGCCCACCCCAATTGAAAGATACTTTGAACATTTTGAAGGAGGATGACAGATTACTGTAGTTACAGCAATGCTGATTCAAATCATCCTTATCTGACTCCAACATGTCCAAGGATGATAGACATTTTCAATAAACAGTGATCACTTTGGTACTTACATTTTTCCCCTGGATAGTTTATTGTATTTTATCTGGCATGTGTAATTATGTTCCATTTTATTTGTTCTAGAAAGCTGCTACAGTGTGGAGCTTCACTATACCCCCTACCAGCTAATGCACACCGAGTACGTATCCAATGAGAATATCAGCCAAAAACAGCTTTTGCAAGTGCTCTTGAGAAATGTCCATTTGCAGACCAAGAGAAGACTATTTTTGAAAATTTAGGAATGGAATGACTGGCTCGATAACTGGGCCAGTCATTCCGTTGGTAAATTTTCAAAAATAGTCTTCTTGGTCTACAAATGGACATTTTCTATGAGAAAATTTTATTTTATTTGAACGCATTTGAGGGTTAAAGGTTTAAGGGATAACATACCACTGGCTGCACCTGTTTGTTAACACTTGCATTCTTAAAAACTTTAGTGCCTCAACTTCAAGACAACTGTACAAGAATGTTGTTGAATATTTTGAAACTAATTTGAGTAGAAACTGTTGTCCCAGTCAAATTAATTTTCAGCAGAATATTTTGTTACATCATAAAGAATTTATCATTTCTGGTCTGTGAGGCTTAAAGGGTTAAGCGATTGTTAAATAAAACAATGTTGTTCATCAATAATAAATGATGATGCCATAAGCACACAAATATGACGTAATAAATCTAAATATTATACTTCCTGGACTTATTACGATGCGTATAAACGTCAGACTATGAGCCTATGTCAGAGATCTCATTGTAGCAATGTTGAATAGAAATTAGTCCATATACCATTATACTATGTCTGTGTTACTTAACCCCTCCAAGCTATAATTGAGATTTTTCTTGACTACTGATAGACAACTAAACTGAACAAAAAGATACATATTGGCAGTACATGTACAGTAGGCCCTACAACTAAAAAATAACTTTACTGGTTTCAGAAGGAAAAACAGAAACATGTTAATTAGTATATAATTTTGAACACGATGTACTGGTAAGATATGGTCTGTTGAATATTTTGGACATAATTTGATTGGAAGTCATTAACTTTTTAAAAAGTACTATATGGAGATACAGGATAATCAGATTCATGTCTATAGCTATACCCTCCCTCCCTATTTCTAGCTAAGCGCTGTCTACAGTGAATCGATCTTAACAATTTTAACACAAAATTAAAGTAACTATGCAGTTAAGCAGTTGAGTATTTAGAAACTAATTTGATTGGGAGCTGTTGTTGCCATGGGCAATGGACGTTTCCAGTTTTAGCTATGCCCGCCAACTCTAGTAAAGCTCCACCCATGGTTCGCCCATGTTCGGATCGATCACCAAACGCCTTGACTATTTCCAGAAAAGTATACAGGTAAGCTGTTGAATATTTTGGAACTAATTTGACAAGGTGCTGTTGCTGGCAGCAACAGCACCTAGTCAAATTAGTTTCAAAATATTCAATAGAATGTTTATTAACCCTTTAACACTCATGTCAGCCAAAAACAGCTTCTGCAGTGGTATTGAGAAATGTCGATTTGCAGACCAAGAGAAAGCTATATTTGAAAATTTACCACTGGAATGACTGGCGCGATAACCGAGCCAGTAATTTCAGTGGTAAATTTTCAAAAATGGTCTCTTTGTCTGCAAATCGACATTTTCTATGAGAAAATTGAAATTTTCATGAACAAATTCGAGTGTTAAAGGGCTAAATAGTAAAGACATACAATTCGTACAGCAACACTTAGTCCGTCTTCATGCGTTCATGACATACTTATCTACGTCATTCATGACAACACTTAGTCCGTCTTCATGCGTTCATGACATACTCATCTACGTCGACAGCATTGATTATGATGTCATCCTACATGGCAGACCTACACACGGTGATTGTGATATCGGCTAACAAGTGATGTATTGTGATTATACATGACACGGTGATTGTGATATCAGCTAACAAGTGATGTATTATGATTATACATGACATCAGATTCTTGTAATATGGATTGTTTTACTACTTTCATTTATTGTCCAGTATTGATCAATTACAGTACAGCTCAGAAATAACTCAAAATGATAATAATAAAATGTACTGTTGAATATTTTGAAGATCACTGGATTGGAAGACATTGCTGTCTAAGGCAGCATTGTCTTCCAATTCACCTTTCCAGAGTATCCATCCATTATCAGACCTCGTATGATGTCATAATCCGCTCAGCGCATGTATGATGACATCATAATCATTATATCACAAAGGGTTCCATATAGCCCGTCATCAAATCTCAAATGGTCCGACACGTTGTATGAATTGTATGTCTTTGTAATTCTTTGCTATTTAATAAACATGCTGTTGAATATTTTGAAACTAATTTGCCTGGGCGCTGTTGCTGCCTTAGAGGTCCATTAAGTTGTGTTCAAAACATTCAACATATCATTTCTTACGTTCAAAATTGTACTAACTTACATGTTTCTGTTTTGGAAACATGTTAAGTTATTTCTCTGAGTTGTGTTGTACTGTATTTTTCAGATTGATTATTAGTGGTTTACAAGAAACCGTGTTCCTTCTCAGTGGCAATGATTTAAAAGTACATCTGTACAGAGAGGTAAAGTATTAACCCTCTCATGGTGACGTTAGGTCAAGAACATTAACATGTTTGCTTAGTGAATGCCCAGATCGGTTACCGAGGCAAGTATCATCGTGTTAGACTTAAAAAAGTATGTAGTCAAATATGGACATTTTTATGCCTTTTGGTCACGTAACTGTGTGTTTTGGATCAGTGGCTGGTGATGAGTATTGACTGTGTTGGTGGTCATTGCCTGATGTGGGTGGTATTGGCAGATTAGCTATTTTCGTTTAGGCAATTATTAAGATTCTTGGTGGTATGGGCATTGTTGGTTTTTGCCTTCTAACTTGGTAATAAGCTACCATCCCATGATAAAGGCCTGACCTACTTTCTGGAAACTATAGGTCAATGGTGAGTGGTCAGTTTTGCCATTGGAACCAATAACTGCTTCTTGAATACAGTGTACAATTCTTGTTGAATGAAATCTCATTCAGAATATCAAGTATACCATATAAACTGTGTAAAACTGTTTTCTTTGATTTGCTACAGGACAGCGATCAGCATACATTCTCTGAAGACACACATACAGGCTTCTTCCCAGAGTTGACTAACATTGTGAGCAAGTGAGTAGCTGTGACTCAGATTGTATATTCATCAATGGTGTCTGTTTTAATCCATTAACCCTTTAATGCTCAGGATTTGTAGAAGAAAATTTGCCAGAAGACTGTTTTGAAAATTTACCACTGGAATGACTAGTTTGATTATTAAGATTATCTTGTGGTAAAATAAAAAAATTGTTTGCATTTCAGCTCAAACTGGACATTCCTAAAGATCATTGCAGAGGCCAGTCTTGGCCGGCTTGACCATTAATGTGTTAGCTTCTGTTTGCTATTGATGATATTTGTTGATTAAGATTTGTAGTTTGTGCGAAACAGGAAGCGAGACATAGGTATCACTTTTCCGACGACGACGGCGGTATCAACGTTAATTGGCGGCATCAACATTAAGTTTTTGGATTTAGCAAATCATTTACATTTATATTTCAGAATTGCTTCATACTACCGGAACTAAGCTTGGGCACATGCGTCTCTATACCATAAGGAAGACGTGTTGTGTGCTGATAGTGAAGGCACTAGGTCAAGGTCATTCTGACATTGCTGTTTGACCTCTGCTTTTTCAACATTAAATTTTACGTTTAGCAAATCATTTACATTTCAGAATTGCTTCATGCTACCAGAAATAAGCTTGGAAACATTGGGTCCATATACCACAAGGGAGATGTGTGCTGATATTGAGGTCACGGTCATTCTGACATCTATTTGACCTCTGTTTTTTCAACGTTAAGTTTTTACGTTTTAGCAAATCATTTACATTTATATTTCAGAATGGCTTCATACAACCAGAACTAAGCTTGGGCACATATATACCATAAGGAAGAGATTTGCTGATAGTGAAGTCACTAGGTCAATGTCATTGTGACATTGCTATTTGATCTCTGCTCATTAATCCTATTGGAACTAAGCTTTGATACATGGTTACCTATAATGTTAGGAAGCAGCGTGATAACATTGAGATCACAATGTCAAAGGTCAAGGACACTGAGACAAACAGGAAACAGACGAGACATGTATTTCCATAGAATTCTTGTTGGCATATGCATAAATGCAGAATTTGATCTAATCTGGGTCCATTTTTTGTTAAGCCCATAGCAAAGCGGAGGATCTCGATATAGCGAACCAATTGACGTCCGGCGTGACGCGAGTTTGACAAATGTTAGTTTTTGAATGGACATTTAATTCACCAAGGGCTTATCCAATGCCAATAAAACTACAGATTTGTTCCGCGCTATCAGTCTCCATCATAATGATTGCGATTTAAAAAAAATATTTCCGTACTTTTCCGTCATTTGGCCATGGCTTAGAATATTTTTGTGTGATATATATCCTGCTTAAGCCAAGAATTAGAAGAATGTTAAGGTTTTTCAGTTGACATTTAAACAATGAAGGATTTATCCATTGCCATTAAAACTTTGCAGTTTTGTTTTATACAATCAGTGCAGTTGGTCTACATGAGATAAGATTTTCTAATTTTTTCCATATTTTTACTGGGTTTGGATTTAGTTTATTTTTGTTTGATTTATATCCTGCTTAACCACATAATTAGAAGAATGTTAAAGTTTTTCAATAGTCTTAATTTATCAAGGTCTTATTCGATCCCAATGAATCTTTACAGATTTGTTATATATCATCATTGCATTCAGTTTGCAGCAAAATTTAAATGAATTTTAAATGTTTTTTCCATACTTTTATATGGTTTGAACTTTGTCTATTTCTGTGTGATTTGCTTCCTTTTCAAGAATTAGAATAATGTTTTAAATAGACAGTTGATTTGTCAAGGGGGTGTACTATTTGAAGAATTCATGCTACCCATGATGTGTGATATGTGGAAAAACTCAAAGACTCGACACGTGGGGTGCAGTCCATCGAGTTTATTTTTTATATCCGATAATGCCAAAGTCTGGAATTCTTAGTTTATGGTAAAGTCCTTTATTGTGTTAACATTTTATCCAAATCGGACCAGCAGTTTTTGTGATACAGCTCTGGACATGCGCACATGCATGTACGTACATGCATGAACACACACACGTGATGCACGAATGCACACACAGACCCAAATATATTTCCCTCTTCCCATTGCGAGGATATAATAATAAAGCTCTGCATTGTGTCCTATGTAGGGTACAGTGTAGCTCAGAAATAACTTATCATATACTTTAGAATATTTTGAACCTAATTGGATTGGAAGACATTGCTGCCTATTACGTTCAAAATATTCAACAGAACATTTCTTACATTGTTTCCAAAAATGTACAAACAAACATGTTTCGGCTTTTGTTTTGGAAACATTTGACCTTATTTATGAGCTGTACTCTATCTATGTAAGTATTGACCTTATCTATGAGCTGTACTCTATCTATGTAAGTATTGACCTTATTTATGAGCTGTACTCTATCTGTGTAAGTATTGACCTTATTTATGAGCTGTACTCTATCTATGTAAGTATTGACCTTATCTATGAGCTGTACTCTATCTATGTAAGTATTGACCTTATTTATGAGCTGTACTCTATCTATGTAAGTATTGACCTTATTTATGAGCTGTACTCTATCTATGTAAGTATTGACCTTATTTATGAGCTGTACTCTATCTGTGTAAGTATTGACCTTATTTATGAGCTGTACTCTATCTATGTAAGTATTGACCTTATTTATGAGCTGTACTCTATCTATGTAAGTATTGACCTTATTTATGAGCTGTACTCTATCTATGTAAGTATTGACCTTATTTATGAGCTGTACTCTATCTGTGTAAGTATTGACCTTATTTATGAGCTGTACTCTATCTGTGTAAGTATTGACCTTATTTATGAGCTGTACTCTATCTATGTAAGTATTGACCTTATTTATGAGCTGTACTCTATCTATGTAAGTATTGACCTTATTTATGAGCTGTACTCTATCTATGTAAGTATTGACCTTATTTATGAGCTGTACTCTATCTATGTAAGTATTGACCTTATTTATGAGCTGTACTCTTTTCACATCAAGAGTATACTTACCTCCCTAATACTTTTGATATTGCTAAATATCGGCTTTCACTCAATAAAACACTCAGATTAAAAACAGTTAGGTGCCCCTACTGGGCAGGGAGTCAGAGGTAGTCCGGCGGATGCTCGCCCCACCACCGCGCATGCGCCGACTACTACTTCCTCTTTGCTCATTTATTGGCAAAGGGTTACATGCGGTTTTGTGTTACCTTACATTTTCTGCGCGTTACCTTGTTTTTTACTCAAATTTGACGATTCTTGTACGTTGGAAGCATGTCGGAAAGAGAGGACTCGCCTTTGGAAGGAGCTGGATCTCTTTATCAGGTGATTTCTTTGATATGCTAGCGTGTTTTGTCCCGGTTTAATGTATTTCCGGGACTCGCGCTTACCGTGATTAGCGCCTGTTTGTGTTGGTTTTTTACAACATGGTGCTTCATAAGTCTCATTTCTCTTTGTGTTTTTGTCCACAGGTATCACGTAGAAGCTTTGATGGACTTCTCGGCACAAGAGGATATGTTTTCTCTCCACCACGGTTCCATTTCCTACTAATACTGTTAGGTTATCTAACCAAAAGATCTATGTTCAGTGAGTTGGAGGCCTGTTATAAAGGTCTTCTCACTTTGCCCTCTTGATCCAATTCCTTCCCCTTCGGTGGAGAGAATGTAGAGGCGTACTATGGTGGAGTTCTCCGGTTCATCACGTTGGATGGTTTGTCTGTACAAGTGTCAGGTATCTAATTATTGATAAACAAAAGGGGAGATAATTTCCTTTTTTGCCAATGCTAGAATTGGAAGGAGTTATCTCTGTATATCTGATTGTTGTGTACTCGAAATGCCAATTCAACGGGAATGTTCCGGTTACTTATACAATTCGTTCTTGCACTTGGTACTTGTTGCGGATCGATTATTTTGGTCACGGGAGTGATGACGTCATAATCGGCCATGGCCTTTATTAACATTTAACGTTTTGTCCAAGGCTGGTTATTCTTGATTTGCGATCTTGAGGATCCTGTCCCTCTCTTTTTAGTTGGTTTTGAGTTCGCTAACCGTAACTATCTTGCTCATTGTCCCTGTCCTTTGTCCTGTTTCAGAGACCTGGTTGCCCGTCCTGCGGGAGGTTTCTGAAGAACCGATTCATTCCGCACTTGTGCTTCAGCTGCAGTCCCTGTGGACCGTTGCTGAAGTGTGACGTATGTAAGCAGTGGGGGGGAGATCTAATGTCTGATTTTCTCTCATTGCAGGCAAGGGAGAAGGTGATGGAGGAAGAGAGGAAGAAGAAGAAGGAGGGTTGTAAGAAGGGTAAGAAGAAGGCCTCATCCGCGGTGGATATGGAGGCCTTCAGGTCCGAAATGTTGCAAGAGATGCAGAGGACAATAAAGGATTTGGTCCCAGAGTTGCTTCGCGGCATGCTCCCTGGGCCAGCTCCTTTGTTGTCCTCGGCATCTGCTTACGAGCAGGTGATCCCCGCCTCTGAATCCGGTCTCTTTAGGTCCGGTCCGTTTGTGGATTCAGAGGTGGCCCCTTTGTTGGGGGCAGTCCAAGACCCTGGCAGCAGGCATGGCGCCGCGCCGAGGGGCCGTGGACAACGGTTGTTGCTGGGACCCGCGGTCTGCTCATCAGACCCCGGGTATCCGCGCGCCGAAGGTGTCAAAGCCTCCTATGGCACCTTTCCTGGCCAGTCCGGGTTAGCTCTCTTTGCTGACCCGGAGTCTAATCTTTCTGGCCAGGAGGAAGAGGATCTCCTGCTAGGGTCGCCTTCTGAGGACGTGGCCATGGAATACAACGTCTGTGCACCCCTCGCGGGGAATACAGGCGACGTGTTCCGTGGTTCTACTCTCGCAGGAGTAGATTTCACGGTCCAGAAGGTGTCCCCGGGCGGTGCTGTTGACCACGGATACCGCATACCTCGGCTTGCCGATGGTGTTGCTGGTGCTGGTCAGGCCCGCGGTAGGGCGGTGTTTACCCCACGCTCTGCCACGGCGCCTGCTCCTGGTCAAGCCGCGGAGTTTAGCATGCCTGCTCTCTCGGGCCCGCATGCTTTTCCAGGCTTGCCAGGGGTATCAGCTTATCCGCCGTCGACGTCAACTGCGAGTGCTCTGGAGGAAGACGAAGGCCCTCGTCTAGTAGAGCGCTCGCAGTTAGCCACGGAGGAGGATTGGTCGGACGCTTGCCAGTGGCTGGTAAGTGTTCGGCCCGATCTACCCGTGGAGCTGCCGGCTAGCCAGCGTGACCATAGGCCGTGGTTAGCTGGTAGGCCGGCGGCTACCGCTATGCCATCTCTGCCGCTGGCTGAGCATGTCGTGGACATGTTCGAAGCGGCGGAGGCGTCCATTAAGGTTAATGGACGTCTCGCGAAGGCCCCTCGCGAGGTGGCGAAGCGTTGCCGCATCGTGCCCCTGGATTACCAGCGGTACGGTGTGGTGCCGAAGCCAAGCGTTGATGATCGCGCGGCTTTAGGCGAAGATGCGCGGCCGGGCTCCCGTTCTGACACGGGAGTCTTGTGCTCGAACGCGTTGCGTTCGGCGAATGCCGCGCTGCGTGATGCGGAGGAGAGTGGGAGGGCGTCGATTGCCGCTCTGTCCCACGTCTCCCAGCTGCTACAGGGGGTGGTAGCGGCCTCCGCATCACGCCAGCCAAGCCCGGTAACAGTCCAGAGAGCCATCCAGGATGGTATCAACCTGGCTTTGGACTGTTTGACGCGGGCGGTGACCAGAAGTGTCCGGGCGAGGCGCACGTTTGCGCTTGACAATCTGTGCCCGTCCCAGGACCTGTATAATAGGCTGCTGCGGACGCCTATGACAGGTCCTGGTCTCTGGAGGTGAGGGATGCAGGCACCTCCAGGAGACGGTCACTCTGGTTAACAACCAGAGGGCGCTGCGTGAACAATTTGAGGTGCTCCGGCGGGAGCGTGTTCGCGCGGCACCTCCTGCGTATCGTCCTCTGCAGGCTCGAGGTGGTGCTGGCCAGGTCAGAGGCCAGCCACCGTCGCAACGTAGGCCTAGGCCACGGGCGATTCGGCCAGCAGCGAGGGGGGCGCAGGCTCCCCAGCCGCACCCAGCCAGACAGCCGCCCGCGCACCGTGGTGCGCGCGGCGCTGGGCGGGGCGCGCGGGGATCTGGTCACGGCAATCGGGCCTGATGGCCTGGTTACCGCGGTGGGAACCACTCCGGTGTTTCACGCCGAGAGAACAGTGCCACTCTGGCACTCCTTATGTCCACCTCTATCCCTAGGTGGACCGGTGGGCGGCCGTTTGGCCGGCCACTTGCCAGAGAGGAAACGGTTGACTCAGGACCGTTTAGTCTTGCGATGGCTTTCAGTCGGGTATCGTCCCGACTGGGTGACAGGCCCGCCATCGCGACTGTCTCTCGCGCCGATCTGGACTCCTATTCCACGGGATCCGGATCAGAGGTTGTGTATAGAGGAGGAAATAAATTCCCTCATACTAAAAGAAGCCATTCAGCCGGCACAGAGGTGCCCGGGCTTCTATTCAACCCTGTTCTTAGTAACGAAAAACACCGGAGGGTGGAGGCCGATTCTCAACCTCAAGCCATTGAACAAGTTCATAGAGACGCCCAGTTTCAAGATGGAGACTGTGCGCTCGGTGTTGGCGGGGTTAGAGCGAGGAATGTGGACAGCGTCAATAGATTTGAAGGATGCTTATTTCCACATTCCCATAGAGAGGAGTTTCCGTCGCTTCCTGAGATTTGCATTTCAGGGCCGGCGGTGGGAATTCAGGGTGTTACCCTTCGGGATTTCCACGGCTCCTCGGGTCTTCACCCGTGTGGTTCTCGCGATCACTGCATACCTCCGCAGGAGAAGCATAGCAGTCCACACGTACATAGACGACTGGCTGTTGAAAGCACACACCCGGGAATCGTTGTCAGCCAATCTGGAGATTGTTTTGAAAACTCTCTCGGACTTGGGCTGGATGATCAATTTCCCGAAATCAGAGCTAACTCCATCCCAGAAGTTTGTTTACCTGGGCATGTTCTTCGATCTGGAGACGGGGTATGTGTACCCCACTCAGGAGAGGGTTCAAATACTCATCTCGGTAATACAGTCGGTGTGCGACAGTCGTCATGTCCTGGCACGGGTTTACTTGAGAATGCTGGGCTTGATGGTTTCTTTGGAACCAGTCATTCCGCAGGCCGCCTTGCGCAGGCACCCGATCCAGTTGTTTCTCATGACACAGTGGACCCAGAGTTCAGGTTCGCTGGACTCGAACGTGTCAGTGTTGGCGCCTCTGATTCACCACCTGCAATGGTGGTTGAATACAGAGAATCTCTTGCCGGGGGTTTTGCTAACCCCTCCCCACCCTCAGGTGACTGTGTATACAGATGCATCGATGGAGGGGTGGGGAGCTTGTCTGGAAGAGTCCACAGTATCAGGGCTTTGGGATCTGGATCAGTCCAAGGAACATATCAATCTACTAGAGCTAAGAGCAGTAGTCCTGGGCCTGGAACATTTCTTAAAGAATGTTCAGGGCAAGATTGTTCTGATTCGTTCAGACAACTCGACAGTAGTGACTTACATAAACCGCCAGCGTGGAACGAAGTCGCCCAGTCTCTGTATGATGACATGGAAACTGCTTTGTTGGTGCCTGGATCATGGGATCACCTTGAAAGCAGTTCATATTCCGGGGAGGTTAAATCTGCTAGCAGACTCATTGAGCCGAAGGATGAGTGTTTTACCCACGGAATGGCAACTAAATCAATGTGTGGCGGATCGTCTGTTCGACCATTGGGGGAAACCCAACATAGATTTGTTCGCAATGAAGAAGAATGCGAAGATGACGACGTACGTCTCTCCGATTCCAGACCCAAGCGCTTTCGCAACAGATACGTTAGCTATCAGCTGGGAGGGAATGTATGCATACGCATTCCCCCCAGCAATCCTGATTCCAAAGGTGCTTCAGAAAATCAGGCAGCAGGAGTGCCAAGTGCTTCTGATCGCCCCGGATTGGCCAAGCCGATCGTGGTATACGGATCTGCTGGACCTTCTGGTCTGCAATCCGGTTCCGCTGCCTCTGATGGACAACCTTATCTTCCAGGGCAAGGCCCTCACGACAATCCGTCAATGTTCCGATTGACTGCGTGGATGTTGTCAAGGAATCTAGAATTAAGGAGGGCTTTTCTGAGCAAGCGGCCATGTTTATGGCCAAAGCCAGGAGGGGGTCAACCTCCAGAGCATATAATTATAAAATCAATAGATTTTCAGAATGGTGCTCAAAAAGATGTATTGATCCAATGGAATCATCTATTCAGGTAGTGGCTGATTTCCTCTGTCACCTATATGATGCCTATAGCCTCAAGCCTAACTCTATTGCTGGTTATAAGTCAGCTTTAATGACTGTTATTCCTTGCTTGGCTAATAGGGGGAGTGATGAAGTAAGTACATTAAATGTATTAATTAAAGGCATGGGCAATCTAAGACCAAGGAATCCTCCACTGATTCCGTCTTGGAGTTTATCACTGGTGCTCCAGGTACTAGGTGATAAGCCTTTTGAACCACTTAGTTCCATTTCTATGAAAATGTTAACTCTTAAAACTGTATTTTTAATTGCTGCGGCCTCGGCGAGGCGTAGGAGTGAAATTCACGCCTTATCAGCCGAGGTTGACCGTTTTGTGGTTACAGGGGAAGGCCTTAAGCTTCTACCTAGGATTAATTTCTTGTCTAAAAATCAGTCATTGAAATATCCAGGTCAGCCTATTTTTTTGCCATCTTTAACTAGATATGATCCTAATTCTAAAGTATGGTGCCCCGTACGGGCGCTGCTCCGGTACAAACAGCATACTTCGGAGTGGCGTACCGACCAGTCAGCGTTATGGTTGTCATATATTGAACCCCATGGTAGGGCGTCTAAGGACACCATTTCTAGGTGGATTGTGGAATGTATTCAATTTTGTCACAAATCCGCCACCGGGCGACAGGTTGACGTGGCCAAGGCTCACAGTGTCCGCGGTGTCGTGGCATCCACTGCCCTGTTTAGTGGGGTCCCTGTGGATGATATTATGTCAGTGGCTCAGTGGCACTGTGAGTCAAGTTTTACAGACCATTACCTCCGTGACACCTCTAACCCTCTCGCCTTGTTGATTTTGAAACAATAACCGCTTTATGTTTGTGAAGAGTGCTTCCGCATTGCTTATATACTTCGCCATTCAGCGACGGTGACAACCACTTGTCGGGACTGTATCATCCTTCTCTACTGGATTCATGATGACAGCTTCCTAGTACAACAAGGTCAGTCTTGTTCATGTGTTGTTCATTGTTTTGTATTGTCACGTTACCCAGTGTTATTAATATGGTGATGGTTTATGTGGGTTGTGGTTCTTTAGAGAGAGTATACGAAAATGGAGCCTTTTCGTCTCTGTCCTATAGTACTTAGCACTAGTACGAAGAGAGCGTGTAGGACATTGAGGTCATTTAATCTTCCTCCCAAGGGTGGGGGGGGAGCGCATATGACAAATCGGTCATCTCTCAGGCATCGGTTGTGTTATCCGATGGTTTATCAAATCCTGACTGTGTTTTCACACAGTTTCAGACGTCATAAGTGCCTTAAACGCTTGAAAGCGTAGAGGGAAGAGCTGGTCTTTTGACCTCGCCTCCCTCCCGCCAGATTCACTTTCGAATTCTGGCAATATCAAAAGTATTAGGGAGGTAAGTATACTCTTGATGTGAAATAAACGAAATCTAGGATTTCTTTTTTCACGAGAGAGTTGATACTTACCTCCCTAGATACTGACCCGGCCTCTCCGCCCCACAGAGGCTCGGTCTTCAGGCTCTTGGTAGTTGCATGTGTTAGCCAATAAATGAGCCAGAGGAAGTAGTAGTCGGCGCATGCGCGGTGGTGGGGCGAGCATCCGCCGGACTACCTCTGACTCCCTGCCCAGTAGGGGCACCTAACTGTTTTTAATCTGAGTGTTTTATTGAGTGAAAGCCGATATTTAGCAATATCAAAAGTATTAGGGAGGTAAGTATCAACTCTCTCGTGAAAAAAGAAATCCTAGATTTCGTTTAATCTATGTAAGTATTGACCTTATCTATGAGCTGTACTCTATCTATGTAAGTATTGACCTTATTTATGAGCTGTACTCTATCTATGTAAGTATTGACCTTATTTATGAGCTGTACTCTATCTATGTAAGTATTGACCTTATTTACGAGCTGTACTCTATCTATGTAAGTATTGACCTTATTTATGAGCTGTACTCTATCTATGTAAGTATTGACCTTATTTATGAGCTGTACTCTATCTGTGTAAGTATTGACATTATTTATGAGCTGTACTCTATCTATGTAAGTATTGACCTTATTTACGAGCTGTACTCTATCTATGTAAGTATTGACCTTATTTATGAGCTGTACTCTATCTATGTAAGTATTGACCTTATCTATGAGCTGTACTCTATCTGTGTAAGTATTGACCTTATTTATGAGCTGTACTCTATCTATGTAAGTATTGACCTTATTTATGAGCTGTACTCTATCTATGTAAGTATTGACCTTATTTATGAGCTGTACTCTATCTGTGTAAGTATTGACCTTATTTATGAGCCGTACTCTATCTATGTAAGTATTGACCTTATTTATGAGCTGTACTCTATCTATGTAAGTATTGACCTTATTTATGAGCTGTACTCTATCTATGTAAGTATTGACCTTATTTACGAGCTGTACTCTATCTATGTAAGTATTGACCTTATTTATGAGCTGTACTCTATCTATGTAAGTATTGACCTTATTTATGAGCTGTACTCTATCTGTGTAAGTATTGACCTTATTTATGAGCTGTACTCTATCTATGTAAGTATTGACCTTATTTATGAGCTGTACTCTATCTATGTAAGTATTGACCTTATTTACGAGCTGTACTCTATCTATGTAAGTATTGACCTTATTTACGAGCTGTACTCTATCTATGTAAGTATTGACCTTATCTATGAGCTGTACTCTATCTGTGTAAGTATTGACCTTATTTATGAGCTGTACTCTATCTATGTAAGTATTGACCTTATCTATGAGCTGTACTCTATCTATGTAAGTAGTGACCTTATTTATGAGCTGTACTCTATCTATGTAAGTATTGACCTTATTTATGAGCTGTACTCTATCTATGTAAGTATTGACCTTATTTATGAGCTGTACTCTATCTATGTAAGTATTGACCTTATTTATGAGCTGTACTCTATCTATGTAAGTATTGACATTATTTATGAGCTGTACTCTATCTATGTAAGTATTGACCTTATTTATGAGCTGTACTCTATCTATGTAAGTATTGACCTTATTTATGAGCTGTACTCTATCTATGTAAGTATTGACATTATTTATGAGCTGTACTCTATCTATGTAAGTATTTACCTTATTTATGAGCTGTACTCTATCTATGTAAGTAATTTAAGTTAGTATATATGCACCATATCAACTCCCTTGGCCCAAAGCTTCTGACATCTGTCATCACTGCATCCATCCATCATCCACTGACCTCTGCTTTGCAATGTATCTCCTCCTTTACTACTAGGTGGAGTTTAACCAAATGTGCCTGGAATTCTTATTCTTGGAAACATTGTGGTGTGCGGATTCATTCAATACCAAGTAGCATATGGAGTGTGGGGTGGGGGTGGGGTGTCTTCTTTAAGGTTACGAGGACAAGGGACAAGATGTGTCTTATATTTGAGGATTGGTCGAGATCATGTTGACCTTGATACAAGAATAAGTTAATGATCCAATTCAAGTTTCATGTACACGGTTAACTGTGAATTTAAAAAAAATTAAACTAGTGTCTTGTTATATTGCAACAATATTAACATCCTATTTATTCTACCTAGTGGATTTGATATTAGACTGTGTGGCCAGCGATTATTTGCAGATGTTTTCTCAAGAGTGCTTTCGGAGCTGGCCAGCTGTTGCAGATGTATAGCATTATGGAAACACATGTAGCATCATATAGTTGCATCCTGACTTTCATGGGGATTTTAGAGCCATGAATCCACTGCTTTCAAAATGACTGGACGTCGATATTTCCTGTTACACAGCGAGTACCAATGCCGCTAAAGCAAGATGCTGCTCTTCCTCCGCTTCTCAGTGCCCCGATGATGGGTACCGTCATCATTCATTTCTGTGGTGCCATTGTAACATAAGCTACTATCTTGAAAATTGGTTTGTGGATGATAACTCCATTTCTGGATGATAACTGTGTTACCATTTCTGGATGATAACTGTGTTACCATTTCTGAATGATAACTGTGTTACCATTTCTGGATGATAAGTGTGTTACCATTTCTGGATGATAACTGTGTTACCATTTCTGAATGATAACTGTGTTACCATTTCTGGATGATAAGTGTGTTACCATTTCTGGATGATAACTGTGTTACCATTTATTGGATCGCTTGACAATGTCATAGGATGACTGGACTCGGTCGATGATCCTAAATCCAATATGGCCACCAGCCATCGATGACTATCTTAAAATTTTGTTTGCGGATGATAACTCTACTGAATGAGGTCTGAGAAACAAACTTATTGAAATCGACGATGAGCCTAAATCCAATATGGCTGCCATCTATCGACGACCATCTTAAATTTTTGTTTCAAGATGATAACTCTACTATCGCCACTTATCTGATCACTTTGAAACTTATTAGGATGGATGGATTAGGTCTGCGGAAGAAACTTATTGAAATCTATGATTGTCCAATATTCAAATATGGCAGCCAGCCACAGGACTTGAAATTTGGTTTGCCAACAATAACTCCGCTACTCTTTCTTGAATTGCTTTGAAGCTTCAAAGGATGACTGGACTAGGTCTGAGGAAGAAACCTATCGAAATCGACGGTAATCCCACATCCAATATTTCTTCCAGTCATTGGCAGCCATCTTGAAAACTGATTTTCGGATGATAATTTCGCTACCGTTCATCAGTTTGAAACTTCATAGGCTGACTGAACTAGGTCTGAGGATGAAACCTATCGAAATGGCGATGAACCGAAATCCAATATGGCCACCAGCCATCGATGACAATCTTGAAATCTCATCTCCGGATGATAATGCTGCTACCATTTATCGAATAACTATGAACCTTCATAGGATGACTGGATAAGACTGCTACCATTTACTGGATCACGTGAGTGTTGTAACTTGTCAGAGGAAGTCATGACCACACTAATGTGTTTTACCGGACCATCGAAGTACTCCCACACGTTCCGGACAAAAGACAACCTCTGTCCGTCGTAAGGAATGTGAATCTTATTGGAGTCATCAGCCACATACTATGGATCCAATCGGCATCAACCATGCTGACTCCTGACATCCATGCTGACTGCTGACAACCATGCTGACTGGTAAACCCCCTGCATTACTGCAGGTCACGGAATTTATTGGATCACATTGAAACTTCATAGGATGATTGGGCTTGGTCCGAGGACGGTATCGCTATTTTCTGCTATATGTAGCTGTCAGTCGTCATGTATATTGGTTTGTCATCATGGCGAGGTATTATGCACCACTTGCGGAACTCTGTTTACGCTTATGTTTGTAATTTGGCTATGATATCATGTTATATGTGAATTGTTTCTCCATATTGGGACTAAACTTGGACATATATCATGCATTTGCAGTACAATGATATTGAGGTCTGAGGTCAAGGTTACTGTGACTTTGTAATTAAACTATGTCATGTGGATTAAACACAATGCTACTGTAGTTGAAGCTCAAGGTCCTAGTGACCTTGGTATAAAAATATGATTTTTATGTTTAGTTTTTGATGTTGGTTTAGCTAAACTTATATCTCACGATTGGCTCACCCTATAGGGACCAAACTTGTACATATATAATACAGATGCAATTCAATGATATTGAGATCAAAGTTCAAGGTTATTGTGACCTTGTAATAAAACTGTTTTAGTTAGCCTTTTGCATTTAACTCTGCACCCTGCACTAAATATATGGATTGGTCAAGCTTACTTGAACTTAACTTGGACATCAGGTTAGCTATACTCACAGGATGTAGCACAAAACATGGCCACCATAAAATGGTAACTTGTATCCACTATCCTGTCCATGTGCCACTGATTTCTTGTTTTTGACACTGTCTGAGAAGATATCGCTTGAGATTGAGTTTCAACAAAATCTGTCCACAAATCTCTCATATAAAACCCATAAACTCTGTTAAAGAGTTGGTTTATGTAGGACTATGCTTTAAAATGTGTGACACTAGTCCTGTATGCCCACTTTAAAAGATTGTAATTATTTTTATTATGCGCCTGCGTAAGCGGGGTCATATTATGTGATGGCGCTCGCCAACCGGCTGTGCGTGCATCCATCCATCCATCCATCCATCCGTCCGTCTGATTTCTTGTCCGGAGCAGAGTTTTAAACCTACACTCACAATTTTTTGTTCAGTCGATGTGTTAGGGATGGATGAAGTGTCATTGTTTCGTTTCGGCAAAATCGGCTCATATTTGCCAGAGTTATCTCCCTTGAAAAGCTAAAATTTGTCAAAATTTTCTTGTCCGAGCCATATCGCGAAGAGTTTTGAACCTATACTCACAATTCTTTGTCCAGCAGATGTTCTAGGGATAGACGAAGTGTCATTTATCAAAGACAAACTGTTCACATTTAGCATTCCTCAAACAAGTATGCCTGCGGGCATATGTTGTTTCACTAAAACTCTTGTTTAATATTTTGTCATAATTCCTGATACATTTTATATTGCTAGTGTTCTGTGGATGGATATAGTCTACGATGAAGAGAGAGGTCAGCGTATTACAGCAATCGGACATCATAGTGGTCAAGTCACAGCCGCAGTGGTCAATTACAAGACTGCAGGTGCAGGAAAACTTTTAAAACATTTTTTGTGAATACATGTAAATGATGTCTGTTAGCTTTGTGATTGTCTGTGATGGTAATCTATCTATCAACACTTTCTCTGACAATTATTTCAATGAGCAATAACTCTGAACCTGCTGAATATTTTTAAAACCAGTTGACTGAAAGTTGTTGGTGGATTAGCCACCAACACAGTCAAATTGTTTTCAAAATATTCAGCAGGTCCAGAGTTATTGCCCATTGAAATAATTCAGCAGGCAGACAGTTGCTGCAGACAATTTTTCAAGAACTAAACAAAATTTGTCTAGTTTGTCTAGACACTCTTTGTATCAGACGGATCCATATTCTTTCCAGTGGTGGTTCCAGGGGTGGGAGGGGGTGGGGGTTCGGGTGGTGGGGCTGGTGGGAAGAGTGAGCCCATTCTCAAGAGTTAACTCCCTTGAAATTTTGTGTTTCCCCCCCAGCAAATGACCTCCTGGATCCTCCCCTGCTTTCGTATGTAGGGGATTGGTTGGTTTCATTGGGGACTAGCTTGAACTTCAAGCCATTCTTGGAAACACCGTTAAAGATAAGAGCAGTCATTTTAGAGCTTACCTTATTAATCTGATACACTCATTACTACCATGCACTGCAAATTACACTTAATACAGCCCATCAGCTAGTTAAATTCATCGGTTATCCATGTAGCTGGATGGCACAATACACACGGTCAAATACCATGAATCTACTGAAGGACTTGTATAGGCCATGTCAAACCAGTGTCCCAAATTTGAAGCTAATCCAATTATAACTTCGAGTAAAAGTTTTGGATCAGATCTTTTTCATGGCGTGATAATATAACTAGATACAGCATGATTTGTTATGAATTCTTTAATGACAAAAGTAACAGCTTTCTGCCAAAAGTGACCATAGGGAGAATTGAGGAATCCAGCTTTAGCTATGCCCCGCCCATCTCTAGCAAAGCTCCACCCACACTGTCCATGTTGAGATCAATCGATCTCTGCACTCTGAATCTTTGTTCCAGAAAACTATACAAGTTAGCTGTTAAATATTTTGAAACTAATTTTATGGGTTGCTGTTGCTGCCTATGACAGCATCAGCGCCCAGTCTAATTAGTTTCAAAATATTTGGCAATGTTTATTAAATAGCAAAGACATATAATTCGTACAGCGTGTCGGACTATTAAGCATTTAAAGACGGACTAAATCGAGCCATTCATGCTGTACTTGATAATGGCGTCATCCTACGCATCACGTAGTTGATTATGAGTCATATGATGGGGGATGGATAAACTTGAAAGGACCAGTATATCAAACAGACCATGGATGGGTGACTCATGTCTCATGTACATGATATATCGTAATTACGTCACATGTAGGCTGACTTCACAATCAAAATGTGTAATGAATGATGTATCTAGCTCTGTCATGAACATTAAAAAGTCTCAAGTATACGAATTGATGGATATACTATTTAACAGGCAGCAACAGCATCCAGTCAGATCAGTTTCAAAATATTCACCAGCATGCCTGTATATTTACATTGAAAATGCTGCGCAGTTTGTCTTATAGCCATATCGGTTTCGATATAACTTCATATCAGTTTTAGCCAAATATCGGTTTTATAGGTGATTTCTATCACGAAAAAGTTGAAATCCATTCTCTAAAATGCTTAAAAATGATCGTTAATAACACGAAACTAGAACAGTTTTATTTCCCGGTACAAATTCTTGCCGCCTTACACATAGACTTAATATACCCTAGGCCCATCGTTAAGGAAGTGAACTTATTACCTATCTGGGACCACCTAAATATTAGGTATACTCTAATAACCATCGTTTATTAAATCAAAATTAGTATAGAATTTAACATTTCATGTCGTCGTGAAAAAATACAAATCATGTGATATTCAAAGCATTTATTTCCGGTATTTGGAGTGAGCACTCATCTACGACTAACAGGCCGTGGTTTGGACTAGGAACTCTGAAATTACTATATACGCAATATAGACCGAGTACTGTACTTTAGATCCGATTAGAGTTTCATCCAAGGAAGTTCGGATCGCTCAGTTATCTCGTGTTGGCACATGAAATCTCGTGAGAATATGAATGTGTGTCTTCAAGCAAACTCTTCCGTGAATAGTTTCAACAAATTATTTCCAAATATATATCAGAATTATTTTCTAAATAGATCAATCGCGTAACCCGGTTGTTATTATTAGCCTTTTAAATTCACATGCTAGTCGAAAAGAGGTTGTTTTGGACATAATGTGGCGAAAAAAAAAGATTGCTTTCAACAGTCTATCAAGTGTGTGTCAGATATTTAAGGTGATGTGTGTATAACCATTCATTGCGGCAAAGATTTTGAAGTGTCAGCCATGACGTGATTAAATAAACAATGTTCATTTGTAGGAAGGAAACATATTCTTCATATAGTCATTGGATAATTTTTGATGTGCTAGCCAATGAGAAAACAGGAATGGAATGATCAGCAGAAGCGGCTTAAACGATATGTACTAGGGGAATATATGCTACTGGGATGGGTGGATGAATATTCAAAGGCCTGTGCATTCATTTTTAACAATGCTGATACTAAAAACCAAAAATATGTTCATATTCGTTTTTTTGATATTTATGTTTTATAAGCAGTTTTGAAACCGTCAGTGCGTGATATCGGTTTTAAATATGGTATCAGTATATCGCGCAGCCCTACCCAGGTGTCTTCCCAGCCCCCCCCCCCCCCCGAGAAAATTTGCATTTCTGGAGGGAATGCAGACTGCTGCATATATGTTTTTTCACTGAGGGGTAGTGGTTTGTCAACTGCACACACGCACACACACTTGATCCCCAATGAATGTCAAGGCCATTAAATTTTGGTCATGTAAAAATCTTTAAATTTTGAGATAGGAAATGATCATAAACCATACCTTAAGCTCATAATTGGTTTTGACCATGTTAGACCTTGCAGTCAGTGATTCAGGTGAATGTCATGTAGAAGAGACATTTGGGAATGGCAATGGGATGAGTGGTGATCGTGCATTTTTGTGAAAGTTTACCGGTTATATAGTGGAACAGTCATGCACTTTTTACAACTGAACACCGCCATTTTGAAAATGTTCGCTAGTAGTGTTTACAGATATAATTTGTAATGTTTGCATAACTTGTGTTCATTAGAGTATTGATGCATATTAAGACTTCTATTTCAGAGATTCTACAGATATGGTCTCTACACCTTGATGGTCCGATCACTACGGTGAAGATCTTCAGTCAAACAGCAAATATTAAGCCGCCAGCTATTATCTCTCACATATCCACTGGTATGTATTAACCCTTTCAACCCTGACTTCCTAGAATCTCAATTCTAAACATAATCATCCAGGTAAGCTGTTGAGTATTTTAAGACTAATTTGACAGGAACCTGTTGCGGCCAGAGGCAGCAACAGCTCCCAGTCAAATTAGTTTCAAAATACTCAACGGAATATTTATAGAGTATGAGTTTGGTGTTTGGTCTTTCGGGTTAAAGTGGAGATTTCTCATATTATCATTCTTGTTGCCATGAAACCCTCTTTGTTCCGAGTTTCAATGAAACTGCTTTTAATTTAATTTCATATAAATTAAAATAATTTTTATAGTTGATTTAAATTACGGCAGATAGGGAGATGCAAATTGACAATTTCCAGTACATTTGTCAAAAAATCTAAGATTTTCACCAACGAATTAAGCAATCAAAGTTGAAGTCTAGCACCATAGAATCATTCCAGCAAAATTATCTAAATTTATCAAGCGGCTGAGGAGATGCATTTTGACAATTTCTGAGATTTTCACCCAAAAAATCAACCAATCAAAATTCTGAATAGAAGCTATGGATCCTACCACCATAAGATCCTTCCACCCAAATTGAAATTGATTAAACCTTTAATGAGATGTGATTTGATGGACAGGTGGATGCACAGTGGACAGGCGGACAAGGGCCGACTGCCATAGCATAAGCTCAGTCAGGTGAGCTAACAATAGATACAAACAAAATGTGTCTATTTGCTCAAAGTAACTATTTGCTGTATTTACTAATAGATTTACAGTTTATCATCATTAACAAAAATAGTCTACTTAATATGTAGTATGTATAATGTATCCTTTTCAGATGATGAAACATGTACTAAGCAACCAGACTACCACTTGTTGGTTACCAGCGCTGTAGAAGGGGCTGTCGTTTATTGGTATGTCTTGTGATTTTGCTAAGTAAGATCACAGATTAGAAACTATTGACCTGCTTATAGAAAATTACCTTGTATTCAATTAATTGAAGGATCTGACTGTCACTCAAGTATGTGACGTCATAATAGAAATATGTCCCTTGCTATCTGATGTCACAGTCAAATGATGTAGGAGCTACACAAAAGGGGCAAAGGTTCAACGATATCGTTTGCTTGGTAGCTGTTGCTGCCATAGACAGCATAGCTCTCATTAAAATTGGTTTCAAAATAGTCAACAGGTGTGTAGTTACTTTGTATTGAAAGTGTTAAAATCGATTCAAGCGCTTGTACGACCTCAGTGGATATTAGCTGGAAAGGGGGGGGGGGGGTGGAATAGCTAGAAACTAGCTAGTATTAGCTTGTTTGGGCGAAACATGCATGTATGACACGAGACACATCCATCCGTTTGTCTGTTAGCTCATTTTAGACAGCATTTTATCACGAAAGATTTGGTAGATTTGGATACCATCTGACCGGATCCTTGGGTTGTTTAGATCAAAGTTTGACTTGGCCGTTGTAAGCTCCCTAATCAAGCAGGGTTCCCAGCCACTCTGGAAATCAGGGAAAACCTTGAAAATGAGTCCATTTTTCCGGTCAGGGAAAACTCAGGGAATATGAAAAAACCCACCAGAAATCAGGGAAAAGTCAGTGAATTTGACAACTGTGTTGTATATATAATCAGCATCTTAGTTGCTTTGCTGCAACCACCTCTTGACTTCTCAGCAACATCATTAAAGTGAAAATGTTTCTCATGGAATTTTGGAAATTTCTCAGGGAAATAACAAGGAATTTTGCATTGATAAAGTGCTGGGAACCCTACTCGAGTCCAGCATGTTTAACACTATGGATTCAACAGTTCTGTTCTTGTGAAAGTACATCACTTAACATTTCTATAGAATGGGTGTGGCTATGTGAACAATGTTTGATCTTGTCTATTGATATCCACCTTGTTCCGATAAATCAGCTCCGTAGTTTTAGTGATAATGATATTCAATATGTTACTATTAACCTTTTAACACTTAAATCAGGCAAAAACGTTTTCTGCAGTTGTCTTGGAAACTCTCCGTTTGCAGACAAAGAGCACTGTTTTTGAAAATTTATCACTGAAATGACTGGCCCCGTTATCGAGCCATTCATTCTCGTGATAGATTTTTAAAAATAGTTTTCTCTTTGTCTGCAAATGGACAGTTTCTATGAGAAAAATGAAATTTTCTTGAAGAAATTTAATGTTTAAATGGAGATTAAATCTAATATTAGTACTATATCAACCACAGTAAGCAATCAGACCCCTGGAGTGAATGTGCGGAGATGAAAACCAATGTACAGTACAGCTCATAAAACCTTAACTTGTTTCCAAAACAAAACAATTTTGAACACGATGTAAGAAATGTTCTGTTGATTATTTTTAACATAACTGACTTGGGAGCAATGTCTTCCAATCCAATTTTGTTCAAAATATTCAACAGTACGTTTTATTATATTTTGGAAACATGTTAAGTTATTTTAGAGCTGTACTTAGACACAAATATGGTTTATAAATGGAAATATTGAGGAATTGTGAAGTGTAACTGTCTCACTGCTGCAAGCCACCAGACAGTAATTTCAGTGATCAAAAGCTTGAGTTGCTGAATATTTTGAAAACAATTTGTCTGAAAGTTGTTGGTGGCTTAGCCACCAACAACTTTCAGTCAGTGTTTTCAAAATATTTGACAGGTCCATCGATATAACCCTTGTAATATGTCGTCTGCAAAACCTCAGCAGTCAGGCGGTTAATGGCCAATGGCGTCAACAGTTTCCAGTTAAGTTACTTTAAATATGCTCAGCAATGTGCCTATATGTATGGCAAGGAGTTTATAGTACGGCTATATCCGTAAAATGTTTCCAAAACAAAATAAAACCTACTGTTGAATATTTTGAAGATAACTGGATTGGACGAAAATTTTTTCAAAATATTCAACAGAACACTTCTTGCTCATATATTTCTGTTTTTTAGCTCACCTGGCCTGAAAGACCAAGTGAGCTTATACCATGGTGAACGTCCGTCGTCTGTCAGTCAACTTTTCCTTTAAGCGACTTACAAGAACTACTGGGCCGATTTCATTTTATATTTGGCAGGAAGCATCCTTAGGGCATGGAGATCCAAGTTTGTTCACACGAAGCGGATCGGCCAATTTGGCGGCGGTCATCTTGGATTTTGGACAATTTTTAGAAACATTGTTAAAAATCTCCGAAACCGCTTGGGGAAACTGCTTGGGGAAACGATTCAAAACTCATGAACCATCATCTGGGGCAAGAGTTAAATCAACTTTGTTCAAGAGAACTTGATTGACCAACAGCGGACATCTAGTTTTCACGAAAATTACCTCCAGAATCGCTGAATGTATCGGGTCGAAATTGGGGTGATATAATTAGGGACTAAGGGCCATTAAGGTTAGCTTGACAGAAATTGATACGTCAAAGAACATGGTCGGCATGGACCAATCAAAATGTAGCGTGTTTGGCGGCCATTTTGGATTTATTATTTGATGGATTTTGAAGCCGAAATTGGTTTTATACAGGTTTTTGGGGTATGCTGATTTCAAATTTGCCACTTTCGAAACTGTCGGACAAACAGTTTGTCGGCCATCTTGGATAGTTTTCCCGCCAACTCCCATACTAAAGGAATGGGAATTTTATGTCTTCTCAACAACCACTGGGCCAATTTCAAGTATAATTGGCAGGAAACATCCTTAGGGCATATGGATCCAAGTGTGTCTCAAACGAAGCCAATCGGCCAATTTGGCTGGTGGCCATCTTGGATTTTGGTTGAATCTCTGAAACCATTTTGAGCGATCGATTCAAAACTCATGCAATATAATATAGAGCAAGAGCTGAACCGAGTTTGTTCAAGGGAACTTGATTGGTCAAATCGTTCCGTGGCCATCTTGAATGGTGTAGTTTTCGGGAAAACAACTACAGAACCTCTGAATGGATCTGGCCCAAATTTGGGAGATATAATTAGGGACTAAGGACAATTAAAGTTTGGTCAAGGGAAGTTTATACGTAAAAAAACAAGGCCGCCATCGACCAATCAAAATGTGACATGTTTGGTGGCCATATGGGATTTTTATAATTAATGGATTAAGCAGAGATTTTTTTATGTAAGTTTATGGGTATTCTGATTTCAAATTTCCCATTTTCGAATGTCGGATAAATGGTTTGGTGGCCATCTTGGATAATTTTCCCTCCAAAAGCTCCCATACTAAAGCAATGAGAAATTTAAAATGTCTTCTCGAGAACCACTGGGTCGATTTGCAGTATATTTGGCAGGGTGTATCCTTATGGCATATGGATCCGAATTCATTCAAAGCAAGCCGATAGTCCAATTTGGCGGGGGGGGGGGGGGGCCTTCTTGGATTTTGGTCAATTTTTAGAAACATCTAAAAATGTTTTCTGAAACCACATGGGGGATTGATTCAAAACTCATGAAATATCTTCTAGGGCAAGAGCTGAACCAAGTTTGTTCAAAGAAACTTGATTGTTCACTAATGGACTTTTCCAGTTTTAGCTATGCCCCGCCCATCTCTATCTAAGCTCCACCCACACCTCGCTCGTGTTGCGATCGATCGATCTCTGAACTCCCTGACTATCAATTTCCATAAAACTATACTTGTACATGTAACCTGTTGAATATTTTGAAACTAATTTGAATGGGTGATGTTGCTGCCTATGGATGCCTATGGCAGCAGCAACGCCCAGTCAAATTAGTTTCAAAATATTCGACAGAATGTTTATAAAATAGTAAAGACATACAATTTGTACATGTCGGATGATTAAGCGTTTAAGATGGACTAAATCAAATCATTCATGACGTAATGATTATGACATCATCCTAGATGTCACATAGTTGATTATGACATCATATGATTGACTTTATTATGAAAAGCATATATTCTGTTGAATATTTTGAAACTAATTTGATGGGGAGCTTGTGCTGCCTATGTCAGTAGCAGGCTCCAATCCATTTAGTTTCAAAATAGTGCGCAGGTTTCCTGTATAGCTGTCTTAAAATAAGGCACTCAAATTCGAAAATCGAATGGTCCTGTCTTGAAGTGTGCGAATGGTATGTCGTTGATGAATTTAGTTTAATAACCAATCTGTTGAATAGTTTGAAACTAATTTGACTGGGAGCTGTTACTGCCATCAGCAGCCATAACAACCTGAAATCCAATTAATTTTAAAATATTCAACAGTGTACCATTTTGAGTCGAGGAAAGGACAGTTTTTTTTGTCATATTACATGTTCTAGGAATGGGGTGCATCCTATAATCGAGTACATTCTTTGAGCACATTTTTTTGGTCAAGTTTCATTAAAAAAAAATTATAACACAAAAATTGAACTCATTTTCGCATGGTACAAATCTCGCCGCCTTACAGCTATGTTTAATGTATACCTCAAAACATCATCGCGGAAGTGAAATTATTAAATTGGAGTGCCTAAATATTGCGTATCCATTAATAAAGATCATTTATTACATCAAAATTAATCCGGAATTTGACACAAAATGGTGTCGTGAAAAGATTTATATCATGTGATTCGCCTCCAATCGCAAAAGATTGTTTTTAATTAGAGCGAGTACTCGGATAAAATATTCTGGACTCGGAACTCTGAATACTATATATTATCATTGCGCGATAGGAACTAAGTATTGTACTTTGGGTCTGATCCGTACCCGTTTGATAACCCATATCCCATTAGCGTATAAAATCTCGTGAGAACACGGCGCCTCCAATCGCAAAAGAGCCAGCATGAAAAGCCATTTATCTCATTTTAATTCTTGATTCCATTTTGGATCATTTAATGTTGGTCGGCATTACAAAATTAATGCGCAATACTAGAGAAAACACTGTTCCATTAGTAATTTTTTATGAAGAGAAAAATAATTTATCTGTTCTGATTGGATAAATTCTCACGTACAAGCCAATGAAAATAGAGAATGGCAGATATTAGAAGAAATCTAGTAAACACAACTGCTGATCTTACTACATTCCTAATGTCACATGATTTCTATATTTTCTCAGCAACAATTTATGTCAAAAGTAGCATTGATTTTGATGTAATAAATGACCTTTATTGAAGATAGGCGATATTTAGGCAGTCCCATTAATAATTTGACATCCACGATGATAGTTTTCAGACGTACATTAAAAATATTGATACTGTGGTAAGCGTGTTTATGCAAATTGCATTCAATTTCCGTGATTGCTTCTTTATCAGTTTTAACCATTTTAGAGAACGGATTTCAATTTCTCTGTGCGTCCTTTCTATGAGTAGAACGATTTTTGTGGGGTGGTTTGGGCCAAAATTTAGCCTGTGTCCACTACAAGCTAGCGTCTTTTCCTCGGATAAAAATGGTACTCGTGACCTTGAATTTTAGATACTGGGAATTCAGGTTTTAAACATTCAAATCGATTCCAACACACAAAAATTTGGGCGCCATTGAATGCAAACATTTCAGGCTAGAAAGACCACAAGAACTATCTCTTGATTATGGCCTAATTTATGTCACTGAAATATGAGTATTTTTGTCGAGCCGTATGGGAAGCATAGGATGGCTCTACATAGCGATCCAAATGGCGTGCAGCGAGTTGCGCACAGTTAAATGTTCAAGTTTTTTCAATGTACATTTAATTCATCTAGGGTTTATCCGATCGCCATAAAACTTTTTAGATTTGTTCTATACCATCATTGCATCCAGTCTACATCATAATTAAAATAATTTTCAAAATCTTTTCCCTGTTTTTATGGGGCTTGGACGTAGCTAATTTTGCAACAAGAATGAGGTAAATGTTATTTTTCCAATGAACATTTAATTCATCAAGAACCTATTTGATCTTAATAATATTTTAGAGATTTGATTTATCATTGCATCCAGTCTACATCATAATTAAAACAAATTTTCAAAATCTTTTCCCTGTTTTTATAGGGCTTGGACGTAGCTAATTTTGCAAGAAGAATTAGTAAATGTTAATGTTTTTCAATGTACATTTAATTCATCAAAAGCTTATCTGATCTCAATAAAACTGTACGGATTTGTTCTATACCATTATTGCATCCAGTCTACATCATAATTAAAATAATTTTTTCCATGTTTTGGGTTTGGAGTTAGCTTATTTTGCACCAAGAAGTAGATAAATGTTAAAATTTCTCAATGGTTATGTAGTTCATCAAGGGCTTACCCGATCATAATAAAACTGTACAGATTCATTCTATACCATCATTGCATCCTGACTCCATCACAATGAAAGTTATTGTCAAATTGTTTCCATATTTTACATGGTTTGGACTTAGTTTATTGTGGACCAAGAATTAGTAGAAGTTCTTCAATGTTTTTTTAATTTGTCAAGGGCTTATCCTATCCCAATAAAACTTTACACTTAGAGAATTGTTCTATATTATTATTGCATTCAGTTTGCAGCAAAATTTAAATGATTTAAAAGTTTTTTTCATTGGTTTGAACTTAGTTTATTTCTGTGTACATTATCTCCTTTTCAAGAATTAGAAGAACGTTAGAGTTTTCAATAGTCATTTGATATATCAAGTGGTATACTATTTTAAGCAATCCTTATTTTGCGACACTGCCACACATGTGTGATGCGGAAAAACTAAAGGGCTCGACATGCGGCACGCAGTCCATTTAGTGTTTTCATAGCAATCTTACACGTAGTTGGCCTTATACTTTGAGAGTAATTTGACTGGAAACGTTATTAAGCTTAATATTATTTCCTAAAAAGTCTTAGACTAATTATCTCATGTTATCACTTCACATGTTTTCATTCTTCAGTATTCAGTTTTGTAGACTGGTGTTCTCCATAAAGGAGATGATGCTTTTCAGATCCTCTAGATTCACATTTATCTTTGTGCCAAGATGTACTGTATGAGAGCACTTATTAACATTAGAATTTTAATTAAAGGGACATTCTCAAGCATGGTTTGGATACGGCTCTGATATTGCCAGGCAGTGTCGATTATGACAGCGTTATGTGCGCTTGTGTGCTGGATGTGGATTTTGATGGCTGTCATGAATTACTGCTAGGAACCTATGGGCAGGTATTTGTTAATGCCGAAGACCGGCATGAGTATGATGGTCGCTGATGTCTGTCTGTTTGTCTGTCTGTCTGTCTGATTGTCCTCAGTATATCTCCTGAATACAAGAAGGTAGAATCACCAAATTTGGCACATCCAATCATATTTTAGCTAGCTAGAAATTATATGCATTTCAGGTCAAAAGCTCACACACACGCTCACTAAATGCATACCAGAATACACTTTGGTGATCATTCTGCAATACAAGAAGATTGGCACATTTAATATGGCACCGCATTAGGAGTGTTTTGAGTTTGAAGTCGATGGGTCAAATATCTGGGTCAAAGGGTCACTAAGTGCATACAAGAATATACATCTTTGCCCATAGCTCTGGAATGAAAGAAGGTACAATCACAAAATCGGCACATCCCATTCATATTGTGGCTGTCATAGATGCAATTTGAGTTTCAGGTAAAATATCAAGGTCTAGATCACTAAGTTCCTACCGGAATAAACATGGCTAGCCATAACACTCGAATGCAAGAAAGTAGAATCGCCAGATTTGGCACACCCCTTCATATTGCTCATTGTTATGCTGGCTTTGATTTTGAAGTCAACATGGTAAATATCTAGGTCATGGGGTCATTAAGTCCATATCAGAATACACATATTTGGAAATTGGCATAACTCTGGAAAACAAGTAGGTAGAATCATGATTTGGCATGTTCCTTCATATTTATTGCGGCTAGTGTGGATTGCTTTGAGGATCAAATATCTAGACCACAGGGTATTGGAGAAAACAGAGAAAAAGGCATGTCAGCACCTCCCCCGAGAGCAGTCTAGTTTATCTTCTGGTCAGAGGCATCTAAACATCATAACATTTCTGGAAGACTGCTTTACGGATGATGTTGAAGGCTGTTGCTGTGTCAACCAACAACACACTGCTTAAAATGAAGAACAATTAGGACATGAATGGAATATAGTTAGCCAATAATTTAACATCTCAAGATATAATGACACAAGAGGTCCAAGTGCCTGTAATTCTCACCTGGACCATTAGCATTTGAACCATTTGCATTTAAATAGACATGGATAATAGCTTATCGTCATATGATTAACCAAACAAATTCTTGTTAGGCGGCATATGACCATAGGATCCCGTGTTTCATTGAAATCTGGCCATTGGTTAAGGAATAGCATTTTAAAGGATTTCAGAAAAATTGTGTAAAATTGAAGATGGTTGCCAAAGATATTCGACTAATCAAAATTCTAATTAGAACTCTTGAAGTCGATCGCGATTTATGAGGAGTAGCATTTAAAAAAAAAAGTTGATGGACGGATGACAGATTGTCACCATGCCATAAGCTCACTTGGCGTTTCAGGACATGTGAGCTAACAATGAAATTTAATTCCCTTTGTTCACCAAACCTATCTTGAAATCAAGAAACTTTTATTTTGATCATATGAGCAGCATATATGCTTACCCGTGCCTCGTCAGGGGAAGAGGGTCTTGCATTCAGGTCTGTGTGAGTGCGTGATTGTGCGCTCTTCCTAGAGCTGATCCAGTTAAAATAACCCGGATCCAGATTGGGTCAAATTCTGGATCTATGGATTATGGATCTCTTGGAAACTACTGGTCCAATCTGGCTCAAATGTTAACAAAAAATCTGAACAATTCGAAACAGTTTTACCGAAAATTGTCAAAACACTACTCATTAACCGCTTGGTAGATTTCTACCTAATTTGGCTGGAAGGACCCTAATGCATTCGGTTTCAGAACAGCTATACAGAATTTTGATTGGTCAATATATTTGTGTGAAAGTGATTTTATGAAAAATGTTATGAAAAAACGAGCTGTTGTGATACCCTGCACGTCCTCCGGCGGTGGTGGTGGCCAATTTGCGTTTAACTCAACTTTTCTGTTTATATCTCGGATTTGGTCCCCCAAACTTGGGCACATGCTTCCTTATAATGATACGGTATCTCACGATGACCTTGGAGTCAAAAGGTCAGACAAAGTCGCTGTGACTTTGGTAAAAACCTAGTTTTTTTTTCAACATTAACATTTTCCGTTTAGCTCAACTTTTCTGTTTATATCTCAGGTGTGGTTAATCGTACTGGACCCAAACTTGGAGATATGGTTCCTTATAATGACCCACCCTGAAGGGCCAAGTCAGCTTATGCCATTGCGTCCGCCCATCATCCATCCATCAAATCGCTTCTTAACACTTTAACCGATTTCAACAAATTTGGCTTGTGAAAATCTTAGATTTTATGAAAATTTAATTGGAATGGTCAAAATGCTATTCCTTAGTTTCTGGACATAATTCAACCAAATTTGGCTAGACAGATTCTATGGTGCTAGGCTCTAGAAACTGTATTCAGAATTTTAATTGATCCATTTTTTTGGGTGAAAGTCTTAGATTTTATGAAATGTTTACCGGATATTGGTCAAAATGCTACTGTTCATTAACTGCTGGGCGGATTTCAAGTTAATTTTGGCAGGAACAACCCTATGAGGGTAGGCTTCAGAACTTGTATACAGAATTTTGAGTGGTCAATTTTTCTGGTGGCCATTTTGGAGTTTCCAGAAACCCTTTAAAACGCTACTCTTCCTTAATCAATGGCCCGATTTCAATGAAACTTGGGCGGAATGCTCCTATCTTGATCAACTTCACTAGATCTGAGAATTTTGATTGATCAATATTTTCGGCAAGGATATTGGATTTTCTGGAAATTATCCATCTCTATTGAAATGTAAATGGTTCAAATGCTAATGGTCCAGGTGGGCATCACAGGCACCTGGGCCTCTTGTTGATAAGTCTATTGATAATCCTTCTTTATTTATTTTATGTTTGAATCAAGCTTCATAGATTAATGTAAAGCCGAGCCTCATGGTTGCATTGCAACCACATATCTGGTTGAAAATTTACCACTGAAATGACTGGCTCGGTTATCGAGCCAGTCATTCCAGTGGTAAATTTTCAAAAAAGTCTTATCTTGGTCTGCAAACGCAAGAGCACTGTTGAAACCATTTCTAACTATAACTAGCGTTAAAGCCAGGGTTAAAGCTATTTACCATATCAAATGCGTTGTATTAAATATAGATATGTTTATCTGTATTGTACTGTATTTTGACAGGAATTGCTCGTGTACAAGTACTGTGAGGAGACATCTGTTAGTAGGTCTACCAGTTCCACACCAGCCAGCTCACCGAGTAGTAGGCAAACATCACCCGAGACACCGAACAATAAAACGCCACCGGGAAAGAATAAGCTGCAGCAATTCCAGCCAGATAAACTGCCTGATCAAAGTCTATCACGCAAATCTAGTGATCATACTCACCATCCTCGTGGTGGTCATCTCCATGCTCCTACACTCAGGGCTAAGTCCCAGGAAGATCTCTTCTCTAAGTCGCCTACTACTGCCGATACATGTGATACTGAGAAACTAAATCAGTGCACATGCCATTGTCGTTCTCCAGGATTGACTTCAGAAGGAAGTGGCTCATCAAAAGATGATATAAAATCAGGACCACACTATAGATTGCTATGGAAACGTAGTTTCGCTCATCCTATTTTAGCTATTGACTTTGCGGATATCATGGGTGATGGTTTAAATGACCTGGCCGTGGTCACCTTGAAGGGACTTCATATACTACAGGTGTGTTTATCTAATAGTAATTGATACCTGTTTCTTGGATAATTCAGAAAACTCTAATAGAGGGATCCATTTCTAGCTATGCCCCGCCCATTTCTAGCAAAGCTCTTCCCACTTTGTATATGCAGTTGAATTGAACCATGAATTCCCAGAATTTCAATTTCAAAGTAAACAGTTGACTATTTTGAAACTAATTTGAATAGTTGTTGCTGCCTATGGGAGCAACAGGTCCCTGTCAAATTAGTTTCAAAATATTTTACAAAATGTTTATTAAATTGTAAATTCACTAAAGACTTAGGACTCGGACAATTACTGACAGACCTTTGCAACAGACCTACATCACTTGATTGTGACATCAGCTACCAAGTGACATTTTGATTATGACTTCAGATACTTGCGTGACGGATGTGATCCCTCAATATATATATATATATATATATATATATATATATATATATATATATATATATATATATATATTGCATGAAAATATTAAAATTTGGCTATACCTGTAAATGGGAAAATCTTTCCCTGAAATGTGAACGTTCTGCTCAGAAGGGTAAGAGAACAGGGGAATTTAAGTTCTAAGCACGAAAAGGACAGGAAACCTGAACATTTGCGTCTGAAATGCCAAATTTTATACAGAAACATGAAATGCAAATACCAGGGTCTAAACCAAAAATTGTCAACCTCTTCTTGAAAAGCTGTATGGGCCTGTGGAAGAACTGCAGAAAACCACAGATCTCATCTTGAGAATGGCTCTCCAAGTGTAATACCAGCGATCGAAAAGAAGAACCAAAAATTTGAGATTGAAAAACCACCAATCAGATTATTGAATGTTTATTTGCAGGCAAGCATGCCCAGACAATACTAATTTTGAAAATTTACCAATGGAATGACTGACTCGATTATCGATCTAGTTATTCTAGTGATAAATTTTCAAAATAGTTCTCTCATGCAGACACGCAAATGCATTACAGCTGCTTACCAAGAAAGCTAGAATCATGATGTGTCGAAGGCAGTGCACAAATTGCAATGTATTTAAGGAAATCTGTGAAAATTGTATTTGTAATATAATATTCTGTGTTTAAAGGCATACCAAATAGGGTGAAAATTGAATTGTTGAAATATTCCACTTTTAGAATTGCAAGTTGTGAGTAGTAAAGTGGGATGATAGACATGCTTTTTCATTGGTCCTTCCAAGTCATGTGGTTTTCAAGTGGGCATGGCCTAATTGCCCATATAATGAGTGACCAAAAGGGGTGTGCTCTGGTGGGTTCCCTTGTAAAACACACTTACCAGAACACACCCCTTTTGGCCACTCCATATACGGGCAGTTGAGAACCAATTAAAAAGCACATCTACCGCTCCCTTACTTCTATCGTATACCTCTGGGCAATGATCCTGTATATATCTTAACTTTTACTTCATATAAATTAAAGCAACCAAGGTTTTTAGACAATACAAAAACTCAATTTCAAAATAAAAATCATATTAATCTAGTTAGAATGAAATAACATATTTTGATTCATTACATAGAAGTGCATGATTTAACATTCTGAAAGTGGAATATTTCAATAATGTAATTTTGAGCATATTTGGTGTACAATTTATTAATCATGCCTTTAATGTGCCTTTAACATTTCTGTCACTCCTGTTGTAACTTCGACTTTTATGAGGACTTTTTAGTTTGACTTACAAAGTAAAACGAGCTATTGTATTACATGCTTACGTATCACACGGCATCACACAATCACCTTGGGGTCAAAAGGTCAACGGGCAAGGTCACTGTAACCTTGGGTTTTTTTTCCAACTTTAACATTTTCCATGTAGATATGACTTTGGTAAGCTTGTTTTTTTCGACTAACATTTTCCGTTTAGCTCAACTTTACTGTTTATATCTCGTTTGGTTAATCATACTTGACCCAAACTTGGACACATGCCTCCTTATAATGACCCGGCATCACACAATGATGTAGGGGTAAAAAATCAAGGTCCCTGTCGCATGGCGTCTGCCGTACATCCGGCAACTTTTGTTTTTAAAAACGCTACTCATTAACCACCTGGCGGATTTCAACCTAATTTGCCTAGAATGAGGGAATGCTTCACAAACATCCTAAGGTGTTAGGTGTCAACATAGCAAACACATATTTTAATTGGTTAATTTCTTTGGTGGCTATCTTGGAATTTTTTTTTAAGTGTCCATCATGTCTACCGGTATTTAAATGCAAATGGTTCAAATCCTAATGGTGCCAAGTGAGTGTTACAGGCACTTGGGCCTCTTGTTGAGAACTGTGTTTATTGATAAGTCTTCTATATTTTATTATCCCGTTTTAAAACAAGAGGCCCAAGGGGCCTGTATCGCTCACCTGGACCATAGGCATTTCAACTAGAATGCACTTTATCAACAAGATAGTCACCGAACCATTTATCTGACAGTTTCGAAAATTGCAAATTTGAGATCAGAATACCCAAAAACACATATAAAACCTATTTCGGCCTCAAAATCAATCAAATAAAAAAGTCAAATATGGACACCAAACATGCTATATTTTGATTGGCCCATGGTGTCCAGGTTTTTTGACGGATCAACTTCCCTTTAACAAACTTCAATGGCCTAATCATATCTGCCAAATTTCAGCCCGATCCCTTCAGCGGTTCTGGAGAAGTCATTTTCGCTACAACTAGGTCAACCAAGATAGCCGCCGAACCAATTGACCAATCAAGTTCCCTTGAACAAACTTGGTTCAGCTCTTGCACCAGATCATATTTCATGAGATTTGCATCAATCCCCTAAGCGGTTTCGGAGAAGATTTTTAAAGAAGTTTCCTAAAATCAGCCTAAATCCAAGATGGCCGCCGGCCAAATTGGCCGATCGGGTTCATTTGAACAAACTTGGATCCCGATGCCCTAAGGATGCTTCCTGCCAAATATAATTGAAATTGGCCAAGTGGTTCTTGAGAAGAAGTCGTTTAAAGGAAAGGTTGACGGACGAAACGACGGACGGACGGTCGCCACGGCATAAGCTCACTTGGCCTTTCAGGCCAGGTGAGCTAAAAACATTGGGGATATTGTAATCGCCTCCGTCCATCCGTCACGCTATCTCCTCCCAAACCATTGAGTGGAATTAAATCAAATTTGGTATGTGGGTTACCCATATTCCGCTTTGCAAGACTATATTTAGATTTGGCTCCGCCCCCAGGGTGGCATGGCAGAGGTCAAAAGGTCAAATCAGTTGTAACGCAACTCCTCTGAAATCGTTAGACGGAACTCAACTAAATTTGATATCTGAGTTACCCATATGATTGCGGATAATGCAAGAAACCGTTTAGGTTTGGCTCCACCCCCAGGGGATGGGGGAGGGGTCAAAACGTCAAATTTTAACCTGCGGAAATTGATTGTAACACATCTCCGAAACCATTGGACAGAATTCAAACAAATTTGGTCTATGGATTACCAATATCAATGCGGCGTACATGAGCACATTTATATTTGGCCTGCCCCCAGGTGTTGGTGATGGGGTGGGGGCCAAAAGGTAAAAGGAATTGATTGTAATGCCACTCCTCTGATGCTGTTGGATGGAATTCAACCAAATTTAGTTTGATATTTACCCATATCAATGTGGAGTATATGAGCACATTTACATTTGGCCCCGCCCCCAGAGGTGTGGGATGGGGTCAAAAGGTCATGAAATTGATTGTAATGCAACTCCTCTGAAATCGTTAGACGGAACTCAACCAAATTTGATAACCGAGTTACTCCTATGATTGCGGAGTGCAAGAGGCCATTTAGATTTGGCTCCACCCCCAGGGGGCGAGAAAGGGCTCAAAAGGTCAAATTTTAACCTGCAGAAATTGATTGTAATGCAACTCCTCTGACACTGTTGGACGGAATTCAACCAAATTTAGTATGTGAGTTACCCATATCAATGTGGAGTGGATGAGCACATTTACATTTGGCCCCGCCCCCAGGCTTGTAAGGTGTGTCAAAAGTTCCAAGTGGTGAACGTGGGCGTCATCGACCGATCAATCTAGTTTTATGTTTGAAGTCAAGCTTCATAGGTCATTTCAAAGTCGTAGTTGAGCTTCATGGTTGCATTGCAACCACACATCTGATTATTTCTCGTCAGCGTTTTCTTGGAGGAGTTGGATTTTAATGTCAAAATGTCAGCTTTTTTACCTCTTTCGGCATTGGAGGGCGAGGGGGGGGGGCGGGGAAGAAGAGCATGGGAACTCAATGTAAAAGTGTCATGAGAGCAAGAATGATAATATGAGAATACATACTATTGGATGTGAGATATCATGGCTGCCAGAAAAATTCATCAGTAAAATTTCTCAAGAGAACCTCAAGCCAACTTGACTGAGCATGTATCCAGTTCTGACTGACAATACTTTTTGCTTTTTTCGTATGGCCACTATGGCATGCTGAATAAAAAAATAACCAAAATCATCAAGTATCGTCCATGATTAGCGAGAATCATGGATAGGCTAAGTGATGATATCCCTCAGGCCTAATACTGGAGACTAACCAAGTTTGCGCACAAGTTAATAAAGGCATCCTTTAAATAAAAGGATTATGGATAGATGATGGATGTGGACGGTCACGGTGGTGTAAGCTCACTTGGCTCTTCGTGTCATGGTGAACTAGTGGCCTTTATTCACAGCTTGTCATTGTACTGAGAGGCTCTTTCAAGCATGTTTAATAATTTACAAATTCCAAATTATTGTTTTTCAGCCTGACTTGGAAGAAGTTGCTCGATTGTGTATAGCTAGAATGGAGAACATAACAAAGGCAGCACAAAGAACTACCATTAAAACAGATGAAGCACCAATTACCTAGTGATCAACAGAAGGCTTATCTGAACACAGCTATAATCCCACAAGCTATCACCCTGACATCTGAGCCTAACAGCCATAATCCCACACGTTATCACCAGACTTCTGGGGCTAACAGCCATAATCCCACACACTATCACGTGACTTCTGGGGCTAACAGTTATAATCCCACACGCTAACACCTGACTTCTGAGCCTAACAGCCATAATCCCACACACTATCACCTGACTTCTGGGGCTAACAGCCATAATCCCACACACTATCACCTGGCATCTGGGGCTAACAGCCATAATCCCACACACTATCACCTGACATCTGGGGCTAACAGCCATAATCCCACAGGGTATGAAATAATGGTCGGACATCGGTCATGTCCGATCAAATCTGGATGGGTAAAAATTTTTTACTGAACATGAATTTTGGGGAAAATTTGCAAATTTTGGAAAAAGAGAACAAGTGAACAATGTTGGTATCGCACTCAAATACGATAGATCGATCAAGCGCGCGTTTGTGCGTCATTTGCACATTTCTAAGTGAAAACGATATTCACCTTGGTTACCAGTATTCGTGATCTGTCAAAACGCGTCATACCGGCAAATTCATCCTAGAGGGTGGTCTTACAATAGCTAATTGTCCCGGGAATAGTGTAAACCTTTCATACTGGCAAATTTTCTGATTTCTAATGAGGGATATAGACCGTGAGTGACTTGAAAATTAAGTCATACGGCGAATAAATGACAGATAAAATTGCATAGAACATCTGATAAATGATACCACTCAAAATCTTGTCATTTCGCTAGTCTGAAAATGATCGAGTCGATGCAAAATTAGCAATGGCGGATCTACAAAATCTGCCACTGCGCACGAGTTAGTGATGTGTTCTTACACACCTGTCATGAGAAGAGAATTTGGTCTCGCAATTTCATTGGTTGTTGGACATAATTATATCTAGAAAATCCAATGACATTACGTGAGAGATTTTCACAGAAGTTTGAGACGCGTTCTTTCACGCCTTCGATACTGAAGAAGCTAATTCTTCCTCGCGATTTCCTTGGTAGCTGTATATAGAAAACCAATGAAATAGCGGGCGAGTTTTCTCACAATAGAAGTGAAGAAAGCAAGTTCATAAATAATCGCACTGTAGATGACACTTGACAACACGCGCGTTACCATTATATTCGCGTTCTACAATTAACCATTTAATGGTCAAATTTGCCTAAAATTTTAAATTAAAAATAGTTAATGGCCATTTGCAGGTCAAGAGATTATTTTTGAAAATTTACCACAGGAATGACTGTCTGAGTTACTGAATAAGGCATTTCAATGGAAAATTTAAAAAATAATCTCTTGACCTGCAAGTGAACATTTATCAGGAAAACTATCACAAGCCTTCTTTGACTAATGTGTTCTAGTGAGAATTTTTTTTAATTCAATTGTACATGACTGTGACAGCAGTTGATGTGTTGCTAAAATGGCATCTGAGAGAAAAGTGCCCAAAGGGGAAACCCTTGCTAAATGGAGGACCGAGTATAAGTGGTTAAGTCCTCATTTTCTGGGTCCTACAGTTGACTATGAAATTCTTCTATCTTTATGCATTTTCTCCTGAAAATGTCTTTGTTCTATTTTTACCCATTTTGTCCTGAAAAAGTCAAATAGACTATTTCACAGCCAACCGAAAACCTATATTTTTCTCGAGAAATGCAGGAGATGGCCTCTGGAGAGCATCTAGATTTCAAAATTTTCCGGGGGAGGACCCCGGACCCTGGACCCCCCATCAGGTTAGTCAACTTCCGCTTTTTTGTCAGATCAAATTGACTCTCCTTATTTCAGACCCTGATCCCACACACTATCACCTGACATCTGGGGATAACAGCCATAATACCACACACTATCACCTGACATCTGGGGCTAGCAGCCATAACCCCACATGCTATCACCTGACCTTTAATGAAATAAAATCATCACACTGTCTCCCCATCATATAGACACTGAAAATAAACACGATTCTGCTAAGATACCAACAAGACACACACGTGCCATGCTATCACATAATACAATTATTAGTCTTATGGCGGACATATAAAAATTAAGTGCAATAATAACAGACAAATGTATTTGCTGTTTGTAACACATTTTATTATAAATAAAATTTACTATACTTCATTAACTCTCTCGATGCTAATAGCCACTAGACAATAATTTCATTTATCAAAAACTCCTGACTTCCTGAATATTTGGAAAACAATTTGACTGAAAGGTGTTGGTGGCAAAGCCACCAACATCTTTCAGTCAAATTGTTTTCAAAATATTCAGCAGGTACAGAGATATAAAGCATGGAATATGTCATCTGCAAAAACTTTGCACTCAGACAGTTAAAATGTTAAGTATTTCTTTTCACTTAGATCTCTGTCTCGCAAATATTAACCCTCATACTGCTGAATATGCAGCTTGTATTATGACTTCCCTTATACAAACGGAGTGATTATTCATTTGTAAAATTGTCTTGCTATAAGCCATTGTTATCTAATACCACAGCCTCTTCCAGGTAAAATACAATCAGCTTGACTGCAGCAGTATAAGTGTTTTCATGTTTCCAAAACCAAAACATGTTAGTTAGAAAGAAATGTACCAAAGAAATGTACTGTTGAATATTTTGAACATTTATTCACCTTTCCAGAGTATCTATCCATCATCTGACCTCGTACGACATCATAAGTAGCTCAGCGCGTGTATGACGATGTCACAATCAAGGATTCCATATAGACCATCATCAAATCTCAAATACTCCGACACGTATGAATTGTATGTCTTTGTAATTATTTGCTATTTAATAAACATGCTGTTGAATATTTTGAAACTAACTTGACTGGGCGCTGTTGCTGCCAACAAAGTTTCAAAATATTCAACAGCTTACCTGTGTATTTTTTTGGAAATTGATAGTCAGGGTGTTCAGAGATCGAAACATGAGCGACGTGTGGGTGGAGCTTAGCTAGAGATGGGTGGGGCATAGCTCTAGAAAAGGTCCATTGGATTGGAAGGCATTGCATAAGTTCAAAATATTCAACAGTACATTTTATTTTGGAAACATGTATTGCCCGGCGTACATATAATGACTCGAGTCGGCGACTAGTTGTAGGGAGTCGTCGTTTAATGTACGCTGGAAAAAGTCTAGCTGGCAACTAGTCACCGACTCAGTCATTATATGTACGCTGGTCAGTTGTGAGTTGTAAGTAAACTTTATTTATTTATTAACCAATCAAGATATGATTCGGTCATGCGCTTTTGCAGGATACATGCATAAAACAAACTTCAACTTTATTATTTTTAAACAGCGAATAGCAACATCATCTATGGATATATATTTTGTACACTGCGCGTGCTGAGTAAAATATCTATAATGAGACTCCTGGATAAATTCCTGTCTCTTGCGACAAGTGTTCTTTTAATAGATGATCAAATGTCTCATAATTTGATTTGGTAACTGCATGAAGTGGTCTTTCATGTCAGGTGGAATCTTAATAGAGGAGGTCTTTGTAACTTTACTATCAGAGTATTATAAAATATTGTTGATTACATAGGCATATGTGGCCTGTGTCTTATAACACATGGAATTGCTACAGCCAGCTTTCCACTTGCACTGCAATCGATCTCTGCCAGGCTTCATCAGTTTCGTGAATTCTCACCTAAACGCGTATTTAATAGAGGGATCCACTTCTAGCTAAGTTCTGCTAACGTCTTGTGCATTTTGCACTTTGAACCCTGAATTCTCAGAACCCCATTTTCAAGGTAGCTATACAGGTAAGCTGTTGAATATTTTGAAACTAATTTGACTAGGTGCGTAATTAGTTTCAAAATATTCATCACAATGTTTATTAAATAGTAAATCCATCAAAGACATACACTTTGTACACATGACAGACCTTTAGATGTTCATGAGAGATCTAAATACGTCAATCATTACGCATTTTGATTGTGACGTTGACCTACATTGATTATACTTCCAGTGGAAAATTTTCAAAAATGGGCTCCTCTTGGTTTGCAAATGGACATTTTCTATGAGAAAATATAAATTTTCTTGAACAAATTCAAGGGTTAAGAGGGCTAAAGTTGCTCAAATCTGAGCTTAAAAGTTGCTATATGTACACAACTGGTTGGTGACTTGTCTGCAATGGGTACTGGTTGATATATGTACTCCAGGCATTTAGTTAATTTCTAAAAACTGGATTGCGGGACACAAGAAATATCAGCACATCTTAAAACTTTAATGGTCAAGAAAATTAATAAATTTGCTGAATGAATATGTGTTTACCGGACAAGAGTGAACATTGTCTTATTGGCCACTCAAATCTTCTTCTTTTCGATCGCTGGGCCACTCAAATTATACAGAATGTTTATTAAATGGACTATTAAGCGTTAAAGACAGACTATGCCGAGTCATTCATGACATCATCCTACACGTCATTTATTTGATTATGATGTCATATGATTGAGTGAGGAAATGGATTCATGAAATATGTTCAAAATATTCAACAGAACGTTTTATTTTTTCTTCGAAACATACTAAGCTCTACAGTATATCTTTTAACATCACATCTAACCTTTAATCTAGTCTACAATGACAATCTCCTTAAAACTACAGACTATCTTGGCCAGGTATTTCTACATAAACAATGTCCATTTACAGGCAAAGAGAAGACTATGTTTGAAAATATAACGCTACAGTGACAGACCCGCTCTGTTATCGAGTCAGTCATTCGTGGTAAATTGTCAAAAATAGTCTTCTTAGCCTACAAATGGCGATTCACAAAGCAAAGGTTACAATATTCTTGTCCAATCTGGACCTGTTAAACATGTTAAAGGGCTAAGGAAGGTTTGATGCATATCTACAGTCGCTTAGTTACTACTATAGTTGATCTAGATATCAGCTTTCTTCCTCGTGTTCTGGAATCGAGTACTGGTTTGAATGAGCATCTGAAAATATTAGCTGAAAACAAAGAACAAAGAATATGAATGTACGCAAATTTGCAGAATTATCTCGCACAACACATTCTAGTTCGTGGGTTGGTCTGCCAACCATGCACACACGGCCACATGTAGTTAACCCTTTAATGGTCAAACTTTCTCAAGAAAATTAAAATATTTGCTAATTGAATGCCCATTTTACAGGCCAAGAGAATAACATTTTTGAAAATTTATCACTGGAATGACTGGCTCGGTTATCGAACATTCCACAGGACCATAGTAGAGTGCAATTTTGGCCGGTATGACCATTAAAGTGTTAAAGCTGAGACTTCTTACATGTGCTAAGAATACTTTTTGAATCTTGAATAGGTTAAATTTACACATAAGAACCACAGTGAAGCCGACCATATTAACCCTTTGAACACGAAAGACCACAGACAAAAAATCATCGACGATGCCTATCAGTGACCGTGGACTTTAACATTTTGATCTCTAAGTCAGTGATTCATGCCATCTCATTTTGAAGGGATATGTCCAAGTTTGGATCCAATGTGTGGGTGGGTGAGCGAAACATGCACAGGGAGCAACACAAATGCACAGATGAATGGATGGATGTATGGCATCTGCACGGATGGATGCACAGACAAGTGGATACATGAATGGATACAAATTAAGTTCTTGGGCTACTGTATAATTTTATCATGTTGGTTGATCTTATCTGATTGATAGCCTATTCCTAAATGTGACCATTATTAACGATAGAGTTGAACAGGTCTAAATTCCACATAAATGATATCAATTGTCTCCAATGCTTTAGAAGACTTGCAATAGGCGTAACTCTAACATTTGACACTCAATAAAGGCCTTGTTCACCCACCATTTTCTATGAACTTGACCGTTGACCTGAAATGACACGATTTATTTGTTGATCTTGACTGTTGAGCACAAAATCAATAGAGGGCTTTTGGGATTTCATATGCAACCTTCCACTCAAGAATGGTCAAGATCTAGGGCCCTGTGAATCTTAAATTTCTGCTCGAATCGAATATCTTTAAAAATTTGAATCGAATAAAATTTTGAAGAAGGACCTGGACCATAGGCATCTCAACTAGAATGGTCATTAACAATAAGTAGAACTCTAATGTGTTGAGCAGAGTTGTAACAAGAAAACAGATGCCATGTTTCTTTATGTATCAACTTCTCTTGAACAAACTTTAATGGCCCTTAGTCATCAATATCATATCTCCCAAATTTCGGCCCAATCCGTTCAGTGGCTCTGGAAACGAAGTTACTTTCATGAAAACCAGGCCATCCAAGAGGGCCACCCAACCAGTTTGCAAATCAAGTTCCCTTGAACAAACTTGGTTCAGCCCATGCCCTAAATGATATTTTATCAGTTTTGAATCTATCGCTCAGTTTCGGCGAAGATTTTTAGACATTTCTAAAAATCAACCAAAATCCATGATGGCCGCCGGCCAAATTGGTCGATCGCCTTCGTTTGAACAAACTTAAATCTCCATGCCATAAGGATGTTTTCTGCCAAATATAATTGAAATTGGCCCAGTATCTCTTGAGAAGACATTTTAAATTTCCCATTACTCTAATATGGGGGCTTTTTGCGGGAAAATTATCCAACCCGTTTATCCGAGTTTCAAAAATTGCAAATTTTGGCCTCAAAATCCATCAAATAAAAAAATCCAATATGGCCACTAAACACACTATATTTTGACTGACCCATGGCATCCATGTTTTTTACAGATCAACTTCCTGTGAACAAATTTTCATGGCCCTTATTCCATAATCATATGTCCCAAACTTCGGCCCGATCCCCTCAGCGGTTCTGGAGTTGTTTTTGGAAAAAATACGTCATCCAAGATGGCCACCGATCTGATTGGTCAATCAAGTTCTCGTTAACAAATTTGGTTCAGCTCTTGCCCTAGATGATGTTTCATGAGATTTGAATCGATTCCCCAAGCGGTTTCGGAGATCTTTAGACATGTCCTAAAATCGTCCAGAATCCAAGATGGCCACCGGCCAAATTAGCCGATCGGCTTCATTTTAACAAACTTGGATCCCTATGCGCTAAGGATGCTTCCTGCCAAATATAATTGAAATTGGCCTAGTAGTTCTCCAGAAGAAGACATTTTAAATTTCCCATTGCTTTAGTATGGGCGCATTTGGCTGGAAAATAACCCAAGATGGCCACCAAATCGTTTATCCGACAGTTTCGAAAATGGCAAATTTGAGCTCAGAATACCCAAAAACATAGAACCAATTTCGTCCTCAAAATCCATCAAATAAAAAAAATCCAATATGGCCGCCAAACACGCTACATTTTGATTGGACCACAGCAGCCATGTTTTTTTTACTTATCAACTTGCCTTGATCAACTTTATTGGTCCTTACTCCCTAATCATATCTCCCAAATTTCGGCCCCATCCCTTCAGCAGTTCTGGAGTTGTTTTTGGGAAAACTAGGTCATCCAAGATGGCCACCAAACCATTCGGTCAAGCAAGTCTTCTTGAACAAACTTAGCTTACCTCTTTCCCTAGAGGATGTTTTATGAGATTTGAATCGATTCCCCAAGTGGTTTCGGAGAAGATTTTTAGACATGTCCTAAAATCGTCCAGAATCCAAGATGGCCACCGGCCAAATTAGCCGATCGGCTTCATTTTAACAAACTGCCAAACACGCTACATTTTGATTGGACCACGGCAGCCATGTTTTTTGATGGATCAACTTCTCTTGTACAAACTTTAATGGCCCTTAGGCCCTAATCATATCTCCCAAATTTCGGCCTGATCCCTTCAGTGGTTCTGGAGGTCGTTTTCTGGAAAACTAGGTCATTCAAGATGGCCACCGAACCATTTGGTCAATTAAGTCTTCTTGAACAATCTTGACTTATCTCTTTCCCTAGATGATGTTTCATGAGTTTTGATTCGATTCCCCAAGCGGTTTCGGAGATTTTTAAAGACGTTTCCTAAAATTGGCCGAAATCCAAGAAGGCCGCTGGCCAAATTGGCCGATCGGCTCCATTTGAACAAACTTGGATCCCTATGCCCTAAGAAGGCTTCCTGCCCAATATAATTGAAATCAGCCCGGTAGTTCTTGAGAAGAAGTCATTTAAAGGATAAGTTGACAACGGACGGAAACACGACAGACGGTCGCCACGGCATAAGCTCACTTGGCCTTTCAGGCCAGGTATAAGGCCAGGTGAGCTAAAAATGATGCTCTCGACTGACAAATACTCGACTATTGCTCACTACATTTAGCAGTGAACCTGTGCGGAGAGGTATATAACTCATTATTGTATAGGCATGCACAGTTTATAGTTGCTTTCAGAATGTAAGATTTACATGGAAGAAAAATCAACAGAATGCAGAGTTCAAAATACAACAATCTGGAATGTTGATGCATTATTTTCTTTAATTAGACATGACAACTGAATCAAAAAAGAAAAAGTATTACACCATCTGACCTTGCTATTAATTGAAATTGCCAAATCTAGAATTAAATAGAATTATGTTTGCTGATTATTTCCTAAAACTCTGCAACTAAGTAAATTTACTTGATATTTCACTACAGACTCAGGGTCTGCAATAAAAGAACGAAAGATTATATGGCGATTCGACGGAGTAACTAGCCAGTTTTCTCTATGTTACCTCGCTATAGTTAGCCTGTTTATTGTAGCGCCTTGTGTTGTGATTAGTAATTATTCGACACATGCATGGCGTGGTGGAATATAAACACAATGAACACAGACATGAATCGATTATAATTGTACTCATGTACTGCTAAAATGCAACGGAAATGTCCACACTTCGGATTTTAAACAAAAATTTTCGACTTCGTCAATTACATCGTAAAAATTGTGATTTAAAAAATAAATCGAACTTCATGATTAAATCAAAAAATCATGCAAGCCTATATGGGAACTAAATTTGGTTTAAGGATGCAATATATATGCTGAAGGTGTGTTGAAAAGTAGGTCAGTGTGACCCTATTTTTCGCGGTTTACTGAACCTCACAGATAATGTTTGTGTGGGATGTACATGTAGCTTCAAGAGCTTTTGGTACATAACGGAACTAAACTCTAAGTATGGATGCATTATGCTTTGAAGGTGTGTTGCGTATGAAATGTAGGTCATTAATAGGTCAAAGGCATGTTCAGTGAAATGAGAAAGATAAGTCATACTGGCCCACTATGGCCTATTTTTTACAGTCCACTGAACACGCTTTTGACCTACTTTTCATGGTTTACTAAACATTACAGACAATGCATATCAGTACACTGATGTATTCTTCCCGAAGGCATACTCCGTAGGGACACTATAAACTATGGTCGGGACAAAGAGAACAGTGAACCATGAAAAGTAGGTTAAAAGCATGTTCAGTGAAAAATGAAAAGTAAGTCACAACTTTTTATATATGCGACACACCTTCAGCGTATAATACATCCATACACCAGGTTTAGTTCCAGTATGCCAAAAACTTGAAATTATAGCCGACTAACATGTTCTATAATGTTCAATGGACCATGAAAAGTAGGTCAAAGGTAGGTCACACTGACCTATTCTTCATAGACTGTACACCTCCCGAAGATGCATTCACATATCATGTTTAGTTCCTGTATACCAAAAACTCTTAAAGCTACAGCCCGGACACAAATTTTCTGTAATGTTCATTGAACCATGAAAAGTGGGTCACATTGACCTATTTTTCATACACCGTGCACACCTCCCTAAGATACATCAACATATCAAGTTTAGTTCCTGTATACTAAAAGCTTGAAACCACAGCATGGACCAAAATTTTCGGTGATATTCAATGAACCATGAAAAGTATGTCAAAAGTATGTCGCCCTGACCTACTTTTTACACACTGTACATCTTCTCCATAAGATGCATCCACATACCATGTTTCATGATCGTACATATATAAGTCTTGAAACTATGGCGCGGACAAGCTGGTAGACTGTAATGTTCAGTGAACCATGAAAAGTAGGTCATGCTGTCCTACTTTTTACTCACTGCACATCTCCATAAGATGAATCCACATACCAAGTTTCATGATCGTACATATGCCTGGACAAGCTTGTAGATGGTAATGTTCAGTGAACCGTGAAAAGTATGTGAAAGGTAGGTTATCCTGACCTACTTTTCACACACTGCACATCGTCTCCATAAGATGCATCCACATACCAAGTTTCATGATCGTACATATAAAAGTCTTGAAACTATGACCCGGACAAGCTGGTAGACTAATGTTCAGTGAACCATAAGAAGTAGGACACACTGACATACTTTTTACACACAGCACATCATCTTATAAGATGAATCCACATACCAAGTTTCATGATCATACATATAACTCTTGAAATTATGGCCTGGAAAAGCTTGTAGCCAGTAATGTTCAGTGAACCATGAAAAGTAGGTTATGCTGACCTACTTTTCACACGCTGCACATCATCTCCATAAAATGTATCCACATATCAAGTTTAGTTCCCGTATACCAAACACTTGAATCTACAGAGCGAACAAAGATTTTCGGTAATATTCAATGAAACGTGAAAGGTAGGTCAAAAGTAGGTCATGCTAACCTACTTTTTACATACTGCACATCTTCTCCATAAGATGCATCCACATACCAAGTTTCATGATCGTATATATGTCTTGAAACTATGGCCCGGACAAGCTTGTAGAGAGGGGACGGACAAATCGACGCCTATTCGGCAAAATTTCGGGGAGCATATTTTTGTCACGGTTGTAGTTTCAAGAGTTGTTACTATACAAGAACTAAACTTGGTGTACGGATGCATTATTGGCTGAGGGTGTTGCAAGGTGTGTTCTGTTTGAAACGTAGGTTAGCATAACTTACTTTTCATGGTTCACTGAACATCACAGACAATTATTGTCCGGGGCATAATTTCAAGAGTTTCCCTGTGCCTGTGGAGTATGCCTTCAGGGGGCATCCATCAGTTTCCTGATATAACTTGTTTAATATTAAGCAAAGTTAGAAAGTAAAGAAAAGTTGCTATCTATCACTCAGAATGCAGGAAATGGTTTTTCAGAATATAAAATTTTCAAGGGGAGGACCCTGGGCAATGGGAGTGAGATCCTCCTCCCAGGCCCCCCCCCCCACCCTCCACAATTCCCCCAAACCACAGACTTAGATCTGCCCATGACCTGCCAGTTACCTACCTTTGAGTTGTCAAGGATATGAAAACTTTGTTGTAGAGCCGACATATGGCTCTCTCGCCTAACAAACTGTACAAAACCAAAGCCTCGACTCAGACCTGTCTCTTTGTCCTGAAAGAGTACCACAAATCAAGACAATTACATAGTCGGACCTTAATGAGAGAGCAAACTGTTTGGTAGGTGTTTTTTTGGGGGGGGAGGGGGGAGTTTCAAAAATATATTTATACAGGATCACATGAGTGTCGGGTGACATCAATAACAACATGCAGGATAAGTCTTTTAAAAAGATTCCTTCGGCAACACTCGAGCTCTCATCCAGAAAAACATTTCTGCAATGGATGAATCCAGTTTATCGATCAATCATATGACGTCATAATCAACATGTAGGTGGATGTCAGTGACTTCATAATCAATCATATCATGAATGATGTAATTAAGTCCGTCCTAGATGCTTAATAGTCCGTCAAGTTGTACGAATTGTATGTCTTTACTATTTAATCAATATTCTGTTGAATATTTTGAAACTAATTTGATGAGACACTGTCTGCTAGGTTGCTTTACAAAAAGAGGAATCATCAATTGCAAGCAAGGAAAAATCTAAGTCAAAGATAAACAGCTTTTAGAAACAGCATTACCAAAAGGAAATATTTGATACTAGTAGGGCTGGGCGGTTTGGCCTAAAAGAAAACCGGTGACGGTATCACTAATTAAACCGGTATTAACGAAATACCGGTTTAAGGGGTTAGAATGATCGAAAATAATTTGAAATATGAAAATATGCCGTTTTCATTAGCTACACTACATGTATTTTGCGATTTGACAACTGACGTAAATTGCCACGAAATTAGAACGGTAACTATGTACGACTGCTCACTTTGACGCTATCTATCTCAAAATAGTAGTTAAAATAAATAAAGTCTGGTTCATGTCATGTCGTGAAAATAACACTAACTACTAAAGTGTTGATTTTCAACACTGTTATTAGGTAACTATTTTCGAAAGCGTAGTAAAATCTAACGCGTGTAAGTAGGAACCCGGATATGAGAGCGAGTTTAGGCTCCCAGTAGAATACCGCACATATGGTTAGAGTTCGTATAACCACCTACAGTATGATCTAGTCTAGTAAGTCATGTGTTTGTATTCGAGTACTCGGTATTTAGTAATACTCCTCAATAAACTGTTATTCAAGCGGGTGAATGTCATTCAGCACGTAACTAAAGAGTAGTGATTTCCCGAAAATCACGCCTCAAGAATTCTCACAAAAATGTGTTTGACTATTTGTCGAGGTTCATATGTCACATAATAAAGAGATTATGATAATTTGACAACATAAACGCAATGATTCGTGAATCTAACTTAAATCCACTTAAATCAACACTCCTGCTCGTATTTGAGAGGCTAAGAGGTGTATTTTACTTGTAACTACTCCGCCAACGTAAGAAGCGACTTAATCGTTTTCTTTACTCGGGCGTTCAAGCAATTTGTCTCGTATGTCTTAGTCCGTGATGGATCATTTTATGTTTGTCGAAATCTAAGGGAAATAATGATTTGTTTGGATTGGGAGTTCATGTATAGCGTCGTTGTTTTCGCAGCGCGTTTCTTGATTTTGTTTTTGTATCATGTCACATTTGGAATCCTAATTAAACATAATACAAACTCGAATTGAAAAAAGGATTATTTGTTGCAAAGAAATTTAGATTTTCAAATTTCAATCTTACATTGAACCCGCAGAGCTTATGTCATGTAAAATTCATTGCTGGCAAATCAAATCATATTTGCCGAGGGTCGTCCTTGGCCGATTTGTTGGTATTTCACCAACACCCTTGCTTTCCCACGCCTAATAGTTATAGATGACTATTTTTTTTATGTCTCTAGTAGCAAATGGTTACACTAGATGATAATATTAAACTGCAAGTCAAGAACAAACTAGTTTAAGACAGTCACCAGATTTTGCGCAATGGCGATCTTACGGACGGTTTTTCATTTTTTTTATTTTCGTAATGGTTTTTATACCATCGCCATAAAAAAACGTGAAACGGTGTGAAAACAGTATACCGCCCAGCCCTAGATACTAGACAGATTACTAACTGTATTATATCAATATACTTACAAACACGACAGCAGCTTGTCTTATTTGACCAAATTTAGAAAAGTAATCTTTAAGCTCTCCTGAAAATATACAACACAGCACACAAAAATTGTAAATAAATATACCAATACAATCATTAAACTAAAAGCAACTCGTTCATAATATTTTCAAAACATTCAACAGCTTTCCCTTATTATTGTCCAAATATTTAGACACTGAAGAACCTGAAGATATGATCTTGAGGTTAATGATAACTTCTGCTAAGTTAAAATCATGTGGTCAGTAATATTGAAGAGGCGATAACACCAGCCATGGAATCACCAACCTTCAGTCCCAGCCGAAACAGTCCTGACAGTGGCGTGTCAGGACCGACAGCAGAAGACGACTTCAATGAGGACCGTCTGAACGACAACCTAAATTCGCCTTTCATACAAGACTCATCCCACAACCTGTGGGATGATTAACTAGGAGCAGTGGCGCTCCTAGAAATCATTAACAACCTTGATTAACCCTTTAACACTTATATCAGCCAAAAATGGCTTCTACAGTGGTCTTGAGAAATGTCAATTTGCAGGCCAAGAAGACTATTTTTGAAAATTTACCACTGGAATGACTGGCTCAATAAATGAGCCAGTCATTCCAGTGCTAAACTTTCAAAAATAATCTCTTGGTCTGCAAATTGACATTCTCTTTGTGAAAAAATTTAAATTTTCTTGCATAAATTCAAGGCGTAAAGGTAAGAATCCTGCAAACACTATCTCAATCTAACACAGAATGACTCACAATTAAAGTATGCTATCTATTCTGATTACTGCTTTACTTGAAAACTACAGGAAACCATGTTCTTATAAAACTAATATAAATATAGTCCTCTGATGAGCATAGCCTAAACACAGGCACGAAATGCCAAGAGCCTGAATAAACTATGGAAAGCCCCAAAAATGATCGGACCAATGCCACATAATCAAACTGTTATGACTAAAAATTTACAGTCAAACTGACCGCCAACTATTTTTCTAGCAAATACAACTAAAATTAAAAACATAAAACCGGGTACAAAACATTCAACCGGGTACAAACACTACAATTACATTGTACATCAACACACCACCGGGTACACTTGTACCAACACACAACCTAACGGGTACACCGTACCCCACCCGCCCCACACTTTGGGTAAAAAATCACACAAGTACACAGTAAACTGGGTACATCTAGTACACAGGCAACTGGGTACAAACCAACTAGAACATTAGAATTTTTCTCCCAAAACTGGGTATTTACCCATAAGATCAGGTACACCCAGTGAGTATAAAGAGAGCGTGCAAACAGTGCTTTGGCATCCAGACTCAACAGACACTAACCGTTAGTGTCAGGACAAGAAGCATCTTACAAGCATTTCAGAATCAATAAGTTAAAATCACGGTCTTACAGTAGATTATTGGAAGTGGCTATTGAAATAAATTTGGTTAAATAATTTGAAAGTAGATTTACTGCAGGTTGTTGCTGCATTAGACAAGAACAACTTGCATTCAGGCTTCAACCCCAAGACCAGGGCTCGAAAAATCCACATTCCTGCAGCCCGGGACAACCAAATTTTCATATAGGGCACCTTAATCTTTCATCAATTTAACATCTCATTGATTGGGTGGGCAATTGGATGTCCAGGAATGCCTTGAGGGCAACCATCAGGAAAAACTTACTTTTCAAGCCCCGAGCTCTCCATTTCCAAAGAGCTTAAGCACAAGCCCTTTGCAAAGGGTTTCTAAAACACAAGACCTTTATAACGCACTTTTGTGTGAGAAATTACATCCAGTCAAATGATAATTCTGTTTGATTAAAGGAAAGGATCAGGGAACTAACAATATCCTCTTGAATGACAGCGTTATATAATAATCAACCATAGCCCCCAGTAAAAAACACAAAATCAGAATAATTATAAAAAAGCAGCTACAATGTAAATACCATTTATGTCACTCTGGCATGAACCAATTAGTGACCCAGCTGGACTTATGCGCTCTGGTGTACGCCGAGTGAATAAATAATACCTGCTACAACCCGGTCATATAAGCTCAGTTATATTTGCTGATTAGCCACTACACCCTACAGGTAAAATACTGTCTACTTTTAAAACAATTTGACTGAAAGCCATTGTTTCTAGAGACATTCAGTCACACAAATTTAAAACTATTCAGTAGGCATAATATTGCGACCTTGGAAACCAGCAGTGTAAGTTGAAATCATTTTGACCGAAACTTGTTGCTCCCACCAGAAAGTGACTTTCAAAAATAATGTTTTCAAAAGGATCAATAGTGAATTATTTAGCAGTAGTTAGTTAATCGCTCTACATCGGTGCCTATAAAGAATACTATTCATACCGCTTACAAAACTATATTCAGGTGTGCTTTCGCTATATTCAGGTAGGCCTATGTGGTATACCTGCACACACGGTTGACACACGGCGGAGTGAGAAGTACCAGCGACGTCACTAATTGTCTCCAAGTTAAGTGCTCCTAGATTTAGTGAATCCTCTTTATCATATAAACAAGCCTTCTAGCCCGTTCCATATTTTTCGATATGAGCACATGTGCCATATTCAACGGAGTATTTTCATTGGCTGTTGGGTGCGCAACCCACTTAAATCGACCAATTAAAACATAGATTGATGTAAGCGTGACGCGTAGGGATTACTACGCGGTACTGTTTTACTACGATTTGTTTACTACGATTTGTCATTCATGAAATGTCATCGCAAAATGTCCTCGTTTGACAGTTTATCAGTCGGCAGCGAAGTAACAATTGATGGCCGTGGCTCTGCGATTGTCTTAGAAGAAAAGTGTAGTTTACGGCTGACATCGCCAGATTTTGTATTTGTCACTATATTTTGCTGCGCATTCAGTATCTGTTATCAAGTAGTGGTGCGTCACAGCGGCGATATCGATTTCACGAAAATCAACACTGAGAAATCAGATAAAAGTCACATCAGCAACTATCGGCAAATATTTCAAAATTACAGTTTATATGATAAATAAAATCTCAAACTTGGTCACTTCATATCACTATTATGAACCTCGTTGAAAATTATAAATTGATAATTTTTAACTCGGTCCATAACAGTGATATGAAGTGACCTCGTTCCAGATTCTCTATTTCTCAAATAATCCCGATTCATTTCCATTTTTTACCGATGGTAGTTTATTTAATATTGTATGGCATTACTAATAAACATCATTTGTTATTTCCCTTTTCCCTTCCTTTAACGGGTACCGGTAGGTCTAACATTTTTATGAGTGCTAAGTAGACAAAATGATAATTACATACATGTGTACGTGAATCAATTTATTAATTTTGAGAATAATGTTGCTGAAAGGTGAACATTGCTATCTTAGTCAGCAACATTTTAACCCTTTATTGGTCTTTTTTTCACAAAAATTTACATTTTTGCTCAGTGAATGTCCATTTGCTGGTCCAAACAAGATCAATTTAAAAAGTTTACCACTGGAATGAGTGGCTTGATTATCAAAATCTTATTTCGGCCTGCAAATGGACATTCCTCAAGACCATTGCAGGGTTCTGCCGCCCTTGCGCCAATCCAATGGCGCAAGAGTAAAACCCAATGACACAATACAAATTCCATTCCTGGGCCAGTCGGCGCAAAGCAATTTCCTATAGCAGGGGTGTAAATTTGCATTTACACAATTTTAGATCTGAATTCGCCGATACAATATCTATAGAAACTACTAGTCACAAATAAAACGTAAAATCTGGAAATTAAAACGTGATAATCAATATAGTTAAGAAGAATCTCAACTTATAACGAGAATATGCTTTCACATTTGAAAAACAACCAATTTGCAGAGAATGACAAATCCATAGAACTATAAACCTTAGACAGCATGCAAAAGGGCCACAACAGTCATGGTAATAACGACGTGAAGTATCCAGTGGCCCTTGAGATACCCGAGGGTAAGTCTCTTACACCGCTAGATTGATGCCTATTGGCTCCATTGTGTGGAGTTGGTGGATCCAGTGACACTCTTTCTGCCTTCTCCAAACAGATGAATTTTGATCTGTCGGACCTGATGACAAGACGTGGATAATTCTGTGATGGAGCTACTACACGCCTACTGGATCCTGATTTTGAAGACCCATCTTGCCTTGGTTGCCTGTGAGTTCTTCTTGGACCTGGTGCTGGTCTCTGGATGGTCCTTGGTCTCTTGAAACATGGGTTGGTGTCAGGTGTGCATTGGCATGGCGGTTGCATGTTGTTGCGATTGCCATTTCAGCTTCCCTGAAAGTGGAGGTATCTGCGGCCTTGAATGCCCGCTTGAACCAGCTGTTTCACAGTATTGTGTCGACAGTTTGTTGGCGGTCTGTGTTGATACAAGTTCAGTGAGTTCTTTGAAGCGCTGGAATAGTCTTTTCCAGTTTGCTAGGAATTCTGGGTCTGTGCTGTCTCATTTATAGGCGGTACTGGCTTTCAGCATGGGTATGGGTGGTGTGGATTTTGTGTCCACAGCATCTCAAAGTTTCTCCATCTGGAACTCGTATCTTGCTTCTCTGCATGCAGCATTGAGCGTCGGTATGCATTGTGGTGTTCTTCTGGGATGCGTGTTTTGGCATATCTTTGTACCCCCCCCCCCCCCCCCCAGCCCCCTTAGGGGGGGGGGGGTTCTGTACTGCATAACTGGGTCGTAGCTTGCCCCTCCACCCGACAGCGTTTTGGGGCTCGGTGTCCTGGATCCACAAATGTGGATACTTCACGTTCTGGTGGTTGGCCCTTGATGGCCTTGATGCTCATGCTAGAGGGATCACGCAGGAGTTCAGTATCTGGTAGTTGGGTCCACCGTTGTATAGGCTTGGACTTTGGTGGACTGCCTGTTGTGTAAATGTAAAATCTATGTATGATCTGAGTAACGGTTTCTAACAGGGTACGGTCAGTTTTGCAGATTGCATAAGAATGTAAAGGTTTTGTCAAGAAATTACTTCTATTTAGTAAATAGCAAGTACTAAGTGAAATAAAACATGAATTAAAATTTGTTAATTCCTCCAAATAAACTTACTGTGTGTACACAATGTCGATTTTCAGAGTTTTTGTGTACTTAGGTACCAGTTTCTAACAGGGATGTAAATTTGTTATTTCTATAGCGACAAGATGCTGGGCTGGGGTCAAATACAAAAGTATTTGTATTCGAAGTAATTTAAATACATTTTTCAGGTATTTGAAAGTATTTGTATTTGAAAAGTATTTAAGGCAACCGTATTTGTATTTGTATTTAAATACATTGTCAAGGGATTTGAGTATTTTCAAATACTTTTCAAAATACTTCTGTCTATTTCTGGCAAATTCTTACATTCAAATGTACATGCATATTGCAAATTAAAATTTAATACAGATTTCTCATATCTTCTGTAACTCTTTGCATGACATACTGTTGAATGTTTAAAAATTAATTTGACTGGATGCAGTTGCTGCCTTAAGAAGCAAAAATCTCCAGTTAAATCTGTGTCAAAATAATCATCATGATGTCTTTAAAACATAGTTGCTAGGGCTTCAGTGTTAAAAATATGTGCCAATCATAGTATAATGATATTTTTATTATAAAAACACAGACTTCATCCCATTAAGAATAGAGCTAATCCTTGTATAAAGTTACAAGAGTGCCGTGAAATTATTTTTAAAATTCTTTTTCATACCCTTCATAAACGTCATCCTCAATCTTAATCAGTCTGGTTTTAAAGAAGATGGAAATGAAATCTTTAGAATATTTTTTTAATAATTTAGCTGAAAGTATTGTGGTCTTAGGCAACAACAACATTCAGTCAAATGGTTTTCCAAAATATTCACAGGATTTTCTGTTTATATAAGACACATCAATGCATATACAGAATGAAATGAGCTTTATTTCCAGTCTGGCCTTTGCTTGCCATTACATCCCAATCCTTTACCAATATATAAAATATACTACTGTACTGCTCTCTAACTGAATCCTATTGTCCGAGTCTTGTCTAGCTGGTTTAATTATCATATTCCTATCTGTAGTAGAATGGGCAATTATCACCTTTCAAAGCAAGCTAGGTAGAGCTGGTAAAGTTACAACACCTCCATTATACTACTTTGCAGGACACATACCAGAGGCTTAACCCTTTTCACCATGAACTTTATATTCAAATAATTCATTTAGATGGGGTGGGATAGGGTGGGGTTCATTAGCCTTTCTTGCACTTATGGCAAATGATTAAAAATTTTTTTAAGGCTCATGTTGGAAATAGTGTTGCTTTCTTAGACAGAAGCAAGCAGTATAAAGAAGTTCTCATGTGAAAAGGAATCTGAAATTTAAATAAAGGCTCTGAACATTTTTGGGTCAAATTTGAATACAAGTTTTTCCCAAAAACTACTTTGAATCAGATAGTTTTAACACATCTAAATAAATAAATAAATAAATAAATAAATAAACAAAATAAATAAACCCTGCCATCACATTCATATGGAAATTAAAAAACAACTTTTCAAAGGTAATAAACATAAGACTAACAATTCCTCAGTAAATGTTTGGTACTATTTTGCTATACCTTTAGTGGTTAAAACTTAGCATAAAAATTTATGATTTCTGGTTTGTGAATCTCCATTTAGAGGCCAAGGGAAGACTATTTTCAAAGATTTACCACTGGAATGACTAGCTTGCTTATCAAGCCAGTCATTCTGGTGACATACTTTCAAAAATAGTTTTCTCCTGGCCTGTAAATGGGCAATGCTCAAGACCAATGCAGAGAGCAGTCTGGGATGGCTTGACCATTAAAGGTATGAAAGGGTTACCTGCATAAAACTGTGATAGATCAAGTGAGTCCGAGTCAGAAACTTGTTTAGCTGGTCTAAATCTCACACCTCTTATCAGCGGTGGATTGGGCAATTACCTCCTTTCAAAGCAACCTGGGTAGAGTTGGTCAGGTATTAACAACACCTCCATTGTACTAGCTTGCATGACTCTATACCCGAGTGTTAACCATTTTCATCATGAAGTTATGTTCATAGCATTCATTTAGATGGAGTTCATTATCCCTTATCATAATATGGTCAATATTTGTGAAATTTAACCACCGGAATGAAGAAATACTGGTGTACATTGTGGAAAAATTATTGCTTTCTTAACCATTTAACACTCAAACTTGTTCAAAATAAATCTAAATTTTCTCATAGAAAATGTCCATTTACAGACCAAGAAGACTATTTTTGAAAATTTACCACTGGAATGACTGGCTTGGTTATTGAGCCAGTGATTCCAGTGGTAAATTTTAAGTCTTTCTTGGTCTGCAAATGGCCATTTCTCAAGACTATTGCAGAAGCCATTTTTGGCTGATATGAGTGTTAAAGGGTTAAACAACAGCCTTATATAACAACTTTGGTTTTCAAATCAAATAAAAGATTGGAATATCTTTGCAACAATTTGAATACAAGTTTATGAATGAGATAGTCTTAAGAATAATCTGCAAGGATCAACATAAATAAACAGAATCAATAAATAAACCTTGTTTTAATGTTATCCCATTTCTGTTTGAACTTTAATAAACCTGGTCGCAAAGGTAATATATATGAATATTTTAAAAATAATTTGACTGGGCGTGCTCTAGCCATTGACAGCAACAACTCTAAGTCAAATTGGTTTCAAAATAATCACATGATTTTTGTATCAATATGTATTCTCTATACTCTCCTGTAGGAAATGTCATATACAAGTTTCAGTTATACAGAAACCCACAATCATGGAAGACTCACAGGCAAAGCCTAGCTAATTTACTATTTCAACTTTGGCTGGGATCTTGCCAACTATATTTAACTATGCTTAGCCTGTCAAACTTGATTTCTCTTTGCAACCTTAGTTTTAGTATCTATGATTGTCCATTCTCATGTAAATTTGAGGGTCTGGCTGTCCATCACTAGATGTCATCAGTACCATACTTTGGTCTTCTATAAGCCATGTAAGAAGTATTTGAGAAGTATTTCAAATACTTACCTTAAGTCTTTGTATTTAAATACTTTGAAAAAAAGAAGTATTTGTATTTGAAGAATTCCAAAGTATTTGTATTTGCATTTAAATACTTTTGAAAGTATTTGACCCCAGCCCTGTATGACACCAGTGTCTGTATGAAAACAGGAGAGATTGTCAGTAAAGATAATGATACAAACGCCGCTAAATAGGGACTACAACGTAATTTATTGTAGTAAATCTAGATCTGGTCAAATTCTATTTTTCATAATTTTCGTTTTACATAGACAGCAGCAACACCATTTTCAAAATCACAATCCTGTATCTGTGCTTTGTAAAGCAGTAAATCTGGTGTTTAAAATCAAAATAAGGATTGTTTTGCATAACATAAAACATTAAAATTATTTTTGTTTTTACCATATATAGAAACTACGGCCGTGTTTGGATCGGACATGTGTATGAAAAAAATCTATCTAGATTTGAAAACGATATAAGCACCCCACGCCCCTTCAGTACATCCATAGAAAAGAATTATTATTATGCTGGTGAAATCAACATGCCGTGCTTGACAGCAACTGGCATATGTTATCTGACGAGATAACTGGACCAGTTTGTTTCATTTCTTTGCCAATTATGAACAATTTTATGGACCCTCAAAAAAGTAATAGTGAAAACACATGTTTTTCACACGTCAAATAAAGATAAGTAAAATAATTACTTATTTCTGTTGCATTTTGATGAAATCATCAAATTTGTCACTTGGGGATGATAACCTGTGAAAAAGACCTGGGAGTGTATGCGGACAGCAGTCTCAAATTTGACAAACACGCAGAAATCACCGCAAACAAAGCAAACAGAAGTGCTGGGATGATCAGATCCTCGACCCCAAAACGCTAGTCCTGCTGTTCAAAAGCCTTGTGCATCCCCCATCTAGAATATGCAAATGTGTGGTCACCACTGTACAAAAAGGATGTTCAACTGCTGGAGAATCTACAGCGCCATGCAACCAAAACGGTGCCAGGCTTGAAGAATAAACCTTATGAGGCAAGACTGCAAGCACTCAAGCCGCCACGTCTGGTGTATCAGCGCCTAAGAAGTGACTTAATTGAGGTTTACAAGTACCCAGCCGACACTGAAGAGCAAACCAGGGCCAACGGCTAAAAACTGCAGCAACAACGCTTCCACTCCAATATATGCAAGCAGTTCTTCAGCATATGAGCCGTTAACCAACAGCCTCCCAGATGCCGTCGTGACAGCTCCAACCATGAACGCCTTCACAGGAAGACTAGACCGACATTATTCAGAAAGCATCTACTCGGCCAATTTTCCAGTCATGCCCGTCCGCACCGAATACAACATCAAAAAGGTGGGTCATTCCATATAAGGACCAAAATTTTTTAAATCCGTCAAGTCATAGTTTCAGATTTCCTTCAAACTTTGTCAGAGTAAGCATATGTATGTATTAACAGGAAATTCCAAGTATTATAGTGAAAGGTCAAATACTTTTTGAAAACTGGCCTATCCAATACCCCCTGCCTAAAATTGACAAAAATTTGTAACAAAATTTCTATGTTTGAGGCTTCATATCTCACCGACTACAGTGCTCACAATACTAGGTCTTTTTATTTTAACAGTCTTGTCACCATAGTTCGAGAAAATCACAAGCATTTTGTGCTGACCTGTTTTAGGCATGTATTAGGGGTCGTCAAAAATGCCAAAAAATGTGATTTTTCATATTTTAATCCAAATTTGGTGATGCCGTAAAATGTATTTGTATTTGGTTTACACAAATGATTTCTATCCTGTTAACTAGAGCTACTGCTACTTTAGTGATATTTATTACCTAATGGCAAGATATGCTCCGCAAAAATTTTGTGGGAGCCATACCCCCACCCCTGTTCGCCAAAATGGGGTGACTTCATAACATCTTTTTTCAAAATAACCCCTTTCAATTTTTTTAATATTTTGGTGAATGTTATATATATGGTCAATGGTTACAGGGCCAAAAGGTTCACTCTTACATTTGTTTCCTTTTAGAGCTATGGCAAATACAAAATCTGATATTTTTTCAAAAACTTGTATGATATTCGATTTTGGGGGGTTAATAATTTTAAAAGTATACACTCTAGAAGTATGAAACAAGAGATGTAGCACGTTTCCCTGCCTTATTAAAAGAAACAACCAGCATTTCCCTTTTACAAAATAGATAAACATGGATTTTAGAGATGTCAAAACCTTACTTTGTTAAAATTTGACATTTTTGTGGGTAAACTACAAGTCATTATTCAACAACATTTTCAATGGGAATAACATATTGCCTGGAGAATATTTAAAAAACAATTTGACTATAAGTTGTTGCTGACTTAGCCATCAATAATTTTCAGTCAAATCATTTTCAAAATATACACCAGGTACAGAGTTTGTCCTGTAAGCTGGTCGAGCTGCAACAGCTCATCACTCAGTCTTGAGTTATCCAGTGTTAATAAAGACTGAGAGATTTCATATCTAGAGAAAATAACTCAACCTTCAGAGCTTTGTATATAATTAGGTCAATTGCTGTAATAGACATAGGTAGTGAGGTGATATTGATTAGTCACATGGTCTCAGTTTTTCTCAGAGATCTGCAAGCAAGTATTGCTATCAACATGAGTTCAGTCAAGCATTTTAAGTGATCAAGATTAGGCAGCATGACCAGTGAAAGTGTTTAATAATTACTGCTTTGAAACATTGACATTGTTGCTGATACACAAATGTTTAGATATTTACTTTAGAAATTTAATAATTCACTATACATTTTAATGATAAATTAGGCCTTTTAATTTGAAAAGTGTAAACTTTGACTAGGACACGTTGCACAATGGCTGAATTACCAGAGACATTTTGTTCAGTTGGACGTCTCACTAATGATAAATGTCATAAGTTTACGGATAAATGCTCTGTAAATGATGTTGTACAATTGACGGCTACAGATAAAACACTTGTTGCAATGAGAAGCGGCCAGAGTGAGGATAGTTTAGAAACAGTGTGCTGTTGCCACAAGAAACACTATCTGCATATATTCCCGATGATGAAGCAGAACACTTCATGTTGTGATCCCCTAAAAGTTCACAAAAAGCTTATTAAAAAGGGACTAGCTAATATAGATCAAGAAATTGTGGCATTAATACAGTCGAAAACTAGAGAGAGAAAACAACCTGGCCAAAAGATTTGCCATCATTGTTTGCAGAAAATTAATAATCTGACAGATTGTAGTGACAGTGAACCGGAATCAATGGCCATAGCAGATACTTTGTACAGTAATGCTGAATGCCTCAACTCTAGTTTCTCAGCGGTTGGAGTTTCTCCCCTAAAGAGTGTCCATTCAGAAAGGAAAGTATCATATGGTAAACGAAAAATCAAACAAATGGCAGAAGCAACAACAAGTCACGTGGCATCCCACCTAGGTTTTCCACCTAATAAATTAGTTGCTGACACTTCACAAACTGAATGTACATGTGATTCTAAGTTAGATGTGGACTACTTGGTATCGAACATGAATGAAAAACTGTCTGTGTCATCACGAAATCAAAACATACAAGTATTGACTATTACACCTAAATCATGGTCGATAGATAAAACTGTTCAGGTTTTTCAGGCATGTGGTGTTACGCGTTATATGGTGAAACAAGCCAGACAACTTGCGCAGAATGATGGAATACTCGCTGATCGTGAAACCTTTAAAAGAAATAAGCTTGATCAGCATACACTAGATAGTGTTATTAACTACTACCAAGATGATACTGTATCTAGACTATTAGCAGGGAAAAATGATTTTGTTACTATAAGAATTTGTGGTACCAAAGAACATAAGCAAAAACGGCTAATCCTGACAAATTTGAAGGAAGTACATGCTAATTTCAAAACAGAAACTGGACTTAAAATTGGTTTCTCTAAATTTGTTGAGTTAAGACCCAAATGGTGTGTAACTGTTTCTTCTAGCGGCAGCCACAATGTTTGTGTATGCGAAAAACACCAAAATGTAAAGTTTATGGTGGATGTTATCTCTGAAGACTATCATAACCTAATTGACAAATCTGTATGTGACAGTAGTTTTAGAAATTGCATGCTGCAACGATGTGAAAAGTGTCCAGGAACTGCATTTCTCAAAACTTACTTAGAGCAAGACCTTTACGAGCACATGGATGAGGATGACATCATTAAATTCAATGAATGGGTATCCACAGACCGAATTGAAATCATGCGCCGAGAAGTATCAGTTGAAGATTTTATTTCTATATTATGTCAACGGATCCAAGAATTAACACCACATTCCTTCATAGCGAAATCTCAAAGTGAATTCTTGAAAGCGTGCAAACATGATTTAGATGACACTACTGCCATTGTTGTTCTCGACTTTGCTGAAAATTGGAACAATTCTCAAGTCACGATACATCCTTTGGCATTTTATGTTAAGGCTTATGGAAAGTTGAATGAAGAAAATGTATGCTTCATCTCTGAGTGTCTGAAACACGAAACAAATACTGTGTACTGTTTTCAGGAGATTTTTACAAGATATTTGAAGGAAAAGTATCCCAATATTCATATAATTAAATACTTTAGTGATGGGTGTGCAGGACAATACAAGAACTTCAAAAACTTTATTAATGTCTGCCATCATTATTCAGATTTTGATATTAAGGCAGAATGGCATTTCTTTGCTACCAGCCATGGTAAAGGTGTTTGCGACGGTATCGGTGGCACAGTGAAGCGCTTAGCCGCAAGGGCTAGTCTGCAAACAGCGCTTATACGAAATGCTAGTGAATTGTATGAATTCAGCCAACAGAACATAAGCAAGATCAAGTTCTTCTTAGTTAGTAAAGATGAGATCCAGAGCCATCATACAATGTTGGAAGAGCGGTATCTCCTTGCCAAAACAGTGCAAGGAACCAGGTCATTCCATTCGTTTGTTCCAAATGACACTAACTCTATCACAGTAAAGCGAATTTCAACTGATGATGTTTCATACACTCGGTCATTTTCTAACACACAACCTGGTATGTCATCAGAGATTCAGAATTTAAATATCCCTATGGAACTGTCTTTGAGTGACTATGTTGGTGCATTGTATGACAAAAATTGGTGGTTTGGCATAGTGTTAGAAATTAGTCTAGAAAATGAGGACTGTCTCATTTCGTTTATGAAGCCGCATGGACCAGCTCGATCCTTTAGTTGGCCAAGGCGCACAGACCAGTGCTGGGTTCCTTTTTGTGACATTCTAAGTAAGGTGTCAACACCATTGACAGCAACTGGCCGGCAGTACACTTTTCCACAAACTGATATCGACTTTATAAATGGACTATTTAAATAATTTGGAGGAGCAGTATATGCTGGATCATGTACCGTATCATCAATTATTGCTGAGGTATGTAGTATTATGTACTATCTCTTAACACTTTTATATTATATCATGTGTATTAACCAATGCCTGTCTCAGTTTATTAAATAATTCCATGAAATGGGTGACATTTAGGCATACTTTAGTATGAGAGATTGCAGGAAATGTCAATTTCCCTTTCTCCGAGATCTAACAATACTCACCATTCTGTTACTTCTGATATACAGCTGGCCTTGACAGCGGCTCTAGGATTATAGACTTAGAAAGCTTTACCGACTCCTGGGAACCGGGTACTCGGCTCCCAACTGCCGAGTACCCGTTTACCATAGAGCTCATATTGTTTGCATAGCCACCAAACAAGAGAAAACTATGGCTTGCCTCCGTGGGGCTGGGAGGCTGGGTCCGTAACAGAATGGTGAGTATTGTTAGATCTCGGAGAAAGGGAAATTGACATTTCCTGCATTCTCCTTCGATCAATACTCACCATTCTGTTACTTCTGATATACACCAGATTTGATCAGTAACCTGGTGGGAAGGGGCAAGCCATACATGCTAATTTTGCCCCTTGGAGAAAGATTTTAGACTTCAAACTTGACTAACGGAGACCTAAAAGGACCGTCAAGTTCACGGAACCGAATCACATTCGCGTCACAGCTCCCCCCCCCTTTTTCCTCCTAAGAAAAGGGAGAGAACTAACGAACATGTATCTCGCCTGAAAACACCAATATGCCAAGAGGGTTAACTACTCCCTGCATATCGCTTGTATTAGCCTGGGAATGAGCATGAATATATAAGATGAATGAACATGATACATATACATAATACAAAAAACTCTCACTTGTTGAATTACCTTATGATAACAGGACTTCAGACGTACCGCCTACAACCATTCACCGGTTCGGCCATCAGTGACACAATCTGGTTGACATCCTCTCGCCTGACCATGCCTGCTTTAGGTTCTTTTCTTACCGAAGTGAGAAAAGGGTGAAAAGCAGTGTGGTCACTAACTATCGTTTCAAAACAGCTAAAGCGAGTGGATTGGCTGAGTCTGACACATCCCTCATATAGTAATCCGTGAATGAGGACTCACAGTGCCATTGTGCAACGGCCATGATGTCCTATAACGGAACACCATTGTAAAGGGCGGTCGAGGCGGCTATTCCTCTGACATTGTCTGCCCTTACGCCTTGCACCTGGTGCCCAGTCGCCATCTCGTGAGTAGTCTGAATGCATTCGACCACCCAACGAGAGATAGTATCCATGGATGCGGCGCCATAAGACTTTTTATGGCAGATCCACAGATGTCTATCGTTCGACCGTAACGAGTCAGTCCGTTTCTTGTACTTAGTCAAAGCACGGACCGGGCACCAGACACTGGCATCACGATCAAACCTAGTTAACTTCGGTATAATGATCGGTTTGCCGGGATATCTCAAAGATTGGTTCTTTGACATAACCTCTGCTCTTGGCAGAAGACGCAGACCTTCTCCAGAAACAATAAATCGGTTCCTCTCTGCCGAAAGCGCATGGATCTCACTGCGCCTTCTAGCTGAGGAAGCTGCCAATAGAAAAACCGCCTTTAGAGTCAAATGCTTTAGACTAGCCGAACGCAACGGTTCGAAAGGGTGCTTGGCCAGTACATTAAGCACTAAAGATAGACTCCAGGCTGGAATGACTACCGGTTGTCTCGGTCGGAGATTGCTCATTCCCTTCAACATCACATTTAACTGGGCCACCTCTGGACTATCCCTGTTGGCTAGACAAGGGATAAATGATGCCAAAGCTGACTTGTATCCAGCAACTGTGACGGGAGCTAGTCCTCAAAAGAACAGCTCACAGAGAAAGTCTGCTATTTGCTGATAGTGGATTGAAAGGTATCAATACCCTTTTCTTCACACCAGTCTGCAAATCTGTTAACCTTGTTGTTATATGACTTGAAGGTTGACCTCCTTCTCGCAGCCGCGATGAAATCAGCAGCCTGTCGAGAAAAGCCTTCCGACGTGGAACGTTGTTTGATAACATCCACGCAGTCATTGAACATTTCGGGACGCTCGTGTAGGAAGCGTCCCTTGGCCTGGGAGATTATGTTCGGAATCTCGGGCAACTGCACAGGATTTTCCACCAGCAGATCTAGAAGATCCGTGAACCACGCCCTGCTCGGCCAATACGGCGCTATTAGCAGGACCAGACACGGTTCCTCCCTGACCTTCACCAATACCTTCGGTAGAAGAATGGTGGGTGGGTACGCGTAAGCGTGCATCCCTCTCCAGCTTATCGCCAGAGCGTCTGTATCGACGGCATTTGGATCTGTAATCGGCGAGACATATGTCATGATTTGAGCATTTTCCTTTGTGGCGAACAAGTCCACGTTGGGTTTGCCCCAATGCTCGAAGATCCGTCGCAGAACTGGAGGGTTGAGGGACCATTCTGTTGGCAGGATTCTCTGTCTGCGAGACAAAGCATCCGCCAGAATGTTCAATCGGCCAGGAATACGAGCTGCTTTCAAAACAACCGAGTAATTCCTGCACCATTGAATCAAGTGCCACACCCTGATACACAGAGTGGGCGACCTGGTCCCGCCTTGGCGATTTATATATGATACTACTGTCGAATTGACCGACCGTATCAATATCACCCTGCCCCTGATCATCGGAAGGAACTCTTCCAACGCCAGTTCCACTGCCATCATTTCCAACAGATTGATATGCAGCTGACTCTCCGGGAGAGTCCATGTGCCCGAGACCTGGTTCTCCCAGGCAGGCACCCCACCCTTCCAGCGATGCATCCGTGTAGACGGACAGCTGGGGGTGGGGTAGGTGCAGCGAAACCCCTAATAGGAGATTCTGACGCTGTTTCCACCATAGCAGATGCGATATTATCGGCTCCAAAACTGGCAACAGTTTTGACAGGGGTTCTGTTCTCTGTTTCCACAGAGACATCAGATACAACTGGATAGGCCTTCGCATTAGAGCAGCGTACGGGATAACCTGCTCCATGGAGACCATCATGCCCAGCATCTGAAGGAACCGCCTCGCCTTGAATGTGGTTTCCCACTCGAAAACTCTTGAGGATGGCTAACAGAGACACCACTCTGGGCTCTGACGGGTAAACCCTGCCCTCCTCGAGGTCGAATCGCATCACCAAATAAACGAAACGTTGAGTGGGCGTCAACTCGGATTTCTCCTCGTTGACTATCCAGCCTAGATCTGAAAGTAACTTCAGAGTCAGAGCAGTATCCACGTTCAACCTGGCTGCCGAGTCTGCCTTGAGCAGCCAGTCGTCTATGTAGGTGTGTAGCGCCACGTTCTCTTTTCTGAGAAACGCTGTCACCGCAAGGACCACTCTTGTGAAAACCCTCGGAGCTGTCGACAGGCCAAACGGGAGAACTGTAAACTCCCATACTTGATTCTGAAACGCAAATCTCAGAAACCTGTGCCAACTCCGATTCATAGGAATGTGGAAATATGCATCTTTCAGATCGATCGATACACACCACATTCCTTTCCTCAATCCCGCATTACCGACCTCGGTGTTTCCATCTGGAACCGAGGCGTATGGATAAACCAATTTAATGGCCTGAGATTGAGTATGGGTCTCCATCCCCCTGTGCTCTTGGGGACAAGGAACATGTTTGAATAGAAGCCTGGAGTGTTCCGGTTTGCTGGTTTTATTGCTCCCTTCAGAAGCAAACCCGACACTTCCTTTTGAACGGCTTCTAACTTGTCTGGCTCCCTTGGTACGGGCGTCCAGACAGGTGCCAAAGACAGATTTTGTGGTGGAAAGTCCCACCACTCCGGCATGTAACCCTGGGATAACCATCCCAGGACCAGACTGTCTGACGTCACACCTCGCCAAGCCTCGACGAAACGCATGAGCCTTCCACCCACCATAGACGCCTCGACGTCTAACGGGGTTGTCCGGCTCGCAGTCCGCCCCCCCCCTCTTTCTTAACGAGAGAGAGTGAGAACCATTTCGTTCTAGGCACGACGGGTATAACTGGCACCGCTGTTCCTGTCGCACAGGCGCGGTCCAGGCGGATATGAAGGGAGCTTGCGTACCCTCAGGTATGCTTCGGCCCCTGCTGTCCGCCCTTTGAGGCCTTACCCTTACCCTTCCCCTTGCCCTTCCCGCCTCTAGGGCGGTCAGGAGCAACATTGGGGAGGGTAGGCGCCTCTACAACCTTCCTGGGCTTCTTCGCCGGCGGTGGCTCCGAAAACCCAGCCGAAACAGAAGTCGCAACAGGCCTAGCTTTCGCCTTGCCCTTATGCTTCTTCTGCTCCTTTGAAGGTTGTCCCGTTAGCGGTTTCCCCACAGCCCCTAGTGCGTGCGCTTGCCGCACTAGTTCTAGCTGTAGGTTTACCGCTAACCGATTCTGCGCGATACTGGCGGTATCCTCTAAGATGGCCCACGCTTGGCCACCGAAGATGCTAGGCCCTGTCAGGGGTGTCCCAAGGAGACGCTCCCTGACTGCCGTAGCCGGACGCATATGGTCAATGACCATTTGCCTCCTGGATTTCGTCACACGCGCTTGCACCCTTGCCAATGCGTCCATCGACAGCACCAGGCCGTCATTGACACATGAAAGCGCCACAGGTGGCACAGGGTGGCCTGCCCCGCTTCAGCCCACACCGACTGAAGGAGATGATAAGAGTGGTTGACAGCGCTCATCGCTGCCCTCACACCCTCATCGCATAGGGACAGGACTTCTTCCTGGTGTACCTGAGACTTGTCCACAAGTGCCGGACCGGGGTGACCCGCCACGGCACTCTGGACGCCCAGTACCCATCGGTCATCCTCCGTGACCGACGGGACTACACCATACCTGTCGTATTCCCCCCGCGGAATACGACATCTTGCCCGCACCTCCCTGGAGGCCGCAGGGAGCTGACCCTTGGTCATCAGTTGTTTGCTATAAATAGCATCCAACCATTCTATGAACCGTGGATCCAGTCCCACTGACTGGATCCGGGCCGCGGGCAAAATCCCCGTCCTGATCGACGCAACCGACGGACGGGGCGCATCTTCATCGGCCGTGGCCGAAACCACAGACGGGTCAACCCTGGCTAGCCACGCCAGAGCATCTGACCAATCTACCTCCGATGAAGACACCCCCGCAAACACGTCACCCGTTGACGTGCTCACGGGTCTGCCAGCCACGGCCTCCCAGCAAGGAGCCACGGCTGACACGCCAGGCACTCCGGTACCACACGGTTCCGCCGCCACCCCATGAAACACTCCGGTCCATGGGGTAGGTCCGCACGGAAAACCGTACGGACCCGTAGCAGTCGCGGAACCATAGCCGGACACGGGCGCCCACGGCACCCCACGTCCGACTGCCGGACCAGGCGAGATAGGTGAGTACCACGCCCGGCCCGGCACACCCGTTCCCGTGACGGCTGGTGCCAAACCAAGCCGCACGGAACCGGTGCACGGTAACGGATTTGCCTCAGCCACAGGCGGAGCCGCTGACCTGGCTTGCGCCAAACCAGACAAATGGAGGCCGGTTCCGTCTAGGACGGAATCAACCTCCATATTCTCCACCTGCGGCTTCACGGGCCGCAGCAACCTCTCCTCCTCGGCCTCCTCGTCTTCAGACTCCGAAGAGTCGTCACTAGACGAGTCAACCGTGGAACCGTCCTGGCAGACGGCTCCCACACCTGACGGACCGGCCACCGCTACTGGACCACCCGGAGGTGGCCGCAGAGAAACAGAAAACCCGTCTGGCCGAAGCCAGACGGGACTGCCAGGGGGCCGTACGAGACGGCCCCCTCGGTAACCAGTCCAGAATCCTGTCCGAGGACAGGATCCGTACCAGGCATGGGGAGAAACTGCCCCCCAACCTTTGGTAGCAGGGACGACACCAGCGTGGTCAGAACGCTATGCAGAAAAACCCTGCAGAGCCGGACCAAACCACGCCGGCGGTGCCATCTCCGCCACCTCCAGCTGGGGACGTGGAGCACCCGCACCGGCCGAACCGGGCGCTCCACGATTTACTCTCGGACCGCCTGACCCCGCGTCAGACCCAGCCAAGTCCTTCTGGGCAAGGAACTTAACCATCGTTTCGACGGACCACACTGCACAAACATTACACCTATGATCTATATTACACAGGGCACACTTAAAACAGACATGGTCCTTGAACATTACACGGACAAACTTATCGCAGTCGTCACATGATGGCGGGGCTGGCTTGGCCTATAAAATAAGCACAAACCTACAATAAACAAGCGGAACGAGACCCGGATGGAAGGCAGACAATTAATTTTCAAATAATTTGACTCATAAATTAACCGTAACCTCCCCGCACCCCACCCCGCCACGTTACAACAACGATCGCATTGATTATGACGACAAGTACGCGGCGGGCACAACACACCCATAATAGATCCTCCAGGATGTGTAACGGCTCCAGGAATCATATCGCATAGCATTCAGGGTATATTTACTAATCAATATAAATTATACTCCTAACGAACGCAGCACGATATGTGAAGAAAACAACAAAATGTATAACAAAACTGCTGTCTCACACGGTAAAACCGCAGACCACACATCTACTCAAGAATTTTGAAACCACCGATCATTGCAAACCGATCGTGATCGCACGTAAACTTGATCATTCTAAAGTTTCCGGTACCATTTTTAGTACGCAGCACCCAGAATAAGATGCGCGAATTAATGAAAAATTTTTCTTCACATAAACATCCGAGCGACCGGGTGTGACGTCACCCGCTCGGATTCTACGGAGAACGACGTCAGCCGATATTCGTGTTAGAAATACCGTAGCAAACACCTATTTTCATATCTGCCGATCGCCTGTTGGGGTTTTAAAGAAGGCGATCGTCTGGCATATATCGTTGTTAGCACACGTCCCAGATTCTATGGGGTCAGAAATTGGAACATGCGACACAACGAAATTTAGAGACCTAAGTCTTTTAACTATGGATAATAAAGAACAATACAACCTGGATGTCTTGGGCAGTATTCTCCATAGTCCTTAGTTAATCCTTTCAGAACACACAAACTATCACTGATTAAAGACTTAGATTATTTTAAAACACTAAAATCCTTAATGCAAAAAGCATGTATTGCTCTTGTCGCTATGCAAACAAGAATGAGCTCTATGGTAAACGGGTACTCGGCAGTTGGGAGCCGAGTACCCGGTTCCCAGGAGTCGGTAAAGCTTTCTAAGTCTATAATCCTAGAGCCGCTGTCAGAGCCAGCTGTATATCAGAAGTAACAGAATGGTGAGTATTGATCGAAGGAGAATACACATATTGGCCTGGTCGCAGTGTGTCAAAATTGTCTATAAATGGCCATAGAAGTCCATGTAGCTGTACTAATATGACCATAATATACCATTCAATGTCCACCTATGATGAAAAAGTATCTAAAATGCTAAAGTGGAGATATTTTAAACTTTTTAAAACAAATTAGATTGTCGCGAAAAATGTCAAATTTTAGCAGAGTCAGGTCTTTGGGTCTAGAAAATCGATGTTTATGTATTATATAACCAGGGAATGCTGATTGGTTCTTCTAATATAGCAGGAGAACTGGTTGTATCGCTTGTTTCATGCCTCTAGGCCCTATAATTTTAAAATTATTAACCCCCAAAAATGGAATATCGTACAAGTTTTACAAAAATATCACATTTCTAATATGCCATAGCTCCAAAAGGGAACAAATGTAAGAGTGCAACTTTTAACCATGTAACTATTGACCATAAATCTACCATTCACCAAAATAAAATAAAAATTGAAAGGGGTTATTTTGACTTAATAGGCGATGAAGTTGGCCCTCTTTTGTGAACAGGGGTGGTGCATTGGGCCCCCAAATTTTTTTGATGAGCAAACCTTGCTGTTAGGCAGTAAATATTACTAAGCTAATATTAGCTCTAGTGAACTGGGTAGAAATCATTTAGTTACAGCAACTATAATATACATTTTACTGTATCACCAAATTTTGTTGAAACAGGAAAATTAGCTGTTTTTAACGTTTTTGGTGACCCCTAAAACACACCCAAAACAAGTCAACACATATTGCTTGTTATTTTCCTCAAGTATGCTGACCAGAGCATTAGAATGAAAAGATCTAGTATTGTAAACAGTATATTGGATGAGATATGATGTCTCAAACATTGGATTTGTACTTGAAACTTTTGTCAATTTTAGCATAGGGGTCTTTGAGAGGGCATTTTTCAAAAAGTATTTCACATATCAGTTAAAAAATTGTCATGCTCAACTAAAACATCCATATGCTCACACTGAGAAAGTTTGAAGGAAATCCGTGACTATGAGTTGACGGGCATTGGTCCATCTTATACGGAATGACCCAGGTACAAAACAACCAAGAAGAAAACAAAGACAGTGAAGACCTGCTACAGGCTATATCGCCTAACAGGCAGAAGAGGATTATGTAACTATGAATCTTGACTGGCCGATTGACAGCCAGGCTTCCACCTCACCCCGCCCCCACCCAGCCTAGAACAATGGTGGAAAAAGCCCAATGTTGTCCTTATGTATAAAATCCTACATGGTGAGGTAAGCATACCAGCAGAGTATCACCCTCGGCGGGCGTATGTAGCACCACCAGGCGTAGTCACCCGTGGAAACTACAACCATACCAACCATCAGTAAGCCAGTTCCACCAAAGTTCATTTTTCCCACGAACCATACCAACATCAAATAACCTGGCCAAAGACATAAACACTGCTCCGGATGTAGAGAAGCTCAAAATCTACATCCGACAATCTAACATACCTGATCAGACATGTGTAAATAGTGTACAGATCAATCATCACTTCATATTGTAAATAAACAGCATTTTATCAACCCAGCCATGTTCACGAGGCCCGCACCTAGGCCAATAGGATTTTGCCTAGTATTCTTACAACTCCTATTCATAGAATAGTGATGACGTCATCAGTCATCACAATCAAATTTCCCATAATGCGCTGGGGGCGACGCCATTTTTGGAGGGGCTAATTTAACATTACGAGCAATGGGCCCATGAAACCTTAATTACATTTTCTTTACTATCTTGCAAAATTCAGTCATGATTTGATGTTTTCTGATACCGGGCGTAGTTATTAGATTCTTAGATATAAGATTTTATGGTTTGAGCTTCATGGAAAATGTAAACAATGCATTTTAGCGTGTGGTAAGTTTGCCCTCACTTTAATGGCACCCGATCTAAAAATGCCAGAATGTGCGCAACTATGAATAGCCATTGGCTGCTGTTGGTGACACATCACAAGCATTCAGCATCTTTGTACTAGAGTTGGTTGCATGATCATGATGACTGTAAAGCAGTGCATAGAGTAGCGTTCATAGAACCAAGCTCGCTAACGACACAAGAAAGTACGGACCTTTATAGCGAGTATCCCAATATTTTGACCGCCATAGATGATAGAATAGAACATTTTATTGGCATGAAATCTACGAACATATGATATAGACATGGCCAAACATGAAATGACAGAAAATATGTACATGACAAAAAGTATATATTACTATGTATGTGCATGGCACCCTCCACTGTGTGTTATATCAAAACGCCATACATGCCTCATACGTCGTAATGATGATGATGATGAACAAAACCCATGGCGAAATGGCTCGGGGACGAACCCACTAAGATACCAATTTCCGTTAGCCCCACGCTTAGGCCTACATTATGCAATAACCAATCACATGCACAACATTTGTCTTAAGACCAACACTGACTAACAATACATACGTCTTGATACGGTCCATGGCAAATTACCAACAAACAATCTAAGTGACCTACGAACACCACGCGATGCCATAACTGTATCGGTATGTGGAAATCCAGCCTCGATGGGCTCACCTCTATTCCGTAGCGTACGAACGGTGCTTCAAAATGTCTATACAACACAAAGTCTTAAATACACGAATACACGAAATTTGTTCTGACTGAGTAGGATTAAATTCATTAACGTCAAATTGATTGCAGAGTTTTTCATTCACGCATTAATAAGAAAGTTCTGTTAGTAACATTTAAAACTTGTCCAAGAATAGCTAAATTTAGATTGTCTGATTTACTTTGATTACTCAGATTAGTGTTCATTGAGGTATTTATACAGACACAACTGCCTCAATCAATTGTGTACGTTTGAGGTGCAAGGCATAGCAGAGAAAACGTGGAGTTTTCGCAATTTTGAGAGAATTTGCTGGGGACAGCTTAATGTTCAATCTGGATATCATCTGTTATATTGTATGTGCTAAATGTAGTCCAAATGTACATCTGTCTGTTCTACCAATTACCTAAGTAGGTGAAGTAACAACAATGCTTATATGCCTTAAACTGTTACCCAACACTTTCAACGATGAACTCCCAATATATCTCATTTTCAATGTCATCACTTTGGTAAATTGTTGAATATTTTCGGTTAAATTTGTCTGGAAGCCGTTGCTGTCTTAGGCAGCAATGGTTCCCAGTCAGGTTGCCTTCAAAAGACACAACAGTATACGTTCGATATCACAAAGATTCTACTTTCTTTGAAACTTCTCAATGTAAGGGCTAAGATGTTCTATCTTCAATGACTTAAATGATTGTTACGTGAGTATCCATAAATGTAGCTACGATCCCAATGCCTATAGGCCTGTCTAACCTGTGATCTGAATACTCGTCACTCTCCGAAAATACATGTCACCTGGCCTTACCTTCGCTCATATCTGTCCATGGCCTAACTGGCATAACTTATGGTTACATAAATGCTCACCGCTACCCATATATGTCGCCTCGCTTTACTTGTGATTTATCAAACTCCAACAGTAGATCTTCTCTTACTGTCAGACAATATCATAACTATGTCCATATAATCCATTAACATTATATATATAACTCATTTTATCAGATAAACACTATCTCTCCATCACAGTAGCCAGCAATAGCCTTTAGCCACCCCATTTTTTGCTGTCCATGCCTGTCCGGTTCCCGTGCTTATCCTGCAACAAACCTGTCAAATCTAACCAGCGTGCAATTCTATGTGACTGTTGTGGTGATTGGGTGCATTTAAGATGCTCCCAAGGGCTAACTATCACAGATTATGAAGAACTCCAGAGTTCTGATGAGCCATGGTGGTGTTTTCAATGTAACCAAACTAATTTTCCTTTTAATCACTATGAAAACGATACCGAATTTCTGCTTAATATCCTAGGTGCCAAATATGACTACAGTACATATATAAATGCAAACATACTTGTAAACCCATTCAAGCTAAATACTTCTAACCAGGGCAATGAATACACAAATTTCTCTGAAACAGATATTGATAATGAAGGTATGAATTTTCCACTCTGTGACTATATACTTCAGAAAGAATTTAATGATAATATTATCAAGAGTACTGATGCTATCACCTTTTCAATGATTCATATTAACATTAGATCGCTGCTAAAAGATTTTGATAAATTTAATAACTTTATGGATTCCAGCTCACATGAATTTAGCGTCATAGGAATTACCGAGACATGGTTGAAACCTGACTCACCACTGGACTTAATTAATATTAATAAATTACAAATTCATTGAAAAACACAGGCCCACTAAAAAAGGTGGTGGTGTAGGCATCTACATAAAGGACAGTTTACAGTATGATTTGAGAGATGACCTGTCAATGAATGAAGAATTTATTGAAACTATTTTTATTGAAATTCCCAATGAAAAAACTAAAAAAAACCTTGTCGGTGTCACATACAGACCTCCTGGAAGTGACAACGACAAATTTATGAAATCATTCGAAAAAAATTGTAAATACCATACAAAATGAAAAGAAATCCGCTTATATATTAGGTGACTTTAATATTGATTTGTTAAAACAACATAGCTTCTACACTCAAGACCTATTAAATTTATTAAAAATATCTGGCTTTTATCCATTTATAACGAAACCAACAAGAATTACAGAATGCTCGGATACTGTTATTGACAACATCATCTCGAATAATGCTGTAAGTGCCAAGAATCAAACAGGTATCTTTGTTGTAGATATTTCAGGCCATTTACCTATTTTCTATATAGAAAAAGAAAACGAAAAAGGAAAATCATTTGTAAAAGAAGCAATAACTTGTAGAGACTTCAAAAAGGAAAATATAGAAATGTTCAAAAACGATATGGCTAACATAAACTGGAACCAGGTAATTGAATCACAGTCATGTGAAGATGCCTACAACACCTTCCACACTATATGCTCTAACATCTATGAATCTGCCTTTCCACTTAAAAATATTAAGAAATTTAAACAAAATCCTACTAAACCCTGGATTACAAGAGGAGTGAAAGCTGCCTGTCACAAGAAAAACAAGTTATATCTGAATTTGATTAAATGTCCGACAAAGTATAATGACTGACAGTTCAAGAAATATAGAAACAGGCTAAATCAGATAATAAGGACAGCAAAAATAAATAATTTTCATAATAAATTTGATGAGCAAAAAGATAATATAAAGGAAACATGGAAACTGATTAAATCATTACTAAATAAGAAAAAAAACAATACTGAAGCATCACGGTTTATTTATAATAATAATAGAGTCATTAACGACAAAAAAGAAATAGCAGACAAATTTAATGAGTATTTTACTAACATTGGTCCTAATTTATCACAAAAAATTCAACCCAGCTCGAACATACATATAAAGGACTTTCTAACAGGTAGTTATCAACACTCTATTTTCCTAAATCCAACAGATACTCACGAAATCTACAAAATACTAATGCAAATTAACACAGCTAAAAGTGCTGGAATCGATAATTTCAAATGGAAAATTTGTAAACACTGTGTACCAGAAATACTAACCCCTTTGGACCACATCTGTAATCTCTCACTTACACAGGGAGTATTTCCATCAAGATTAAAGGTTGCACGTGTGACACCCATATACAAAGCTAAAGATGTATCTGACTTTACTAATTATCGGCCAGTCTCGGTACTTCCACTTTTCTCAAAACTCTTAGAAAAGCTGTATTTTAGTAGAATTACTAAATATCTAAACAAAAACTCAATCATATATCCTTCTCAATATAGTTTCAGAGAAAAACACTCTACTATGCTTGCCATTGTGGATATGATAGAAAAATTATCAACCTCCCTTGAGAATAATGAACATACGCTAGGTGTATTCTTGGATCTTTCCAAAGCCTTCGATACAATTGATCATACAATTTTACTGCAAAAGCTTGCATATTATGGAATAAGAGGTACTGCATTGAACTGGATACAGAGTTACCTGTCAAACAGGGAACAGTGTGTACAATTCAATGGGGCTATCTCTGAATACAAAAATATAGTTTGTGGTGTTCCCCAAGGTTCAGTTCTTGAGCCCCTGCTGTTTCTCCTATATATGAATGACATAGCCAAAGTCTGCAAACATCTCTCACTAATACTTTTTGCAGACGACACAAATGCTTTTTGCCGCCACAAGGATATAGAAATTCTATACAAAAATGTCAATAATGAAATGGCGAAATTAATAGACTGGTTTAAAGTAAACAAATTGTCCTTAAATGTATCAAAAACTAATTATATACTATTCACAAAATCTAAGAAACTAAAAGAAATAGCTCTCCCAAACCTCTATATCGACAACCAGATAATTCAAGAAGCACAATATGCTAAGTTTTTAGGAGTATATCTGGACAAAAATTTAACATGGGAGAAGCATATTGAAATTATTACTACCAGGGTAGCAAAAAGCATTGGCATCATTCGCAGACTGAAACCCTATCTAACACCTAATATTATTAAAAACCTGTACTGCACAATGATACTTCCTCACATCACCTACTGCAATGCTATCTGGACTAATACATCTCAAGCTAGACTAAAAAAAATAAAATCTCTGCAAAAGCAATCTATTAAATAATTTTCACAAACAGCAGGTGACCAGGATATCTTTAAATCAGAAAAGGTCTTAAAACTTGAGGACATAGGAGGGCTCCAACTATACACAATCTTAAGGGACTTCCACAATGGCAACTTACCCTCATCCTTATCTAACATTTTTATGCTCAATACACAATTGCATCCTCACAACACAAGAACAAGAAATAACCTCCATTCAACACACCACCAAACAAAAGCAGCACAACAAAAACCCTCATACAAAGCAATTCAGTTATGGAATAATACAGACACAAGCACACGCACAGACATCATAAAGCATACCCTGAGTTAGGCTCCATGGAAAATGTAGACTGCAGAGGCTTGGCAGCGAGACAGTTAACTATATGTATATATATAGGACTATAACATGTTAACCGTATGTATTCAGTATTCTCATGTCCTATATTGTTGTTATATGTTATATGTAGGGGTCCACCGCCACATAGGCTCTGCCTTTGGTGGACTACCTGTTGTGAAACTGTAAATGTATATTCTATATCAAAATAAATAATCTTGAACTTGAACTTGAACTTGATCATTGTATGATCAAGTATCAGCTGAGAAGTATTTTAGAATATTGGCTTATAGCTTATATATTAGTGTTGATGATGACTGGGTTATTTTCTAGGGACATGGTGGTGAGAACACGCTTCAAATATGGTTTTCTTGACTCCTCCAATGGTGTACATGTTGTAATGAAGTGATTCCTATCCTCAGGTGCTGAATGGCAAAGTAAGCACTTGTCAGAGACAACGGGCACGATTTGCTTGCAAGATGTATGAGCCAGTCAGAATCTTTGCCTTTATTACTGCTCGTCTAACATCCCTGGTTGTGTTGTCAAGTGAGTTCCAACAGTGGTGAACGTTGTTTACAGTCCATACATTGACATTTAAGTATTGTGTTGATGTCTTCATGACAGTCTTCTTTCCAGACGTTGTGTACAGCACAGTTGATGTGCTTCTCTACTTGCGCCTGTCACGCTAACTTTGCGGGCATGCTGTTAATTAGTTGGTAGACACTTGGGAGCTGATACATATGAAGCGTTTCTTGACATTTCATAAACCAACTATTGCTCTTAATATTCTTTACAGCAAGTTGTCTGGCTGCTATCTGGAATTCTATGGTATCGCCATTTATGAGGATGTTTCCTAGTAATTTTATTTTTCTGGTTACTAGCTCTGCTTGGATGGGTTCTTTTCCTAGTAGGCATAGTGTTGCTGAAGATGTTGTATTCTTTGGAAGGGACTGTAATTGTTTAAGAATTGACAGTTGGAATAGTTCCAATGCCCTAATCTCAGCCTTTGTCATCTGAATGAACTCTAGACAGTATAGATTTCCCATATATGCGCTGAAGTTAACAGGGAAAGTCCACTATTTCCATGAAGTCCAGCTCCCATCAGCGAATAGACTGTTCTTCTTGTTGCTTGAATGCCATCAATGATAAGCTGATGCGTCCTCTTTGACGAGTTATGCGCTGCTTTGTTATCAACATGAAAAATGCCTGCTTGTTATTTTCATGAGCCTCCATGATCTTGTTATGCAATGATGTTCTCGTTTCACTGTTTGGTAGTCACATTGCTTGTCTCAGCTCTGACAAGCTTCTTTACGGTTATTATTGATATTGTTGTTGTTACTGTTAGGTCTACCATTGATGTTCCATAGATAATGTGCCTTCTTACTCTTGTGTATTAAACTAGCTATATGTGGAGTCCATGTTTGATGCCCTTTCGTAATTTCTTTTGATTTCTAGACTGACCAGTTGCTGTGATTGAGGCACTATGAATCAATGTTTCCGGACAAGTATATCAGCAGCAAGGGTTGAACTAATCTTAGGTGTGTCTTCTTTTAGATTTTTGTAAAGTGTTGTATCACATTTATTCCATCGTACAACTGTTGGTATCAGGTTATTGGTCCCCTACCGGTAAAACCGGGGAGGGGGGGACTATAGGTTTGCACTCCTTCTGTCTGTTCATCTGTCCGTCCGTCCGTCCATCTGTCGCATTTGGTTGTCGGCACTTTTTTCGCAGTCCTTCAAGGTATTCAACTGAGAATTGGTTTATTGCTTTGTTATGAGAAGTTACAGACCAAGTTCGAGTTTCAGACGTATACGTCAATTTTTGATGGCGTTATGCCCACTCTCGAGTTAAGAAATACAAAAAATGTCAGCTTTCCGCACTTTTTTTCACACTCCTTCAAGATATTTAAGCGAAAATCGGTGCATTGCTTTAATATAAGTACTTACTGAGCAAGTTCGAGTTTCAGACATTTTCGTCAATTTTTCATGGAGTTATGCCCCCTTTCGATTAGGTTTTTTTGCACTTTTTTCGCAGTCTTTCAAGATATTATACTGAGAATTGCTACATTGCTTTGGTATGAGAAGCTACAGACAAAGTTCGAGTTTCAGAAATTTTCGTCGATTTTTCATGGAGTTATGCCCCTTTCGACTTAAGTAATACGAAAAATATTAGCTTTCCGCACTTTTTTTCGCAGTCTTTCAAGATATACTGAAAATCCCTATATAGCTTTGTTATGAGAAGTTACAAACCAACTTCGAGTTTCAGCTGTATGCGTACATTTTTTATGGAGTTATGCCCCCTTTCGACTTAGGAAATATAAAAAATATCAGCTTTCCGCCCTTTTTTTCACACTCCTTCAAGACATTTAAGGAAAAATCAGTTCCATTGCTTTAGTATAAATGCTTACAGAGCAAGTTCGGGTTTCAGATATTTCGTAAATCTTTTATGGAGTTATGCCCCCTTTCGACTTATGAAATACAAAATATATTAGTTTTCCACACTTTTTTTCGCAGTCTTTCAAGATATTATACTGAGAATTGCTACATTGTTTTGTTATGAGAAGCTACAGACCACGTTCGAGTTTCAGGCGTATGCAAATTTTTTTGATGGAGTTATGCCCCGTTTCGACCTATGAAATACGAAAAATATTAGTTTTCTGCGCTTTTTCTCGCAGTTTTTCAAAATATTCAACTGAGAATTGGCACATTACTTTATTATGAGAAATTACAGCCCAAGTTAAGGTTTCAGGCGTTTGCATCATTTTTTGATGGAGTTATGTCCCCTTTCGACTTATGAAATACAAACATATCAGCTTTCAAGACTTTCTCCTTCTCCTTCACCATATATAACTGAGACTTGGTTTATTGTCATGTTATGAGAAGTTACAGATCAAGCTCGAGCTTCAGCTGCTTTTGATAATTTTTAATGAAATTTTTGACTGCCAATCTCTAAAGATTTATATCACCAGGTAGGGTACATGTATTGCAAAGCAATTAATACTTACAGCATGCTTGTTTACATTGCTTTTACTGTACTCTGCCAACTGGTGGCTGCGGCTGTGATTTTACTGAAATTGTTATCCCCACATCAGTGTGATCTGAGAGATTTAGATGACGTTTGTCAGCTATGTTGACTTGTTGAACCAGATCTTTTGATTTACTAGTACCCATCCAGTCGTCAATTTGGGATTTTGCCCTTCCACTCGCTGGACCAAATGTTGGCTGAGAATGGCAGTTACTAGGAAGTTCTAAATCATGCTCTACCATAAATCTCCTAAGTATGTTATCTCTAGAGACACCTTGATTTCTGTGCAGTGACGCATTTAGATCTCCTGCAACTAAGATGTAATGGGATTGTTTATACTTCTCAATCATTTCATGCAGTTCGTCGAGCACAGTAGTGTACTCTTCTTCCACTTGAGCAGTGTTCCGTGCTGGTATGTAGACATTGATCAGGCATATAGGAGTGTCTGCATCGAGCTCTATGGCTAGTAATCTGTTGCAATCATCAGAAATTTTAGTAACACTCATATCTAGATCCTTTGGGCAGGTGATAGCAGTTCCACTGTAGCCCCGAGGTGCTTGTAACGGGGTGGGTGGGGGAGGGGTTGGGGAGGGGGGGGGGGGGGGGCGGGGGGGGGGGGGCGATGGGATTCTCATCATCACTGCATTTAACATGAAAATGTGGGTTGTTGTAGACATCTGCAAGTTTACCACTCTTATATCTGTAGAGCCAATGCTCCTGCAAAAGAATAATTGAATTTTACTTGGAGAGCACCTGGAGGTAGTTCAAATTTGTTTCTGCATTCTTTGTATTTAGCGTTGTCATCTTCAATTCCAAACCTTTGGCCTGGGTTAAACTCTGATGTTGTACTGTATTTGAGTCTGATGAGGCGGTGCCAATCGCAATCTTCTCAACCATGGTGGCAATTAACTTGTCGATTTGTGACTGACGGTAAGGTTGGTGAAGTTGATAATGTGGTTGGAATGAAGTTTGGTGGTTGTGACTTGGCTTTTAGAACTGTTGTTGTTGAGGCCTCGCAAGTAGAGGATGATCGAGTTGATGAAATGGATATTGCATATCCGCTACATGATCTGGTATGATTGGTCTGTTTTGTTGGAATAACTGAGACTGATATGGTCTGTTTGGCTGAAGTGGATGCATCTGTTTTACATGTGGTCTTGTAGGTGGTTCTCTATAGGTGTGATGCGTGAGGTAGCTTAATGTGTTTGGCTATATCTTTCTGTAACGATCTTGTGCCAATTAATAATTCTGATTCTGTATGAATAGAAGACTATTTATTGGTGCACGCGACCTTTAAGTCATAAACACACACACACACACACACACACACACACACACACACACCCGCCCGACCGCACGAACGCGCGTACACACTCTGGTATAAGCTGGTACCCGACTCCAATTGCTCATAATCACAATAGTGTGACCTGTGAATGTTCGACAAGCCTGAGTCAGAGAATCGCCAGCGAGGGAATGAGGAGTCGGGTACCAGCCTAACTCCGGTACAGCTCGTGTCTCTAAACTTGCGGTAACCCTTTATATAAAAATATTGTCGTGTAACTTTTTAATATTTTGCTGCTTAATCTGTTAATGGCCGAGTTAAAGATTGATAATTTTAAAGATGAATTCAAATATTTCAAGCGGAAAAGTCCTGCGCCTGATCTTTCGAGTGTGGTCGAATTAAATGTTGAAGTTTCTAGAAAGGTAAACAATGTGTTTTCGTGGTACTACGGAGCATGCATAGGGCAGGCAATTTTAGCGTGACATCATACCCTCTCCTATTTATATAATACTAAAATGAAATTAGGCAATGCCTAGTGGGCAAGCGCAATAAGCTATGCGTAGCAATTGTATGTATTTCCTTAATGGATTTACTATTTAATAAACATTCTGTTGAAAATTTTGAAACTAATTTCGACTCCAGGGGCGTTGTTGCTGTCATGACCAATAACTTACCTGGCTTGCGTTGAGTAGGGAAAACATCCCAGAGCACTCTACGCATGCAAAATCGGCTTCTCTGTGTGTATCTTATGTGATGTAATTAATGCGAAAACAGCAGATAGTCAGTAGTTTGCAGATTTAGTATGTACAGGATTAAAATGATACCCCCCCCCCCCCACATGTCCAGCAAATCAACGATCCGTGGCTCCTACCAGCTGTGCTGTCCTGGGCGTATTATTTTTTGCTAGGAATTGGCTTGCAATCGGACAGATAATACATGGCGGTGATAGACTTTGAACACCTATTTAGAGCCATGCATCCGTACAGGACTGCACGGTTTGGCTATGGGTAATTTCTATTAGGTATATGTTGAGTAAAAGTTGAAATCCATTCTTTAAAATGGTTAAAAAACAATCGTCAATAGTATGAAAATAGAACTGTCACTATAAATTTTGTGGTACAAATTCTTGCCGCCAGACACATATGCTAAATTTACCCCTGCCCATCATTGCGGGAGTGTGCTTATTATCTGGGACCACCTAAATATTAGGTATTCTGTAATAACCATCGTTTATTACATCAAAATTAATACAAAACTTGACATTTCATGTCATCGTGAAAAAATACAAATCATGTGATATTAGGAAGATTCAATTCTGGTATTTATACCGAGTACTCGCCTGCGACTCACGGACAGTGGTTTGGACTCAGAACTTGGAAATTACTATATATTATTATTCCGTAATGGTGACTGAGTACTGTACTTCAGTTCCGAGTTTCATACAAGGAAGCTAGAATCGCTGTTTTCTCACTCTCATGCTGGCATATGAAATCTCACGAGAATATGAATGTGCATCTTCAAGCAAACTCTTCCCTGAATAGTTCAACCAATATATTTCAGAATTCTTTTCTAAATAGATCGATCGCATAACCCGGTTGTTATTATTAGCCTGTTACATTCACACTCTAGTCGAAGAGTTTATTTGTTTTAGACACCGTGGGGCAAAAAAAGAAAATTCCTTGTGTCAATGCTCAGTCTATCAAGCATGTGTTAGCTATTTAACGTCATGTGTGAATAACCATTCTTTTCGGAAATGATCATAAAGTGCCAGCCACAGCGTGATTAGATAAACAATGTTCATTCGTGGGACGAAGAATTATTCTTCGTATAGTTGTTGGATAATTTTTGTTGTGTGAGAAAACAGGAATGGATTGATCAGCAGAAGCAGCCTAAGCGATATAGATATTTGCCGGAAAAACTTAAGCATCAATCATTACTTATTGCGCTTTTCACGATTGTCACTGGTAATTAGAATCTTATTTTTAACAAGGATGATACGAAAAACAGAAAATATGTTCATATTTTGATATTTATATTTTATAAGCAGTTTTTAAACCGTCATGGTATAATATCGGTTATCAATATTGTATCGGTGTATCGCATAGCCCTACATCCATAGTGATACAGTCTGAACATATTGAGATGGATGCAGAGGAGAGAAGATGGTGAACAGTATGCAGCAGAGCAGATTCTTCCAAAGCTTCAATGTGACATCACAGACCAGAGCATTGCGACGATCAAGCAGACTACAGAGCACTTGCCTCTGGTACACCAATATCTACCACATCCACCACATTGAGATTAAGCACACCTCGATCCAGACAATGTCGATCAGCCCACCACCAAGTGGACATTTTTCGTTCAATAAACATTTACGTCAAGCCTGTCATTGACCGCCACTCCTTAATAGCAGGGTTCGTACACACGTATGGAAAATCTGGACAATATGGAATAATAAGGAATCCATTTCTGGACCCTGAAAAGTCTGGAAAATTCAGCATTTCTGTGTTTCTGGCATGGATGGCCTCAACATCAACCCCTGGACACGAATATGATACAGGAAGACAATCATGAGAGACAAGAAACTGAGAGGATCTGGATGCAGCCTCTGGGTACAGTGCGAGTGTGACAGCGTCACAACGACCCCGCTAGTTCCTCTGAAGCAGTCAGGATGACTCGGGATAGCAATATCTAATGTCTTCTTGCCGCCAGACACATATGCTAAAGACTCTGCCACTGGTAGGGCATGTCAAATAAAAAGAAATCTGTTGGCATGAATCATCTCTATGCAATAAAAATTATGGCAATAGCTTATCAAAACAATGGTATTGCTTGGTCTATCCAAGTTCTGAGTACAAACCACTGTCCGTGAGTCGCAGGCGAGTACTCGGTCTAAATACCGGAATTGAATCTTCCTAATATCACATGATTTGTATTTTTTCACGATGACATGCCCTATAAAGTCACATTTCCGATGTACTGTATTGAACGACCCCCACTAGCTCCTCTGAAGCAGTCAGGATGACTCAGGATAGCAAGCAAATGAGCCATACCCCCATTTTATCGTCTATGACTTTGATGCGTTTCTAGATGGCATCAAGGTCCATCCACTGGAGACTGGCAATCGAGCGCGTTCACACACCTATATCTGTGTCAGTAGGTTGCTCCTTAGAGAGCTCGGTGATCGAGCCCACTCACCTGTGCCATGTTGACCCCAAAGCTCTGATTTCCTAGTTCATGGGAGAAATCCAACAACGAGGTGACGAATTCATACAGAGGTCAGAGTACAGTTTCTACCCTCAGGCCTGGACAAGCTACCTTCAGTGCCCTATGCAGTTTGGGATATAGTGTTGAATTCAAATTCTGAAAACTTGATCTAACGAATAGCTATCTTGCATCTTTTAATAAAAAATTCCATGTTCTGATCATTTCAGGTCGCACATCCTTTTGCATTACATGCACCATCTATAGCTCCTGTTGCTGGTCTCAGAGAAGTTGAAACGTGGCAGGCTTTTGAGCTTCCATCTAATCCAGGTACGCAGGGTTGTTTTGATTTAATCAAATCCATTAAATCATATGATTAAATCAACGATTAAATCAAGCGGAAAGAAAATCCACTTTTGAGTTTTTGGATTTTTTGGATTTTTTCCTCAACTCTCATTTGCACTATAAAATTTCTAAATATTTTTTTTTATTGTGATTTGTTAAAAGTTATTGTAGCTATTGTTTCAGGTAATTAATAGGCCTGATTATACAATATTATGTTAATATAAGAACTAAGAAGCTTTATTTCTATCAGTACAGTTAATGGAAACTTTCATTAGTTGTTATTTGCTGCCAGCCACTAGACAATAATTTCACTGATAAAATACTCATGGTAACTTACTTGCACATTAATGAGGTATTGCTTCCTCGGCTTGATCGGATGCTCGCTTGTTACCGAATGCTCACTTCTCTTCCGTGTCTAAGCCATTATGTCACCCGTGCTCACAGAATTCCAAGCCACAGATATTACCGAGTATTACCGAGTATTAACGAAACTATAAAGTCACATTTCCGATATACCGTAGTGTACAAAATGTTCCTAACTATAACTCAATGTTTAACAATAATAACTCTAGAGCAGCTGAATATTTTCAAACAAATTTGACCGACAGTTATTGCTGTCTACATTCAGTTAAATTGTATTCAAAATATTTTATACCATGTCCAGAGTTATACAGCCTTATACAAATTTTATCCATAAAATATTAAGACGGATAAAATGTAGCCCATCAAGTGTAGACAAAACATGGTTATGGTAGTGTAAGCATGTTTATTAGAAATTTGGTCAATGGTCATGACTCGTCCAGTAGAACTGCAGTTATTAAAATAAAAAAAATCTTGATTTTTTCCAATCCTGCAGGTACGATTATCGTCCAATTCGGTGCCATATTCTGCAGAAAATTCACTATATGTTAGACATTGTTCAGGGTTCATACTGGTCATGGATGTAAATACCAGGCCTGGAAAATCAGTGTGTTTTTTATCATAGGTCATGGTAAGCATGTCAAATAAAATGAAATCTGTTGGCATGAATCATCTCTATGCAATACAAATTATGGCAATAGCTTATCAAAACAATGGTATTTTGCTTGGTTGTTGCAAGAGACAATATTCAGACATTTTGCAGAATAACTCGGATCTTATTTGTAGAGCTGTGTCATAAATACAAATCTCCCAGATTAATTCTTGGAGGTCACAGAATTTCTTAATTTTGGTCATGAAAATTCATGGAAAAGTCATGGAATTTCAAACACAGAAAAGTGTACGAACCCTAATTGCTACATTTGGCTTGTAGTCTTACCATTAAGCACAAATGGACACATTAGTAATAATTTTCTCATGGAAAGTGATTATTATATGTTATCATCTGAGGTTTATTATGCCTCTATATAAACAGGATAAATATATGAAGGTATATAAATTATATATCATCTGCTTCTCTGCATGGTGTGTTTGTCTGGTCTCTTATCCCCACTTCTAGTGTCTATAAAATTTGGGTTGGGGCTGAAGCATTATATTGATTTTGATGTTAAATACTGAAATGTCAAGGTGACCCAATTAATGAAATTATGTTGAGTTTGTAAAGTTTTACTGGATTGATATATAACCACTGTCCATGTATGGGAAATTCACTATACTTGGTTGGGAGCTTACCATTGTAGATCCAAAGAGCCATATTGATGTTCGGGTTAAGGAAATTGTGTTCCGCTGAAGGATTTTTGCCAAACCGGGCCTGCATATTCGCTTGAGTTGTGGAAGAATCCTATTTGCTGGCTTGCCTGGCCAGCATGACCAAGTGAGCTTATATGTCATGGTGAGAGTGTGTCATCTGTCCATCAACTTTTTCCTTTAATAAACAACTTCTCAAGAACCACTGTACTAATTTTAAGCAAATTTAATAGGAAGCATCGTTAGGTTATAGAGATCCAAGATTGTTCAAACAAAGCTGTATGGCTGATTTGGCCGGTGGCCATCTGGGATTTTGTGCTATTTTTAGAAACACATTTAAACAGCTCATGTGAACCTGCATAGCCATTTGATTTGGAATTCAAGAAACTCCATTTAGGGCATGAGCTGAAACAAGTTTGATCATGAGAACCTGATTGGTGCATTTGTATTGTGGCAAATCGTGGCTGAACAGAAAAATGACTTCTCTTCCTGAACCGGTGAAGGGATCAAACAGACACGTGGCACATATAATTTGGGCCTAAGGACCATTAAAGGTTGTTCAAGGGAAGATTATACATGAAAAAGATGGCTGCCATCAACCAATCAAAATTGAGTCTGTTAGTTGATGTATTCCGACAGCTAAAATCGTGATATATAGATTTTGGTGGCTGATAAATATGAATTTGACCCTTTAAAATCAGATTGATTAATAAGTTTGTTCATACGACATTGATTGGTCAATTTTCTCAGTGGCCATCTTTGATTTTTCAGTACTTTTTAGAAACACTAATAGATGCCCTTCTAAATTGCTCAGGCAATTGATGTGAAACTCAAATAACACCATATAGGACAGAAGCTGAATAAACTTTGTTCATGAAAACCTGATAGTCAATTTGTCCTTTGGCCTTCTTGGATGAGCTGGTTTTAAAACAATCTCCAAAATGCCTGAAGAGAGCAAAAATCTGTTAGTTGAGAAAATGGTAATACATAGGTTTTCGTGGCTGCTGAATACAAATTTGGCACTTTGAAACCAGATTGATCAACCAGGTTGTTTAAACCAAGCAGATAGGTTGATTTTCTTGGTGGCCTGGTGGCCATGTAGGGGAAGCAAAATGACTCCTTAGACTGAGGATTCAAGAGCACTAATCACTACCTATGTTAGGATTGAGAATGTCCTCTTCTATTGCTGGGACGATTGATTTGAAAATCAAGAAACTTTGTGTAAGGCCAGACTTGAACCAAGGTTTTCAAGAGGACTTGATTGGTCGATTTGTCTGGTGGACATTTTAGATGATCTAACTTTTCAGAAAAAAGGACCTCCTGAACCGCTGAAGGGATTGGGCCGAAATTTTGAAAATAGGATTTGTTCAATGGAAGTTGATTCTGAAATGAAAAAATATGGCTACCAATCAAAATTGAGCATATGTTGGTTGATGGATTCTTTTGGTGGCTGCTAAATACCAAATTTAGCCTTCCAGATCATATTGATCAATCAGGTTGTTCAAACCTGGATTTTCTGTTATTTTTAAAAACACTTTTATTCTCTGAAACGACTTGGCCGATTGACATGAAACCCAAGAAACATCACACATATACAAAACAATACTTGAATGAGTGACCATCTTGGATGACCTTGTTTTCACAAAAACAGTTTCTCCTTCGATCAATACTCACCATTCTGTTACTTCTGATATACAGCTGGCCTTGACAGCGGCTCTAGGATTATAGACTTAGAAAGCTTTACCGACTCCTGGGAACCGGGTACTCGGCTCCCAACTGCCGAGTACCCGTTTACCATAGAGCTCATTCTTGTTTGCATAGCAACAAGTGCAATACATGCTTTTCGCATTAAGGATTTTAGTGTTTTTTAAAAGAATCTAAGTCTTTAATCAGTGATAGTTTGTGTGTTCTGAAAGGATAACTAAGGACTATGGAGAATACCGCCCAAGACAACCAGGTTGTATTGTTCTTTATATCCATAGTTAAAAGACTTAGGTCTCTAAATTTCGTTGTGTCGCATGTTCCAATTTCTAACCCCATAGAATCTGGGACGTGTGCTAGCAACGATATATGCCAGACGATCGCCTTCTTTAAACCCCAACAGGCGATCGGCAGATATGAAAATAGGTGTTTGCTACGGTATTTCTAACACGAATATCGGCTGACGTCGTTCTCCGTAGAATCCGAGCGGGTGACGTCACACCCGGTCGCTCGGATGTTTATGTGAAGAAATTTTTTTTCATAATTCGCGCATCTTGTTCTGGGTGCTGCGTACTAAAAAATGGTACCGGAAACTTTAGAATGATCAAGTTTACGTGCGATCACGATCGGTTTGCAATGATCGGTGGTTTCAAAATTCTTGAGTAGATGCGTGGTCTGCGGTTTTACCGTGTGAGACAGCAGTTGTTATACATTTTGTTGTTTTCTTCACATATCGTGCTGCGTTCGTTAGGAGTATAATTTATATTGATTAGTAAATATACCCTGAATGCTATGCGATATGATTCCTGGAGCCGTTACACATCCTGTAGGATCTATTATGGGTGTGTTGTGCCCGCCGCGTTCTTGTCGTCATAATCAATGCGATCGTTGTTGTAACGTGGCGGGGTGGGGTGCGGGAGGTTACGGTTAATTTATGAGTCAAAATATTTGAAAATTAATTGTCTGCCTTCCATCCGTGTCTCGTTCCGCTTGTTTATTGTAGGTTTGTGCTTATTTTATAGGCCAAGCCAGCCCCGCCATCATGTGACGACTGCCATAAGTTTGTCCGTGTAATGTTCAAGGACCATGTCTGTTTTAGGTGTGCCCTGTGTAATATAGATCATAGGTGTAATGTTTGTGCAGTGTGGTCCGTCGAAACGATGGTTAAGTTCCTTGCCCAGAAGGACTTGGCTGGGTCTGACGCGGGGTCAGGCGGTCCGAGAGGAAATCGTGGAGCGCCAGGTTCGGCCGGTGGGGGTGCTCCACGTCCCCAGCTGGAGGTGGCGGAGATGGCACCGCCGGCGTGGTTTGGTCCGGCTATGCAGGGTTTTCTGCATAGCGTTCTGCCCACGCTGGTGTCGTCCCTGCTACCAAAGGTTGGGGGGCAGTTTCTCCCCATGCCTGGTACGGATCCTGTCTTCGGACAGGATTCTGGACTGGTTACCGAGGGGGCCGTCTCGTACGGCCCCCTGGCGGGTCCGTCTGGCTTCGGCCAGACGGGTTCTGTCTCTCTGCGGCCACCTCCGGGTGGTCCAGTAGCGGTGGCCGGTCCGTCAGGTCTGGGAGCCGTCCTGGCGGACGGCTCCACGGTTTATTCGTCTAGTGACGGCTCTTCGGAGTCTGAAGACGATGAGGCCGAGGAGGAGAGGTTGCTGCGGCCCGTGAAGCCGCAGGTGGAGAATATGGAGGTTGATTCCGTCCTGGACGGAACCGGCCTCCATTTGTCTGGTTTGGCGCAAGCCAGGTCAGCGGCTCCGCCTGCGGCTGAGGCCAATCCGTTACCGTGCACCGGTTCCGCGCGGCTTGGTTTGTCACCAGCCATCAGGGGAACCGGTGTGCCGGGCCAGGCGTGGTACTCACCTATCTCGCCTGGTCCGGCAGCCGGACATGGGGTGCCGTTGGCGCCCGTGGCCGGCTATGGTTCCGCGACGGTTACGGGTCCGTACGGTTTTCCGTGCGGACCTACCCCATGGACCGGAGTGTTTCATGGGGTGGCGGCGGAACCATGTGGTAGCGGAGTGCCTGGCGTGTCAGCCGTGGCTCCTGGCCGGGAGGCCATGGCTGGCAGACCCGTAAGCATGTCAACGGGTGACGTGTTTGCGGGGGTATCTTCTTCGGAGTTAGACTGGTCTGATGCTCTGGCGTGGCTAGCCAGAGTTGACCCGTCTGTGGTTTCGGCCACGGCCGATGAAGATGCGCCCCGTCCGTCGGTTGCGTCGATTAGGACGGGGATTTTGCCCGCGGCCCGGATCCAGTCAGTGGGACTGGATCCACAGTTCATTGATTTGTTGGATGCTATTTATAGTAAACAACTAATGACCAAGGGTCAGCTCCCTGCGGCCTCCAGGGAGGTGCGGGCAAGGTGCCGTATTCCGCGGGGTGAATACGACAGGTATGGTGTAGTCCCGTCGGTCACGGAGGATGACCGATGGGTACTGGGCGTCCAGAGTGCCGGGTCGGGTGGTCCCGGTCCGGCACTAGTGGATAAGGCCCAGGTACACCAGGAAGAAGTCCTGGCCCTATGCGATGAGGGTGTGAGGGCAGCCATGAGCGCTGTCAATCACTCCTATCGTCTACTTCAGTCGGTGTGGGCTGAAGCGGGGGCAGGCCACCCTGTGCCACCTGTGGCGCTATCGTGCATTAATGACGGCTTGGTGCTGTCAATGGACGCATTGGCAAGGGTGCAAGCGCGTGTGACGAAGTCCAGGAGGCAAATGGTCATTGACCATATGCGTCCGGCTACGGCAGTCAGGGAGCGTCTTCTTGGGACGCCCCTGACAGGGCCTAGCATCTTTGGTGGCCAAGCGCGGCCCATCTTAGAGGACACCGCCAGTATTGCGCAAAATCGGTTAGCGGTAAATCTCCAGCTAGAGCTGGTGCGGCAAGCGCATGCACTAGGGGCTGTGGGCAAGCCGCTAACCGGACAGCCTTCAAAGAAACAGAAAAAGCATACGGGCAAGGCGAAAGCCAGGCCTATTGCGACGTCTGTTTCGGCTGGGTTCTCGGAGCCGCCGCCGGCGAAGAAACCCAGGAAGGCTGTAGAGGCGCCTACCCTCCCCAATGTTGCTCCTGACCGCCCTAGAGGTGGTAAGGGGAAGGGTAAGGGTAAGGCCTCAAAGGGCGGACAGAAGGGGCCGAAGCGTACCTGAGGGTACGCAAGCTCCCTTCATATCCGCCTGGACCGCACCTGTGCGACAGGAACAGCGGTGCCAGTTATACCCGTCATACCTAGAACGAAATGGTTCTCACTCTCTCTCGTTAAGAAAGGGGGGGGGGGGGGGTGGCGGACTGCGAGCCGGACAACCCCGTTAGACGTCGAGGCGTCTATGGTGGGTGGAAGGCTCATGCGTTTCGTCGAGGTTTGGCGAGGTGTGACGTCAGACAGTCTGGTCCTGGGATGGTTATCCCAGGGTTACATGCCGGAGTGGTGGGACTTTCCGCCACAAAATCTGTCTTTGGCACCAGTCTGGACACCCGTACCAAGGGAGCCAGACAAGTTAGAAGCCGTTCAAAAGGAAGTGTCGGGTTTGCTTCTGAAGGGAGCAATAAAACCAGCAAACCGGAACACTCCAGGCTTCTATTCAAACATGTTCCTTGTCCCCAAGAGCACGGGGGGATTGAGACCCATACTCAATCTCAGGCCATTAAATTGGTTTATCCATACGCCTCGGTTCCAGATGGAAACACCGAGGTCGGTAATGGCGGGATTGAGGAAAGGAATGTGGTGTGTATCGATCGATCTGAAAGATGCATATTTCCACATTCCGATCAATCGGAGTTGGCACAGGTTTCTGAGATTTGCGTTTCAGAATCAAGTATGGGAGTTTACAGTTCTCCCGTTTGGCCTGTCGACAGCTCCGAGGGTTTTCACAAGAGTGGTCCTTGCGGTGACAGCGTTTCTCAGAAAAGAGAACGTGGCGCTACGCACCTACATAGACGACTGGCTGCTCAAGGCAGACTCGGCAGCCAGGTTGAACGTGGATACTGCTCTGACTCTGAAGTTACTTTCAGATCTAGGCTGGATAGTCAACGAGGAGAAATCCGAGTTGACACCCACTCAACATTTCGTTTATTTGGGGATGCGATTCGACCTCGTGGAGGGCAGGGTTTAGCCGTCAGAGCCCAGAGTGGTGTCTCTGTTAGCCATCCTCGGGAGTTTTCGAGTGGGAAACCACATTCAGGCAAGGCGGTTCCATCAGATGCTGGGCATGATGGTCTCCATGGAGCAGGTTATCCCGTACGCTGCTCTAATGCGAAGACCTATCCAGTTGTATCTGATGTCTCTGTGGAAACAGAGAACAGAACCCCTGTCAAAACTGGTGCCAGTTTTGGAGCCGATAATATCGCATCTTCTATGGTGGAAACAGCGTCAGAATCTCCTAATAGGGGTTTCGCTGCACCTACCCCACCCCCAGCTGTCCGTTTACACGGATGCATCGCTGGAAGGGTGGGGTGCCTGCCTGGGAGAACACCAGGTCTCGGGCACATGGACTCTCCCGGAGAGTCAGCTGCATATCAATCTGTTGGAAATGATGGCAGTGGAACTGGCGTTGGAAGAGTTCCTTCCGATGATCAGGGGCAAGGTGATATTGATACGGTCGGACAATTCGACAGTAGTATCATATATAAATCGCCAAGGAGGGACCAGGTCGCCCACCCTGTGCATCAGGGTGTGGCACTTGATTCAATGGTGCAGGAATTACTCGGTTGTTTTGAAAGCAGCTCATATTCCTGGCCGATTGAACATTCTCGCGGATGCTTTGTCTCGCAGACAGAGAATCCTGCCAACAGAATGGTCCCTCAACCCTCCAGTTCTACGACGGATCTTCGAGCATTGGGGCAAACCCAACGTGGACTTGTTCGCCACAAAGGAAAATGCTCAAATCATGACATATGTCTCGCCGATTCCAGATCCAAATGCCGTCGATACAGACGCTCTGGCGATAAGCTGGAGAGGGATGCACGCTTACGCGTATCCACCCACCATTCTTCTACCGAAGGTATTGGTGAAGGTCAAGGAGGAACTGTGTCTTGTCCTGCTAATAGCGCCGTATTGGCCGAGCAGGGCGTGGTTCACGGATCTTCTAGATCTGCTGGTGGAAAATCCTGTGCAGTTGCCCGAGATTCCGAACATAATCTCCCAGGCCAAGGGACGCTTCCTACACGAGCGTCCCGAAATGTTCAAATTGACTGCGTGGATGTTGTCAAACAACGTTCCACGTCGGAAGGCTTTTCTCGACAGGCTGCTGATTTCATCGCGGCTGCGAGAAGGAGGTCAACCTTCAAGTCATATAACAACAAGGTTAACAGATTTGCAGACTGGTGTGAAGAAAAGGGTATTGATACCTTTCAATCCACTATTCAGCAAATAGCAGACTTTCTCTGTGAGCTGTTCTTTACAGGACTAGCTCCAGTCACAATTGCTGGATACAAGTCAGCTTTGGCATCAGTTATCCCTTGTCTAGCCAACAGGGATAGTCCAGAGGTGGCCCAGTTAAACGTGATGTTGAAGGGAATGAGCAATCTCCGCCCGAGACAACCGGTAGTCATTCCAGCCTGGAGTCTATCTTTAGTGCTTAATGTACTGGCCAAGCACCCATTCGAACCGTTGCGTTCGGCTAGTCTAAAGCATTTGACTCTAAAGGCGGTCTTTCTATTGGCAGCTTCCTCAGCTAGAAGGCGCAGTGAGATCCATGCGCTTTCGGCAGAGAGGAACCGATTTATTGTTTCTGGAGAAGGTCTGCGTCTTCTGCCAAGAGCAGAATTTATGTCAAAGAACCAATCTTTGAGATATCCCGGCAAACCGATCATTATACCGAAGTTAACCAGGTTTGATCGTGATGCCAGTGTCTGGTGCCCGGTCCGTGCTTTGACTAAGTACAAGAAACGGACTGACTCGTTACGGTCGAACGATAGACATCTGTGGATCTGCCATAAAAAGCCTTATGGCGCCGCATCCATGGATACTATCTCTCGTTGGGTGGTCGAATGCATTCAGACTACTCATGAGATGGCGACTGGGCACCAGGTGCAGGGCGTAAGGGCACACGATGTTAGAGGAATAGCCGCCTCGACCGCCCTTTACAATGGTGTTCCGTTAGAGGACATCATGGCCGTTGCACAATGGCACTGTGAGTCCTCAATTACGGATTACTATATGAGGGATGTGTCAGACTCAGCCAATCCACTCGCTTTAGCTGTTTTGAAACGATAGTTAGTGACCACACTGCTTTTCCCCTTTTTTCACTTTGGTAAGAAAAGAACCTAAAGCAGGCATGGTCAAGCGAGAGGATGTCAACCAGATTGTGTCACTGATGGCCGAACCGGTGAATGGTTGGAGGCGGTACGTCTGAAGTCCTGTTATCATAAGGTAATTCAACAAGTGAGAGTTTTTTGTATTATGTATATGTATCATGTTCATTCATCTTATATATTCATGCTCATTCCCAGGCTAATACAAGCGATATGCAGGGAGTAGTTAACCCTCTTGGCATATTGGTGTTTCAGGCGAGATACATGTTCGTTAGTTCTCTCCCTTTTCTTAGGAGGAAAAAGGGGGGGGCTGTGACGCGAATGTGATTCGGTTCCGTGAACTTGACGGTCCTTTTAGGTCTCCGTTTGTCAAGTTTGAAGTCTAAAATCTTTCTCCAAGGGGCAAAATTAGCATGTATGGCTTGCCCCTTCCCACCAGGTTACTGATCAAATCTGGTGTATATCAGAAGTAACAGAATGGTGAGTATTGATCGAAGGAGAATGCAGGAAATGTCAATTTCCCTTTCTCCGAGATCTAACAATACTCACCATTCTGTTACGGACCCAGCCTCCCAGCCCCACGGAGGCAAGCCATAGTTTTCTCTTGTTTGGTGGCTATGCAAACAATATGAGCTCTATGGTAAACGGGTACTCGGCAGTTGGGAGCCGAGTACCCGGTTCCCAGGAGTCGGTAAAGCTTTCTAAGTCTATAATCCTAGAGCCGCTGTCAAGGCCAGCTGTATATCAGAAGTAACAGAATGGTGAGTATTGTTAGATCTCGGAGAAAGGGAAATTGACATTTCCTGCATTCTCCTCTAGACTTGCTAATGGTATCATACTGGAATTTGGAAAATATTATTATTGCATGAGGGCCGTTATAGATGTCTCCAAGGGAACTGTATATTTGAAAACAAAAATCACGACCACCATCAAGCTATGATACTTGAATTATTGTGCTGAAAGTTATAAAAATTAGTTTCATAAATTTCTACATTCAATCAAGCAAATAAAATTATTATGTATTGCCTTCTAATACTTCTGCTGTCAATTTTAGAGGCGTTGCTAAAAGAGTTGCATACCAGCAACAGCTGAATGCAACACAGTTTAAAATTGATACCAGCTAGTCAACAAACAAGACATTGAATATTGTAGACTGACCATTCAGCATTAAAAGGTATACAGCCTACTTATTGTCCATTAAAGGCCAGACTTGTGCCATAATTATGCCTATTGTCCAGTAATCTGGCCAATCAACAAGAATAGACTACAAATGGTGAGGCAGGTGTGCAATTAGCAGGGCATAAGTTAGGTTTTACAAGTTTATACCTTGATTAAAGAATACTTACAGAATTAGTTGTAAACATGTCACAGGTGGAATTTTCCTGTATGCCTTATATTATAATTTATGTAATGTTTGACCAACTGCTTTTAACCCTTCCATTCTCTAAGTAACACAAACAATATATACTACCATATTGGTATCCATGTAGACTCTGATGATTAATTGCTAAAGTAATTTGACTCAGGGTTGTTGCTGTCTAAACAGCAACCACTTTTGATTAAATTATTCTCAAAATAATCATCCAAATTTACAGGGAATTACTTGCGTAATAATCAGATTCTGGAACTTGGAAATGAAAGGGATAATTAATTATTTCTATTATGGCTCTCCACCTGCTGTTATGTAAAAGCTATTTCTGTTTATTGACATGGTGATAAATGGGTAAATTTCTGTATAAATGTGAGCTGAAAGTTGTGTGCAGGGAGAGCGAATGACAGAAGAGTGTGTTGGTCCTAACTTGACCACACTAGTAAGACCAGAATAAAACTGTAACTGCTGAATGTATAAGTACAACTGATGATTATTGAACGAGGAAATTTTACTGAAAAACAAGTTATTTAACATTTAGTCTGCGTTGTTGTTCATATTTAAGAAGTAATCAACCAGCTGTGGGGCTGTCAGTCAATCAGCCAACAAATAGTAATCAGCCAGTCCATCAGTCAGTCCATCAGAGTCATACTAAGATAGACATTTATATCAGTCCATTGGGCAGTCCTTCCATCTGCTGACCCACGGTTAGAGCTAAGTCCCCCCCCCCCTGGACAAAAAGGGAGTTACGATAAATGGTGGTTGGACCGGGTATGTCTAGGTATATTTCCTAGACATACTTTTCCGACCTCTCGAGCCAAGTGAGTGAAATCTACAAACCTTAAGCCAAGCGAGTGAAAAATGAGGAACCTTTAGCCAAGCGAACGTGACGAATTATGAACTTTGTGGCAAACGAATTAGAATTTTACCACAACCGTAAATCTGTCTGATCTGCTGTTAAGTGTGAAACATTAAACATGGATTATCGACAATATCACCGCAACCAGCTGACAGTAAACTCGAACCAGAGAGCCAGCATACAGGAACACCATTGCCAAGGATGTGTGTGCAATCACCACTCCGGTCCATCCAGTGTGCCAAAGGAACGACCAAGGAGATGGCAGGCCCAGCATGGCAGAAAGACCAACCACTGCAGGAAATGTGGTAAGTGGATAAATGAACCATATCATTTTCATGTCTGTCAAGCTAAGAATAAACAGTGTTACTATTGCCATCGCCAAGGTCATTTGATTAAGTATTGTTATTTCCGATTAAAGGCGGCTCAATCCAACAGTAGAATTAATGCAGGTCATCAGCGACCTGCCACCGCAAATTATCAAAGTGCTAGTCTTAGAATGAAAAACCAAAATGATAAAGCCCAATACTTCAATGCAACAGTAGCAAGACCTCATGTGTTTCAAAATGGTCTTGTATATGTTGAGAAATCTAATCATTCGAATTATGAATATAAAAACTTGGCTAAGTCATGTGAATCAAATTCATCACAAAATCGGCATTCAGGGAACCCAGTTCACACAAATATATCTCAGTCTAATAACACAAATTCACCACCAGTTTTAGCTAGACCAGAATCTCCTAATATAAATACTGAAAGAAAAACAAACAAATGCAAGAAAAAGAATTTCTGTAAAAAGACAAAACATAATTGTCAACAAAATACTGAATTTGACGCAACCAAATTAGAAGGGGATCAACTACCCTTCAATTCAGTTGATTCTACTCAATTTACAGATCTTATGGAACCAGCATCCACGATTAAAACAGAGTTACAGTCAGTTAAATATCAGTTAAAACAGGCAAAATCTGAGATCAAATGTCAACCAAATCCTGAATCTAAAGAAACTACAGTATCAGCTATTAGTGAATTACCAGTTTCTAAGATTCAAACTGTAGACAGAGAATGTCAAACTGATGATGTCATAACGGAAAATACTAAAGACCCCCAGTATAAACAGAACATGGAAATGGCTGAGTATAGGATAGAAAATCTCCTAGAGGAGAGGGATATGAATAGCTCTTTAATTAAGAAACAAGAAATTCAGTTAGTTTCTTTGAAAAATGAAAATGCTAAATTAAAAGAAAATGTGAATAATCAGCAGAATATAGATGAAATAATGCGTTTAAAGTTAGAAATGGATAAACTAAATAAAAACTGGCAGACAGAAATGTCTAAAATGATACAAGAGAAAATGCACTTTGAATGTTTATATGAAAAGCTGTTGCAAGAAAAGCCTTACAATCAAATGGCAAATATCCCCTACAACCATGGCCAATTCTGTAATAATAGGCGATACTGAGTAAGGTTGTTTAGGCTTATCTTGACAGATGTGAAATTATGTTCATGTACTCCACACATTTCTATATCAGCTTGTTCTGGACTGTTATGGCTGGACACCCAGTAGTACAGTCACCTCAGACCCAGAGAAAATGGAACCGGTTACGAACAGTGATATTTCCACACCTCCATGATTATATGAGAATGCATCAGTGTAATTGTTTATATTTGAATCAAGTGATCAGCTATTTATTTATATGATATAATGAGCAACTACACATGAATGTGTATTAATACGGAAATTATATGGTAATTGTGCTTATTCTATTGTTATATTGAATATTAATGTTTCAAATGTTTTGATGCTATGGATGACATTCTTATATATGGAAAGTCAAACTACAACAAACCGTGTTGGAAGTGTTCAAATGTGGAGTGCCTGGAGGCAAACCATATTCAGTGACATTATAATAAATTTATTTTATAAATTTCCTAATGTCAGGGACTGACATTAATTGGAGAGATGGCAAATTATGATACTTGAATTATTGTGCTGAAAGTTATAAAAATTAGTTTCATAAATTTCTACATTCAATCAAGCAAATAAAATTATTATGTATTGCCTTCTAATACTTCTGCTGTCAATTTTAGAGGCGTTGCTAAAAGAGTTGCATACCAGCAACAGCTGAATGCAACACAGTTTAAAATTGATACCAGCTAGTCAACAAACAAGACATTGAATATTGTAGACTGACCATTCAGCATTAAAAGGTATACAGCCTACTTATTGTCCATTAAAGGCCAGACTTGTGCCATAATTATGCCTATTGTCCAGTAATCTGGCCAATCAACAAGAATAGACTACAAATGGTGAGGCAGGTGTGCAATTAGCAGGGCATAAGTTAGGTTTTACAAGTTTATACCTTGATTAAAGAATACTTACAGAATTAGTTGTAAACATGTCACAGGTGGAATTTTCCTGTATGCCTTATATTATAATTTATGTAATGTTTGACCAACTGCTTTTAACCCTTTCATTCTCTAAGTAACACAAACAATATATACTACCATATTGGTATCCATGTAGACTCTGATGATTAATTGCTAAAGTAATTTGACTCAGGGTTGTTGCTGTCTAAACAGCAACCACTTTTGATTAAATTATTCTCAAAATAATCATCCAAATTTACAGGGAATTACTTGCGTAATAATCAGATTCTGGAACTTGGAAATGAAAGGGATAATTAATTATTTCTATTATGGCTCTCCACCTGCTGTTATGTAAAAGCTATTTCTGTTTATTGACATGGTGATAAATGGGTAAATTTCTGTATAAATGTGAGCTGAAAGTTGTGTGCAGGGAGAGCGAATGACAGAAGAGTGTGTTGGTCCTAACTTGACCACACTAGTAAGACCAGAATAAAACTGTAACTGCTGAATGTATAAGTACAACTGATGATTATTGAACGAGGAAATTTTACTGAAAAACAAGTTATTTAACATTTAGTCTGCGTTGTTGTTCATATTTAAGAAGTAATCAACCAGCTGTGGGGCTGTCAGTCAATCAGCCAACAAATAGTAATCAGCCAGTCCATCAGTCAGTCCATCAGAGTCATACTAAGATAGACATTTATATCAGTCCATTGGGCAGTCCTTCCATCTGCTGACCCACGGTTAGAGCTAAGTCCCCCCCCCTGGACAAAAAGGGAGTTACGATAAAGCAATCAAAATTGAACTGTTTGTTAGTTGTTAGATCTTGACAACCAAAATGGCAATATATATATATATGGCTCCTTGTTGATTAGGAATTTGATATTTTTTCAAATGATAGGCTGATTTGGCCAATCAAGTCATACATTTTTTTGCTTCAGACTAAAATTTGTGCATTTCAGACCCAAGTTACATTTCTAATCTAAATGTGCTTGTTTCATGTCAAAATTGTCACATTTGGGACTTAGATTTTGATGTTTCATACAGAAATGTTTATATTTCCAGCCAAAATTGTTATATGTTTCATGTTCCTGGTTAAAAAACTGATGTTGCAGGTGAGCGATGAATGTCGCTTGGATCCACAGAAAATATTTTTCAGTCAGCCAATGAAAATGTGTGTTACTATTTTCGTTTGATTTTGACAGTCGTCTGTCACTAACGTAAACCATATGCTTAAACCACAGAGACTCGTTGCTTCAACAATTTGTGCAAATTTTAAATGGGTTTTCCTCATCTAATTAACTTTGATCGCACTGTTGCAACATATATGTTGGAAGATCTTATGGCTTCTGTTTAACTATGCATTCATTTGTGTATATCCTGATTGAAAAATCGCTTAAGACCGTAAGACCCCAATTTTTGTACTACATCTGATGCGGTAATTTGGAATAGTATTTCTCTTAACACTTTCACCACTGAAATCCCAGTATGTTCATATGAAAACCTCAACATAAATAAAGGTAACGTGTTTAGTCTTTTGTTAACTAGTTTGACTTGAACTCTGTCTGGTTTAATTAGGTAGCAAAACACATTACAGTCAAATCAGTTTCAAACCACTCGACATAATTATGCCTGAGCTCATACATCATAAATGATCAGAACATGTATCTCGTATGTCTGAGATTGTTAAAATTATTTCATTTTATTAAGATCTAAAACGATAGATTGTGGATTGTGTAAGCTTCCTGTTATCAGATGCTCATCATATCGAAACACCCAAGTAACTATAAATATCTATTGAATGGAGATTAATTCTTTAATTAATCCTTGAAATCCCAAAGTGACAACTATATGTCTAGTCTCTGACATGCTTGAATGTTTTGGAGCTTGTTCGACTGGAAGTTGTTATAGACACCATCAGTCCCACCCGACCCCCTTCAAGCTGGTTTCAAAACATTCAACAAAAAGTTGCCTACACCATGGGGGAATGAGATTGATCCTTTAACCCTTGAATCCCCAAAGTGTGAATTTTATGTCTAACTTCTGACATGGTGAATGACGCTAGTTTAACTGGAACTTGTTGCTCGGTAATAACTACGTGGAATGTCCCAGGCAGCGCCTGATAGAACTTACGTTACTGATACGCTTAAAGAAAATGTTACATAACCAGGTCTCCGATACAATTTACTCATGTGTTTTCACTAAATTTTGAGAAAATCTAGAAGAAAATGTTGAGTTGCTGATTATAAGTACCAGTTCTACACGTTTTTCATCCAATACTGAGAAAGGCCTGATGAAAAGTGGAGGTACCCCCCTGTGTTTTTACCAAATTTTCTGAAAGTCTTGAACATGTTTAACAGTTAATACCAAGTATCAGTTACTTGTGTTTTAACTGTGAGACAATCATGAGGAAATGTTAAATAAACAGGCCTCGGATACAATTTACTCCTGTGTTTTCATCAGATTTTGTGGAAATCTTGAAGAAACAGTTTACTAGTTCCAAATTATTTTTTCCATCAAATAGTGAGAAAATCTTGAAGAAAAGCGATGTACCTCATGAGTTTTCATTAAATTTGGAGAAAATCTTGAAGAAAATGTTTAATAATTGGCTCCCAAGTGTCAATTATTTAGGTTTTGTAATTTAATTTTGAGAAAATCCTAAGGAAAATGTTAAATAACTTCGGATCAAATTAGTTTCAAAGTACTCAACAGCTTACCTGTATGATTGCGTTTATACCACATTACCAAACTAAAGCTGGCACCTCTATGATTGAGCGTATATACTGAGGCAGACACGTTAGGTTGTTTCTGATTGGTCGATAAGTAAATCATGACAATCATCAGAGGCTATAGATATGTATTACCATTTTAGCTACTAAAAACAACTCCGATTGTGGAGTCACCAGTCTGGATGATTGATCCCTATAGGATCTAGCATATGGAGTTGGTGTATCCAATATTTTTATTCTTCTTTTCTGATATGCGTTTTTATCGGGATCCTCGCGGTCGTGAGGAAGAACTTGTATAATTTTGAAGGACAGGTTTTGTCCACTGTGATTGGGTAGATTAAATTGTTGTGCCACAGGGGTGTCCTTGTGTTATTTGATTTCCCGTAAGTGTTCTTTTACTTGTATGAGGAAATCACGTGTGATTTCTGCCACATACTGTTTATGACAAGATGTGCATGTGAATAAGTGTATCACATTGCGAGTGTCACAATATGTCTTTACTTTACATCTGTATTTTAAGCCTGTGTGAGTCCTTGTCAATTCACGTTTACTATCCATTTTGTGACAGAAAAAACATTTTTTCCTGGTGCATGGGTAGATCGGGTTTGAGGTTTTTTCTTGAAATCCTGTTTTGGCATTAGACTCAATTCTGGCAGAGACAAGGGTGTCTGTGGTGAAAGTGCTTCTACATTTGGGACTGCTTTCTAACGGTTCCCAATTCTTTTGGATGATTTTCTTGGCTTTATGGCTTTGAGTGTAAAAGTACAAAATTCATGGGATACGTGTATTTTTCTCTGAGTTTTTAGATTTGGGTATAAGTGGATCATGTCTTGAGTGTGTGCAAGCTTTCTGATAGTTATTTAGAAGAAGCTGAGGGAGGATAGTCTCTCTTCTGATGGTATCCAATGTGTTCAAGGGCATGTGTGTGGAAATCGATTTCCTTGCTACAGATTCTGTGTAGTCGAAGGAATTGTCCATATGGGCTGGAATTTTCGGTGGAGTAGGGGTGTGCGGAATGATAGTGTAAATATCTGTGTGTATCTAGGTTTACAGTACAGGTCAAAGCTAATTGAGAAGTCTGTATCAATGTATACATAAGTGTCCAGAAAGCTCACTTTGGTCGTAGATTGTTCAGCCATTAATTTGATAGAATGATGTGATGCATCCATGAAGGTGATGAATTTATCTAGTTTTTGTTGGCCAGATGCCCAAATAATAAAAATGTCACCGATGTAGCGGAGGTAGAGGGCAGGTTTGTGAGGTGTTTTAGAGAGTAGTTTTTCTCCTGTTTGGCCATAAAGATAATGGCATATGTTGATGCTACTTGAGTCCGCCCCCCGATTAGGGGGTATTGTTGGCCATTAAAATTATTACATCTCAGTACTATAGATAGGAGGTCTAGTAATGACCTGGGTGTAAGTTCATCTGGCATGCTGATTTCTTGGATATGTTGGGTGGTTGCTTTTAATCCTTCCATGTGAGGGATGTTGGTGTAAAGTGAGGTGACGTCCATGGTGACTAGAATAGTGTGATCAGGTAATTTGCTGAACTTTTCTAGTTTGTTGATGAAGTCTGTGGTGTCCCTGACATAATAAGGGATGTTATGAAGATGAGTTTTAAGGTGTTCATCTATAAAGCTACTGATGTGTTCAGTAGGGCAGCCATTACCACTTGTAATTGGTCTGCCTGGTGTAGGAGTGATTTGCTTTTGGATTTTTGGTAATCGATAGAAACACACGGTACATGGGTTGTCTACCCGTAGTCCATTAGTAGTGTTGCGAGTTATCTCCCCTTGTAGTACAAAACCTGTGATGGCACATCAATTTTAGCTATTAAAGCCGGAATATCTTTCATTGTTGGCATGATAAAAAGCTAAAATGGCAGGTATGGGCTATGGGTGGCAAATTCTATCACATGAATGGCTAGTATAAGATAAGGTGAACTTTCCTTTAAATAACTGGCCATCGGATTTATTCATGTATTCTGAGAAAATCTGCAAGAAAATCTGGAGTAGTTGGCCACAAGTACCAGTTGCTTATGTGTTTTCAGCTAATTTTGAGAAAATGTTGTGTAGGTGGCTAGAAGTACCAGTTCCACATGGTTTTTCGTCCAATATTGAGAAAATCTTGAAATGTTGAGGTATCTCATGTGTTTTCACCAAATATTAAGAAAATCTTGAAGAAATTGCTTACTAAAAGGCTCAAAGTATTAGTTACTTAGGTTTTGTCATCTAAGTCTGAGAAATAGCCATACCTCTGATGCAATTTACTCATGAGTAAATCGGAAAAACTGAAAACCGAATGTGCTCTCACCAAATTTTGAGAAAATCTTGAAAAAGATGGTGATTAGCTGTCCACCAGTACCAGTTTCATATATTTTTTTCATTCAATATTGAGAAAATCTTGAAAAAAGTGAGTTACATATCATATAGGATATATTAGGATCTTCGAGCATTGGGGCAAACCAAACGTGGACTTGTTCGCCACAAGAGAAAATACTCAAATCATGCCTTATGTCTCGCCGATTCCAGATCCAAATGCTGTTGATACAGACGCTCTGGCGATAAGCTGGAGAGGGATGCACGCTTACGCGTATCCACCCACCATTCTTCTACCGAAGACATTGGTGAAGATCAGGGAGGAACCATGCCTGGTCCTGCTAATAGCTCCATTTTGGCCCAGCAGGGCGTGGTTCATGAATCTCCTAGATCTGCTGGCGGACAATCCAGTGCAGCTGCCCAAGATTCCGAACATAATCTCTCAGGCCAAGGGCCACATCCTACACGAGCGGCCCAAGATGTTCAAATTGACTGCGTGGATGTTATCAAACAACGTTCCATGTCGGAAGGCTTTTCTCAACAGGCTGCAAGTTTCATCGCAGCCGCGAGGTCAACCTTCAAGTCATATAACCACAAGGTTAACAAATTTGCAGAGTGGTGTGAAGGAAAGGGTGTTCATCCCTTTCAATCCACTATTCAGCAAATAGCAGACTTTCTCTGTGAGCTGTTATTTACAGGACTGGCTTCTGTCACAGTTGATGGATACAAGTCAGCTTTGGCATCAGTTATCCCTTGTTTAGCCAACAGGGATAGTCCAGAGGTGGCCCAGTTGAATGTACTGGTGAAAGAATTGAGCCAAGCACCCTTTCGAACCTTTGGGTTCGGCTAGTCTAAAGCATTTGACTCTAAGGGCGGTTTTTCTATTGGCAACTTCCTCAGCAAGAAGGCGCAATGAGATCCATGCGCTTTCAGCAGAGGGACCGATTTATTGCCTCCAGAGAGGGTCTTCGATTGCTGCCAAGAGCAGAGTTTATGTCAAAGAATCAATGTTTGAAATATCCCGGCAAACTGATCATTATACCGAAACTAACTAGGTTTGATCGTGATGCCAGTGTCTGGTGTCCAGTCCGTGCTTTGACTAAGTACAAAAAACGGACAGATTCTCTACGGTCAAATGACAGACATCTATGGATCTGCCATAAGAAGCCATATGGCGCCACATCCATGGATACTATCTCTCGGTGGGTAGTCAAATGCATTCACAATGTGCTAGGGCTCACGATATTAGAGGAATAGCCACCTCGACCGCCCTATTCAATGGTGTTCCGTTAGAGGACATCATGGCCGTTGCACAATGGCACTGTGAGTACTCTTTCATGGAATACTATATGAGGGACATGTCAAACTCCGCCAACCCACTCGATAGTCTAGTGGCCACACTGCTCATCTCCTTTTGACAACTTTGTAAAGCAAAAGTAGTAAGAACAGACATGGTCAAGCGAGAGGAATTCAACTGTATGGGACAGTTGGTCGAAGGTGTGTTGGTTGATGGCTCCACGTCTGGAATCTATAATTCATGAGGTAATTAAAGTTTGACAGTATTTTGTATTATGTTTATGTATCTTATATATTCATGCTCATTCCCAGGCTTATATGTGTAAGGAGCTGTCACCTCCAGCCTCTTCGCACATTTGTGTTTTCAGGCGAGATCCATGTTCGTGAGTTCTCTCCGTTTGTTAGGAGAAAAAGGGGGGAGCGGTGATGCGAATGTGATTCGGTCCCTAGCTTGTCGGTCCTTTTAGGTCTCCATATGTCACGTTATGTCTAAGTTCTTTCTCCAGGGACAAAAGAGGCTTTGTATGGCTTGCCCCTTCCCACCAGGTTACCGACTAAAACTGGTGTTATCAATGAGTAATGTAATGGTAAGTATTGATCGAAGGAGAATGAAGGAAATTTCAATTTCCCTTTCTCCGAGATCTAACAATACTTACCATTACATTATGGACCCTGCCTCCCAGCCCCATGGAGGCAAGCCATCGGTATTCTCTTGTTTCGTAGCTATGCAAATAATATGAGTGTCTCTGGCAGGCGGGTACCCAGTTGTTGGGAACCAGGTACCTGGTTCCAGGAACTGGTAAAGCTTTCTAAATCTAGATTCCTAGAGCCAGCTATCAGGGTAGCATTATCAATGAGTAATGTAATGGTAAGTATTGTTAGATCTCGGAGAAAGGGAAATTGAAATTTCCATCATTTTCAGTAATTTGTTGGTGAAAGGGTTAACTGATTTCTAAAACTATATATTGTATCACTGAGAATCACTGATCTATTTATGAATAACCATTGTATTTCAGGGTTTATTTTGATAAGAAACCCATTCAAGCCCGGATTTCAGAGGTACTGGGTTGAGCGCTGCCTACAGGACTATCATCAGCATCCAAATGTCACTAATTTAGATAATCTGAAACTAAAACAGCCGGGGGATGTCTGGGAAGAGGCAATAAAGGACGGGTAAGTACTACCAACAGGTAGTGATCAGTAAGAAATTGGAAAACATTGACATACATTTGTACTGAAATGAAATGTATCTAACGTTTACGAAGTAAAATGAGCCTATGCAATTTCCCCACGTGAGGTTTGCCAATGTTAGCGTCTGCGTGTCATGTCCCGGTGTCCGCATCCAATAGACTTTTCCAGTTTATCCATTCATCATATGACGTCATTATCAACTAAGTCATAATTAATTATGGCATGAATGACTCAATTTAGTCCATGCTTAATAGTCTGACACGTTGTACAAATTCTATGTCTTTACCATTTAATAACCATTCTGTTGGATATTTTGAAACTAATTTGACTGGGCACTGGGCAGCAACAGCACCCAGTCAAATTAGTTTCAAAACATTTAACAGCTTAACTGTATAGTCTTCTGGAAATTGATAGTCAGATAGTTCAGGGCTCGATCGATCCCAACGCGAGCGAGGTGTTGGTGGAGCTTAGCTAGAGATGGGCGGGGCATAGCTAAAACTGGAAAGGTCCATTTTCGTTTAAGTTTTGTGATTATCTCTGCTGGCAGGCCGATGGTCACCAAAAATGTTATTATTACAACATCTGCATCTATATCAATATTACAATTCATGAAATTATTCCGACCCGTGCTTTGAGAATAAGAGCTTTTTCATTTCAGGTTAAGTTTTGTGTTTAGTTCTTTCAATAGATGAAGCTACCGTTCAAATGTTTATAGCAATGGATTTGCAACTTACAACTAAATTTGTGGGTACAGATTTCATAATCGGAGTCTTTCGACGATCTGGTGCCGTTTATAAAATTTGAGCACATGTTTGTTTTATAACATGCTGTTATTTACTGACCCTTTAATCCTCTAATTTGTTCAGGAAAATGTTAATTTTCTCACAAAATGTCCATTTGCAGACCATTTTTGAACATTTATCACTGGTTATGGAGCCAGTTAGTCCAGTGATAAATCTTCAAAAACAGTCTCTTGGTCTGCCAATTGACATTTCTCAAGACCAGTTCAGAATCCATTTTTGGCCAACTTGAGTGTTAAATGTTTTTAAGTGTTTTTTAAAATATAATTTTAACTGTATTTTCTGCCATTTTCACCTGCTTGCCTATTAAAAACTTAACCAATGCCTTTTTGTATGAATGAAATTCGTGACATATAACCAAATTCTTTTGAAACCAAGGTTAATATATATTTAGCAGGTTTTGTATTAAATGCATTTGAGTCAAATGTGTTTCAAGTTTAATATGTTTGATTTTATTGAAGGCTTTTCCTTCTCTACAGGCTTGATGAGAAGAATAAAAGCCAACTGGGCCTGTGGAAATTGCGCTGGGCAACTCTAGGATACCATTATGATTGGACTGCAAAGGTTTGTTACTTAGCCTTTCACGACGAATCCCATAAAAAGTAAATTCTTTACGATATTATAAAACGTATTCTGTTGAATATTTTTAAATCAATTTTTACTTGAAGGCAGCAACGTCTTCCAGTCAAATTAATTTCAAAATATTCAACAGTTTTCCTGCATGGTTGCCTTGAAAATGAGATATAGGGAATTCATCAGTGAAATGGTCAACCTGTGGTGTATATTTTCCTGTTTCATACCAGAAAAGTATATACAATTTACAAAAATAATTTTAGTTGTAATTACAAAGTAGTTACTCAGCCGTTGATTGCCTAGTGCTCATTATGGTATCTTCAGCAAAGTCTGAATGGTTGTATGTCCTATTTATATAGGATTTGACCATACGCCTGGATGTAGACATGCTCTATGATTGAGAGAAACAATTAAGAAAAGTCAGGTTGAGAGTAGTCGGGTTTTAACGTCATGGATCAAGTACTACTAAAAAGGTGCCATGGATGTATAAAACAGGCACCATGGGGGTGGGGGTGTCAGGGTCCTCCCTCGAATATTTCGATATCTGGGTGCTCGCAGATGGCCTTCCATGTATTCTCATGATTTATGCACCGCTTTTGGGAGGATGGACTCAGAGGGGGTTGTTGGGGGTGGGTGAACAATTGCTCGCCCTGCACCCTACTAGCTGCATTGAGAGGGTTTTGGAAATGTGGAATATTGAAGATGTCGACTTAGTAACTAACTTAGTTAAGAAATGTGAATTTAAAGTGATTTTTATGTGAATTGGTGACAATACTGCATACTAATTATACATAATATGCTCATAATTTTCAGTTGTACTACGAAGAGAGCCATGCAGATTTTCCAGAAGACTTGGATTATCTCGCACGTTACATAGCCTCAGCTGTAGGCTATAATCACTATAGACCTGAGGCAGGCATTGTCAACTATTACCACATGGATTCAACTTTGTCAGGTCACACGGACCATTCTGAGTTTGACCTCGAGGCACCACTTATTTCAATCAGGTTAGTTAACAAGTCAAACCTGTCCAAGACAATGGTCACTAAACATAGGTGATAGCGTAGCCCTTTAACGCTCACAGAAACAACAAATTATTTATGATTTAATGTATATTTTGTTGAATATTTTGAAACAAATTTGACTTGGAGCTGTTGCTGCATATGGCAGAAACAGGTTCCAGTTAAATTAGTTTCAAAATATCCAACAGCTTTCCTGCATAGATGTCTTAGACACTGGAATTTCAAGGGTTAAAGTCTGATTATAAGTCGCTTACCAGAGCAGATTTCATTCATGGGCCACAAGAGAGTTGGTCATTAGGACATTAATTACCTGCCTTAGCCCTTTAACCGTCAAATTTCTTCAAGAAAACTCTTGTCACTGAAAATGTCCATTTGCAGATCAAGAGTCTATTTAAAAAAATTTAACACTCGAATGACTGGCTCGTTTCTTGAGCCCGTCATTCCAGTGGTAAAACAATAGGCCCAAGCAGCCTGTATCACTCAACTGAAATTATTGGTCACTGGCACAACCGAACAAAACGAGATGACCACTGGAAAAATTTACAAATCTAATTGCTGTGAAGAATGCTTAGCCAAACTTTATTAAAATGGGCCCAGTGGTTAATGATTTTCTCAGAAATTTTCAGAAAATTCAAGATGACCACCAAACACATTACATTTTGATTGATCCATGGTGGCCATGTTTTCTGACGTATCAACTTTCTGTGAACAAAGTTTAATGGCCCTTAATCCCAAATCGTATCTCCCAAATTTTGGCGTGATCAGTTCAGCGGTTGTGGAGAAGTAATTTTCCCGAAAACTAGGTTGTGCAATATGGTCATCAAACCATTTGGCCAATCATGTTCCCTTGAACAAACTTGGTTCAGTTCTTGCCCTAGATGATATTTCATGAGTTTTGTATCGATCCCCGAAGTGGTTTCGGAGATGATTTTAGAACTGTCATGTCTTACAAAATAGCATTGCGTTTGCTTACTCGAATATGAGTGCAACATATTCTGCCCACTCGCACACCAAAATTAACAAACATAATGTCTCAGAGAACAACTTCTCATCAGATGCTATAAATGAATGCTATTGTACAAGCGTGCACATGCACACACACATGTACATATTGCATATGGAGATCACCACACACTCGTGCGCAAAACTGATCACCTCTGATAAGTAGCCTATAATATAGGTATGAAACGCTATGAGACTGGACCAAATGGGAAAGGGCTATCCACACTTGCACCCCAAAGCTAGTAACTTTGCCATTATATAAATGTGCACAAGTTACCTCACCCTAGGGACACCAATTCGTATCACGCTTTAAGCGCCGCAAAATTACATAGAATTCTATGGACAAATAGTCTCCCTTGGCTACAAATGAACATTTCTCAAAACCACCACAGAAGCCATTTTTGGCCAACAAGTAGTGTTAAAGGTTTAATGATCCATTATCACTAGCTTTTGTAGGTGGTCTCATAGAAGAAGGTCTTATGTGTATCGTTTAGGTACACGTAGGCTCCAAATATGAAATGTTTGATTCTTGGTAACCTAAAAATAAATGACTGATTTTTGCCCCAGGTCTAGCATAAAGGATACCCTTTCATAGGTGAAATCTCTTTACATGTATCCCAATTTCAGGGAAATCATACAGGAAAGTTGTTGAATATTTTCAAAATAAATTGACTGGAAGCCGTTGCACTGAAATAATGTCACAGAAAATTTTATCTGGTTATTGGTGTCTGTGAAAGAGCTATTTGTGGCTCAAAATTACAGGTTGTTTTGATTTCTTACGGGTTACCTGTTCAATACAGTGGTGGATGAAAGATCATTCCAGTGTACTTATATTCAGCTAACCTCCAGTTTCATTCAAGCGTCAAACTTTGTGTCATGGTTAGTGGTGAGGCTGAAATATAAGTCAGATTTTGTATCTCTGCTCTGTAACTTATCACAAAGCTTTATCTGACTATGCTGATCTATTTTTGCATCAGAACTCTGGCAACGAGCAACATATAATTCCTGATAGGCTACAATGTGTTATAAATATAAATAAATACAATGGGTGAGGTCAAGTGTTGCCTAAGTGCTAGTGTTAATGCTGATCATTAACACTTAGTCATGTGTTGTCAATGGTCATGTTGATGCTAACACATATCACCAAGACTTGGTCTCAAGCTAGAGTTAACCGCGAGAGGTTTGTGGTAATACTAGAATAGATATAACTATAAATGACTCTAATTTGTATATCGCAGTGAAAAGGCATGCTGCTACGTTTTCTTTTCCACTAAATTAAATTAATTTTATGGTGAGATGAATATTTATAATCCTTTTATTTGCTAATGTGCAAACATGAAAGCTAATGTAAAGCCTCAGTGTTAGTCGTGTTAGTGTTGCACTAATACTAACACCGAGACTTGACCTTTTCCAATGTTCATTTACTGGACGGATTCACTTGCACAATTTATACATTAGCCCTTAGCAATCTAATGTCAAAGCTTTAAATTTTCAAATTAAATTAAAAGGTGAACCGGTGTTAATTTTTTAACAAATTTTGTGGGAGATGGTGCTGTCATAGAAATGTACACCAGTTTCTTTGTTAATAGCAAAAAATACAATATTGACATCAGATTAGTAAGGGTTAATGCACACAATATTTGTTAGCGGAGATTGATATAAATAAATAGTGCAAGACTGTTGTCATTAAATGTGTTTTGAATGTCAACTGTCACAGCATATCATTCTATATGAGTGGTGGCAATAAAAGGAAGTTTGTTATTCCAACAAATATGAGGTTTGACATCACTCTGTGCTATAGAAAATGCCACTCTTGTTTTGACTTTTTGAAATTTGAAAAAATATATGTGGCCGAGTTTACGTCCCTAGTAGGGTAGCTACTCGAGTTACTAGAGTAGCGCCCTAAACGGCTGGAGTACGTACTCTAGTACCTACTCGGGGCTACCCACCTATCAGCAAGGGTAAATCGAGTAGTCACGTGTTTGCATTGAAATCAATGTAATTTAAAGACGTGCTCATTTACGCGAGGTTAACTGATCACATGCTCATCTACCCTAGAGTAGCTACGACAGTTTTCGCCTAAACTCGCTCTATATGCTATTTTCAGTGTCAGTTAAATATTGTGCTGGTATATTCTTATTACTTTTGTTCTCACTTTATTCGCAGTTTTGGACAGAGGGCCATATTTTTAATCGGTGGCACGACTAGAGAAATCCGCCCAGTTCCTGTATTCCTGCACAGTGGTGATATTGCTGTGATGTCTGGCAAGTCACGTTTAGCTTATCACGCCGTGCCCAGAGTGCTAGCTGAAGAACAAAGCTATCTAGACAAGTGCTTGTCATATCCTAATCTTTATGATGACAACCCTACTGAGACGCATCTATCCTGTGAATCTAACAGCCATACACAGCCTAAAGGACTGCTAGTTAATAAACAATGTGACAAGGATTTACAGACAAGTGAATGTCCATGTCCGAAGAAGAAACTCTGTACAAGAAAATGTGAAGCCATTCTTACAAATGCTCATTCATGCTCCGATGTGTTATGTCGTGTTAATCAGAAAATCTATGACTATATAAGTAACTGTGATTGGGCGCCTTTTCAGCAATATCTAAACAACGCCAGGATCAATGTAAACATCAGGCAGGTGCTAAAACCTGGACAGGACTTTCCACAGGAAGCGGATTGTGTTGAATCAGTGAACACTAGCCATGAGAAATCTGTCCTTGATGATATGGGTTGACATAGATTTTAAAATTGTTACTATTATTTTAACATTTCATGTACAGTGAAACTTGCCTATAGACACTATCTGTATTTTAGAGCCAATGAATAACTAGTCCTTAACCCTTAAAGGTCAAGCCGATTGAAAATAGCTTCATCTGCAGTGGTACTGTGAAAGTTGCAGACCAAGAACTAAGAAGACCAAGACTTTTTGAAAATTTATCACTGGAATGAATGGCTCAACTATGGCTCAATTCCTGAGCCAGTCATTCCAGTGGTAAATTTTCAAAAATAATCTTGATCTGCAAATGCACATTTTTATGAAAGAACTGAAATTTTCAATGTCCAAATTGAATCATGAAAAGGGTTAAAATTATCCCGAATTAATAAATAGGCTGAATCGTGTACAAAGTTGAATTGACACAAAGTTGCGAGATTTGGAAATCGAGACTTTAAAAGTTATTACCAACACTGCCATATTCACAGTTGTGTCATACAAACGTCCAATATGAATGGATCTGCTTTGGCTAGACAAGCAGTCAAATGCCAACTGCCATCATAAACACATGCCATCCAGGATTAATATCAATTTCAACTACACTTGCACCGTGATACATAACCTCCAGAAGTCTAAATTCAAGCACATTTAAGGACTCTCTCCAACAATTATTTAAGATTTCTTACAATCATTTCAGAATTTTTACTAATCTTGTGGACAGTATTAAAAATTCATATGTACTTTTAGTGTATCACGAAGGAAAGTTTCACAAAAATATATAGGTTTAAAGATTTTTGTTGAGCCCTATGCGAAGCATATGATGGCTCGACATAGAGATCCGTATTGAGTCCGGCATACAGATAAATGTTAAAGTTTTTAAATGTACATTAATTCATAAAGGGCTTATCCAATCTCAATACAACTTTACAGATTTGTTCTATACTATCATTGCATCCAGTTTATATTATAACTAAAATAATTTTCAAATGTTTTCCATATTTTTACGGGGTTTGGACTTTTTTCAGTAGACATTTAGTTCATCATGGGCTTATCTGATCGCAATAAAACTTGACCCCATTATAATGAAAATGATTGTCAAATTGTTTCCATATTTTTATGTGGTTTGGATTTTTAGCTCACCTGGCCTGAAAGGCCAAGTGAGCTTATGCCGTGGCGACCGTCCATCATGTGTCTGTCCGTCAACTTTTCCTTTAAACGACTTCTCAAGAACCACTGGGCCGATTGCAATTATATTTGGCAGGAAGCATCCTTACGGCATAAGGATTCAAGTTTGTTCAAATGAAGCCGATCGACCAATTTGGCCGGCGGCCATCCTGGATTTTGGACGATTTTAGGAAATATCTTGAAAAATCTTCTCCGAAACTGTTATGGGGATTGATGCAAAACTCAGGAAATATGATCTAGGGCAAGAGCTGAACCAAGTTTGTTCAAGGGAACTTGATTGGTCAAATGGTTCGGTGGCCATCTTGGTTGACCTAGTTTTAGCGAAAACGACTTCTCCAGAACCGCTGAACGGATCGGGTCAAAATTTGGCAGATATGATTAGGGATTAAGGACCAATAAAGTTTGTTCAAGGTAAGTTGAACCGTCAAAAAACATGGCCGCCATGGGCCAATCAAAATATAGCATGTTTGGCGGCCATATTGGATTTTTTATATGATGGATTTTTAGGCCGAAATTAGTGTTATGTGTGTTTTTTTGGTATTCTGATCTCAAATTTGCCATTTTCGAAACTGTCGGATAAATGGTTTGGCGACGATCTTGGATTATTTTTCCGGCAAAGGTGCCCATACTGGGAAATTTAAAATGTCTTCTGGAGAACTACTAGGCCGATTTCAACTATATTTGACAGGAAGCATCCTTAGGGCATAGGGATCCAAGTTTGTTCAAATGAACCCGATCGGCCAATTTGCCCAGTGGCCATTTTGGATTTCGGCCGATTTCAGGAAATGTCTTTAAAAATCTTCCCCGAAACCACTTGGGGAATCTTCATCTAGGCCAAGAGGTAAGCCAAGTTTGTTCAAGAGGACTTGATTGACCAAATGATTCGGTGACCATCTTGGATGACCTAGTTTTCACGAAAATGACTCCTCCAGAACAGCTGAAGGGATCAGCCTGAAATTTGTGTCATTAAAATTTGTTCAAGAGAAGTTGATCCATCAAAAAAACATGGGCAGCGTTGCAAAAATGTCCACAAACTCAATTAAAAGACTGCTAAACCACCCACCAACAATTTTGACAAAAATTGATGGTGCTCCACGTGAGTGACACAGGCCCCTTGGGCCTCTTGTTAAATAAAGGGATATTCCACTGGGGGATTTTATGCATCTGACGTAAAGTACTAATTTTCCGCATTAGTTTGAGACCAAGAGCACAATTTTATGCCAACAAATAAAAAAGATATCCTCAATTTAAATTGCTAAAGTAACCAGTAGATAGAGGCGCCATTTTGGACAAGCAGCTGACGTCACCGACACACCTACTCTCTTTGCCCGCTCGAGGATAGCCGTAACCAGGGGAGGTAAATCTTGCATCTCGTGGATAATTAGCGTACTGCCTAAACAACTGACACTTTGCCGCAGTGTTTGGAGGAAATTACAGTGCAATTAATGTCCCGATGATCGCGCCAGTCATTGTAGTGCTAAATTGTCAAAAATTGTTTTCTTATGGGCAATTTCTATTTTAAAAAAACATTGAAGGGTTATGCCAGGAGCGTGTTTGCAATCAACCAGCTACAACAAATTCTTGAAAGATATGTTAGTTGAATAAATGTTGAATGTAATTTCTCTGAAAGCTGTTGCTATTGCAACTTCTGCTTCCAGTCAAATTCCAGTTTCAAAATATTCAACAGGCAGTAAATATGGGTCAACATTTAAAAATTTGGGATCAATTAGTTAACTCTTTCAAGGACAGAAATGCAGAAAGCTTAGAATTTACCCTGCATAGGCCTATTGTGTGAAACTAATTAGTTTGGAAGCTACTGCAACATAATTCCAGGAAAATTTAATTCAGAATATTCAACACTGCATAGTTATTTTAAAATTGGGAGTAAACATTGTAAATGATTAATAATGCTGGATTTCAATAGTGTGAAAGCACTAAATTACTAATTATGTCTAGCGTACACTTGTCATTATTTACTAGCTGTCACCTACTATCGTCTACGAAGTAAGCCGCTAAGCGGTTGCCTATAATTGACCGACCGGGCAATCAGCGACATCGTTTCATTTTGGTTTGCAAATCCCATTTTACAATTGATGCGAGCAAATACGACGTTAATTGTCGAGTTTAAGTCTTAGATTAAAATTAAGTACCGCGCCTTTTGTTTTGAAATGCATGACACATTATTTTAAAATTATACTATATGCTCTAAACTTGTCTTCCAAATTTAAATGTGGAAGATATCCATCCAGTGCCGATGTTATAAAGCCATCTTTCAGTTAGCCCCTTTTCATGCGGATGCTTCTGTGGATCCGGTATCTGAAAATGTGAATTGCCGTACCCTTTCCATGATCGTTTCTATTACTGCAAGCCCATGCTTGACATGCGGATATGATGCGATTTAACCATTTCACGCCAGCACTGGCCTCTGCAATCGTCAAATTGAGGACGCATGTCAAAAGAAGGCTATTTTGAGAATTTACAACTAAAACGACTCTCAGTAACCAAACCAGCCATTCCAGTGGTCAATTTTCAAAAATAGTCTTCGCTTGGCCTGCAAATGGGCATTCAATAAGGAAATATTCTGATTTTCCTGACAGAATTTGGTCATTAAAGGGTTAATTAATATTCGGCCTTCATAACGCGAAGTAAACAGGTAAATCTAAAAGCGCTGGCGATATTTTGCTGGTGTGTCGTTGACGTCATAATCTCGCGGTTTCTCACTCTCGTTGCGAGAAAACGGATCCGCCCAGGAGTCACGTTTTCGAGCGTTTTGGGCATATTCATTTTATTATTTCTCGGCAATGGAACAGTGTATTAAATATTTTTTTGCGGCAACTATTTCGGATTATAGTATATTTTTAGTTGACTTATTCCCGATTTTCACTGGAATTTCCCTTTAATCACAGGCTTATCAGAACCTAACAAAACTTTACATATTCGTTCTATATCATCATTGCATTCAGTTTGCAGCAAAATTAAATTGATTTAAAAATTTTTTCCATACTTTTACATGGTCTGGACTTGGTTTATTTCTGTGTAATTTGTCTCCTTTTCAAGAATTAGAAGAATGTTAGTTTTTCAATAGACATTTGATTTATCAAGGGGATATACTATTTTAAGAAATCCTTATTTCGCGACACTGCCACACATGTGTGATATGCGGAAAACTAAAGGGCTCAATGTGGTACGCAGTCCATTTAGTTGTAAAATTTTAGCATTTTAGATTCAATGTGCTAAAACCTAGCACTTGTATGGGTCTTGGAAAAACAAATCATGAATTCAAGAATTTGGAGTAATTTCAAGGATTACTATAAACCCGGTGGACTAATATTTTCAACACCATCACTATGGTATGAGTACTATGTCCGGAAGTAAAATGATATCACTTCCCTCTGGCAGCCGCCATTCAGCGATCCACTGCTCTCACCACCCTCTCTACCCTTGCAGCATAGGAAGATAAGACCCCTGGTATATAAATCATGTCACCTGTCAGTGGAAGACCCACTCCGCACTAGAAGCGTGCATGGTAGGTGCAGTTGGAGCCACCGATCGCTGAATGGCGCCTCTCAGAGGGAGGTTGTATAATTTTACTTCCGGACATACATACAGCAGTCTAGGCACTATGTATCGAGGCCTGAGATGAGACTAGTCAGGCTTCTATCAAACAGCCCAAAAAATCAGCCTGCAAAGGACTGCAACTTTCTCATTCGACCTGGACTCGGGGCCCAAAGTGCCGGTGCAGAATATGCACATCACTAGCATCAGGCAGGACCGGCCAGATGCGTGGAAGTATTTTGACCCCCATATAACTTAGGGCTCACACCTGCAGGGATTGTTCGAATCAGCCAGTCATTGGGAGCATTGTGCTACTGCCTCCTTACTGACCAGACTAAGCTGCGGCACTATCGATGGGGTGAGCGGATAAGAAGTGCAAGCCATATTCAGCAACCTCGTCGAGGATATGATCATCGTCGTAGACCACAGTGGCCTCAATGCCAAATTTCAGCATGCCTTACAGAAGGCACACCGGAAGCTCGACTTTGCATTATCTCCCACACGTTTGTCTGATTCCGAGCAACATGATCATGAATGTTGAGGACCTGGTGGTGAGTGGTTACAACATGGTATTGTTGGTAAGTTAAGTGGAATTCCTCCAGTGTCCATTTTGGCTTCAAGACAGACATCAACTCGCCCGCGCTTAGTGCCATGACACAGCCAGCATCCTGTGGTCCCCACAACCACAAGCCAGCTCTATGCCACCATCAGCAAGTGTATGACCACCTGCACTGTCACCCACCACCACTCCTTCGGAAACACAACAGAGCAATGACATTTGGACGATAGGCCTACGCGGCAGGAGTTGTGGCAGCTGCTGCCGAGATCGCATTAACTAGCTTGGTCTGCCTGGCAGCCCCTATGCACGCCGCCAGCATACACAACCAAGGGCTGGATGGTTCAGCGGTACAACCCTTTTCCAGCTTGTAGTAGCGCGCAGCCATATTCAACTCAGTCGAGTGATGCCATGGATGCTTGTAGTAAATGAGACATCCGACAGATACTCCCGATCTTTGTAGAATCCCTTAGCCCGCAGGAGCTGCTCAACTATACTACAAACAATGAGGAGGTACATGTACTCGACGAAACAGGTCTGTCCCTTACCAAATCCTAGGCAGAGCTTCAGGGCTGTCAGCTCCTCTGTTAGCTCAGTGCTAGAGAGTTGAGCGAGCTCATCTGGTGTCGTCTTGTAAACCTTCAACTCTGTGCGGAACACATCATAGTAATTTGCCTGCTGGTCCATGGTTTAAGCCGCTATGTAGTGCTATAGAGATGGATATTCCTGAGTACTGACCTGATCAGTTGGCACATGCAGACTGGGCAGATCTGATTAGCTCTCTCGAGACGGAAAGCACACGTTTAACCTCGCTGTATACTCAGCACTTAAACAATGACGTTGGCAGTACAGACTAGAAAGCAGCTCCCGAGAGCTAGGCAAGCTCTAGACGGTCTTCAGAAGAGGGAGAAGCTGCTCAAAATCAAAACCCAGAAGATACTGACACAGGCTAAGCCCTGGCAGTTCATGTCAGCAGTAACATGGCGAATGTGGCCGTGGTGAAAATGACTGATGGGAATGAGGTTCTTTCTGCTGCTGGTGTGGTGGTCCTCGCTACAGTGGCGAGTGGGATTGTCAAGCACTCTGGGAATAACACATCCCATCCCAAAGATCACCATCAGTGATGCGTATTACACTGCTGCCGTCAAGCTCATGGGCGAGCGCATTCCACTAATGGAAGCCACGTGTCATGGGCTAGCAATGAGTGCTCTGGTTGACATTATTGTGGCCTATGTCTGATTAGGTGCCACCACACGGGCGAGGACCACAAGTTTTAAGATATCTACACAGACCACACACACGCACTCACGTATGCATGCACACAATGACAACGCGTCAAGTTGAACTTGCCCGGTCCCTAGCCGACAAAGTCATGGCTAGCCTGCAACCAGTCTTCGATACCATCCTCATGTGACTCGAGTCCCTCGACCTCGTAACTAGTGACAGTACAGTGTGTGGTATGCGCCTGCATCGTGACACTCAGAAAGATGGTGGAATGGGGGAAGGTGGTGAACAGTATGTTGTTCTGCCGTGCCATGTGAGTGACTGACCCTAAGTTTTAGACCGAGTTCGGAAGTGATAGCGACGAAGTCAAGGACATCCTGGCTCTCGACGACTGTGTAGTGAAGAAGGACAGTGGTGAGGCCTGCCTGGCTGAGGGTATCATTGTCTAGGAGGTCCTCACTGCTACCTCTTCAACCAATGGCACCTGAAGGCGGGAGGCATCAGCCGTGGAGCCTCGGCTCACCAGGAATGATGCGTCGACTCAATAGGAGTGAGTGCCAACATTTAAGACGTCTGTATAGCTAACACAGAGATGGAAGCCTGGCAGACCCATGAGAAGACAGCAGCATATGAGGCATGGCGTGTCGTGCCAGAGTCAGTCGCACATAGTCGAGCAGGAGGGCTGCAGGGCTCCATAGCCGGAAAATGGTGGTTAGGCCACAAAGCTAGAGAGCACTGCTACTTATTTCCTTGGCCAACCTATGCCCACCTAGTTCATTGGGGATACGACTATCTTTAAGAAGTCTATATACCCTCTCCCTTGGCGCACTTAGGTGAGGCATGCCTCGGTTCAGATGACACTGTCTGAGGTACCATACCAGCCAGAGACCTCATTGGAAATACTGACACGCCATCAACAAGGCCAAGACTCTACACGGCAATTTGCATCAATGACGGGGCGGTGATGCATGGCATGCGTGGAGTTGACGAGGCTAGGGCCATCATCTGCTCAAACCACGGCCATTCCAACAAGATGGAGAGAATCTCAAGGTAGGCACCATAAGCCTTAGGCATCTCACCATCGACGGCTCAAAAGATGCTCCACCTTCTAACTACCCGAGGTGAAGAAGTCAGAGTTCTTCGGGCTGCCGTTTAAGATCTCTTAATAGTCATGGCCTCACGTGCTTGCATCATACATATACTCGATGTCCTGGAACCTACGATCCCTGCTACTGACACAGGCCCTCTGCATTACCTTCTCATCTGTTGCTGGGCGTACCATGCTCGAGATGATATATGACAGCCTAACCATCAAGGAGATCAAGCAGGACTTTATCGCAGGTGTACAGAGGGCAGCTGAACTGTACAGATTCATCTTCAGCAACAAGGAGACAGGAGTGCTCTCACCCCTCAGGCCATCTTTGGAGAAAGCGCAGACCTTCAGCTACAAGCTGAATCCAGCCAGGAAGCTCGCGTGTAAGTTGGGGTGACATGTAGGGCTGACGTGTCAGCCGGGATTTTTTTCGTCAGAAGCTTGAGGAAGTTTGTCAGAAACTTGAGGATCAGGAAGTTGTCCCTGGAACTCTATCCACTGCGGATCAGATTCCATGACTCTTCTTCTGGAACCTTTCACGGAAGATCCACTTCATCCATGCTTTGCGAGCATCGGACCAGTGGGTATGTCTGATGAGGTAGTCCTGGAAGTCCTCTGGGAATCTTAGAAACGTAGTCATATTGTCCTTTATCTGCTTCCGACCATTGGCATTGAAGATGTGGACAATAGCTTCCTCTCTGCCAGTAGCATGTCCCTCCTCTCTACCTGTGGCCTGACCAGTATTGTGGCCCTCAGCGACTGCAGCTCTGATTTCATGTCGGAAGTAGTCAGTCCCACCAGATTGTCGGCTGTCCAGCATTTGGCGCTCAGCATCAGTGTGCATGCCGAATATGCTGGCCCACTTGCCTATGGTTAGTAGATCTTTTGCATCGACCCTCGCCTTCAGAAGAGCCAGAATGACAGGACTCTTGGTGGGTGTGTGGGGAGATCCAGGCCCCGGATAAGCTGCCCTTCTCTGAGGATCCAGCAGCGGTGTATCCAGTCGTTTGAGGTGTTCAACGATGGTCATATGAATGATGGCCGTGTGGTCATCTGTCTTGAGTTTGCCCAAGCTGTGCGAGACACAACAGGAGTCGCTATGAGGGATGAGATCCGAGAGTTCATCAACTTGGCCTGTACCAACCCGGTGGCTACCACAGTGAGCCTCACCAACTGCTCGAGGTTGCACGCCACAAAGGGCACATCAACCTGGAGACAATAAGACACTAGCCCTCCAGGCAGGCCATGTGGCAGATATAAGACATCGCCCCATAATATCAGGTGTGCACACTTCGATGAAACTGTTCTGAACAGAGTTCACCAGGCGGATGCGCTGTTCCTTCCGCATGATCTCATGGCCTCAATGCCTACAAGTATGCACTCACCATCGTCAATGTAGCCAGCAGGCACAAGGCCGCAGTAATTCTCATGGATAAGTCTGCTGGCCAGGTAGCGGCTGGGTTCCAGTGTTTATGAGGATCTGCAGTCTCCCCTCCAGTGGCCAGAGTTGCTGCAATTGGATGACGTTTCAGAGGGGCGACTGCGGCGCTCATGTGCAAACATGGTGTAGCGGTTAGACGAGGCGAGGTAGGGTATCATCATGCCCAAGCAATCGTCAAGCGGTGGAACCACACTGGGAGAGAGACCGTCTCCACACCAATATGCTCAGGAGATAGCGGATCCTGGCGATAATTCCAGAGTATGGCTTACCCGTTGTAGTTGAGAGATCCAACACAGAGGACACTCGCCTGAACGGGCTGAAGTCAGTAGAGGCTATGCAGCGCTCATCTGTTGACAGTCATTCCGACACCCAGAGACGAGAGGACAGACTTCCATTCGTTGCCCTGGTTTGCTACAGATACGAGCCTGGTGAGCTGAAAGGTGGTCCACTACGTCGACAGATGTCCACAGCCGTGACAGGTATGTGGAGACGACGAGGCAGCCTATACTGTACTACCTGGCTAGTGGATCCAGGAGGCCCTTTGTGTGATCTTCAGCTGGTCCCTCCTGAAGTCAGGTAGAGGCCCTCTAGGTCGTACTGTCGACACGGCCGCTGAGTCGGCTACCACGATCGGGTGTGTCACAGGTACTCGATTGGCTCTGTGTGTACACCATCTGGCAGCACATGATGCTTATCGTAGTAGGCTGAGACCCAGTTTTTTCTGCTCATAGGTTACCATACCCTGGTTTCACACAAGCAGGCCTGTAGAACCTGTCAAGAGACCTCATTCTGTCTCTTAAACATTCCCTTAGCCGAGCACTTTGCCTTACCAGCATATCTCTCCACCCAGCAGCACTTGGAGCAGTGATCCCATGTGTACCGTCGAACTCGAGCTTCAACAGTCCCGGAGTCCGCTCAAACCATTTGTGCCAAGGTAACCAATCACTCACTTATGGGCTTTATACTCCGAGCACTTTTCCGGCCGTATCACCTTGAGGCTGGAGCCGGCTATAGAGATGTGCCTGATTAGTCATAGAACAATGAATTCCTGAATAGACATGTGGCCAAAGGACTGATTGTAGCTGCTGCTGTTTTCAAACTACTGCAGCCTCGGAGCACAGTACATTATTCTGTCTAGACTACTGGGGCCTGTATTCACGAAGAGGGCATAACTTACACCTAGTGTAACTTATGCCCTAGAGTTACGCCCCATGACATAGTTACGCTGTATGAACCGATTTTATGGATGGACGCTCTTTTCGTGAATACCGACTAATGCCACTTTGGGGGCTTAATCCCTAGTTACGCCTGTTCTAGGGCTTAAGCCCTCTTCTTGAATACAGCCCCTGGTGTTTGTGTACAGCTCAAATTAGGCACCATACTGTCTTCAACTGTTTGTAGAAGTCATCTTAAGTGGGATGCTTTGAGAGATCCAGGATGGAGAATTCAGCAGCAGGCTGGTCCTCTACATATGAAGAGTGGCTAGGTGATCATTGAACAGTTTGGCTTTGGGATAGTGGCAGTGAGATGGAGCAGTCTGCTCCACAGATGAGCTGACCAACATGACATCCACCCATTTGCGCAGGTTCTCAATCGTCTTGTAAGAGCATTTTTCAATAGCTTGTGGGGTCCCTCGAAGTACCTGGTGGGCTGTTCTGAGTTCAGCCGCATGTATGGCTCCATTCATGGTGATTGGTCAAAGCGCAGTGCTGTGCATCGTTTAACGAGGTCAAACATACCATATATGGGCAAGTGGGTAGAGCACTGACAAATGACAAGCAAGCGTGCCATGCGATCAGGCCGCTCCACCCACTTGCCCATATATGGTACATTTGACCTCCCCTGCTAAATAAGGCAGTGTATTTCCCATGATTCATGGCAGTAACTAGGACAAGAATGGCTGGCGCACTGGATCTGGTGCAGTGAATGTATTGGCCAGCGTATCAAAATATATTACATATTTTACATAGTGTTGGGGCCTATATCTTTGAATAAAACGCTAAATAAGGTAAACATGTGTGAAATTTGGGCTCATATAAGTGCAAAACCTTAGAAGCGAGATGAAAATCTGATTTAATTGCTGAATTTTTGTAGTGCATCATAGGCCCATGCTTAGCGTAACTTCTTAAACATAATAGCGCGAGGCTGCGTTCGCAGCTAACCAAGCCCACGATCAGTCCGTTTGTCACCGAATTTTGTGCAACAAATCATGTCATGCACCACGTCTCAATATCCGGTATTACATGTATCATGTGATGTATTATTTCCATAGATATGTATAAATGCTAGACCATGCCTGATTAGCAGTAACCGACGTCATTATCAATCGCCTTATCAATGACGACGATGAATAGTATGGACATGACGATGAATAGTACGGACATGACTGAATGTTCTCTACATTTTTACATACTTATACACCATAGATCCTCCTTTCTAAAAGTCCCACACTCCTTCCTCCAGCACCGTGAGAAGGGCCAGAGATGCTCCTCTAATAATCCTCAATGCCTCTTGAACACGTAGGTAAATATTTATTCATTTTGTGCCGATCAGACTCTTCAAATCCTCTAGCTACAAGTGTGCCTTCTGAACTGTGCCACTTGGTTTCTTTCATGGTTCAAATTCATCTAGTACAGATGCATTTCTGATCAACATTCGGTACTTCTTCACACAGAAAATTCTATCCATTTTGCAAGTTCATCTGTTATAGCGTGATTAGTGACCTATCCTCTACAACATATACACTCTCACTATCATCAATTGTCTGACCAGCATTACACAAAGGCACAAGCGTCCCAAAATCTACTGACGGTTTTTTCCTACCATTGAATCTGGTTTAATGAACTCAACATTCCATCAATTGCTGTTTTCCTGATGCCCTTCCTGCTCGTGAAATAACTACGTTGACTTCATCGTTACCTCCTGTAAACTGTATGCAATCCGCTAACTTGGGCATAACAGATTGACTTTCAGGCTGTACAGATGTTAGATTCTCAATCGACTTAACAGTTTCTGTGACCTCTGCTTACACCAATCATTTTTGTCAATATCACAACTGTCCTTTTATTATGTTCATCATCACTGTCGTCATTATATCCATTCCCAAATGAGCTTTGGAGTAAGTTTTCAGTTCGAGATGTATATTCCTTAGAGACTTGAGTTTGATCAAAGTTCTTTAATGACACACAGCATTTATGCACTCTAACATATATTCCCCCGTGCCTAACGAAAACTACAACTCCATCCTGCCCAATAACAACTCCAGACCATCGCCACTGTCTATACATCTATAGTAAACTTTGTCACTAGTTATATAGTTCATATCATTATATATCCTGGTTCGTTTTCAGAGCTCGTCATATTCGTTCGGAAGATTAAGCTTCAATGAGCTTTCCGTGAAGCCTTCATCGCTACAAGATGATCAGCTCCGCCCTTACTCAATTTTTCCTTCAAGCTGGCAAATTGTCTACCAATGCACATGGAAAATTGGGATCGAGACCATACGTTAGTTGAAGTGAACTAAAACTGCACATTACTGAGCGAATTCTTTGCATTAACATCCCAGGAAATTGTTGTTTCCCAATCACATGAAATATCCGGTTTCACTTTTGTGGCAATTTCTGTTAGCGTTCTATTGTCTTTCAAGTAATCCATTGCTCCATGGACTTTCAGCAGGGGCTGTCTTAATAATTATGTTGAAATCCTCAGCCATATCGCTAAATTCTGAATTATTGAACTCCCATCCATTGTCACTAAGAGACTTAGGCGAACGGTGTACAGAAATCCAATTTTGAATAAAGCGTTTTACAATGACAAATATAGATGACTGTTATTAATAACACACGCTGGCCTATATTGTGTAAATAAATCAATCATATGCATGTAATATAAACCTGGCTTAATCTCATGGAAGTCCACTGCAAAAACCTGTTGAACCCTGATGCTAATGGCAGCTCAACAGCTGGTTTAGGCGACATGTTTAAATTTCATGCAAACATCACATTCTTTAATCACCTTTAACAAAGTATACATATCTTCATTGACAATCCAGCATTTTTAAACAAAGTTTCCAACTTCTCGCAATGTGTGTTATTTCATAATCATTTTTGTCGCCTGCGAAGCAGAAAGCGAGACATGTGTCACTTTTCTTATGGCGACAACAATGTTAAGTTTTTGCATTTTGTAAAACCTCGGCTTATATTTCAGGATCAGTTAACCCTATTGCCATTAAACTTGGCTATGTGGTTGCCTATACTGTTAGGAAGCAGCATGGTGATAATGAGGTCACAAGGTCAATGTGACCTCAGGGCTGGGGTAACTAACTTGTAGCTTAGTTAAATTTTTCATGTAACTGAAGTAACTTGTAAATGAAGAATTATTTTAGTTACAGTAACTGAAATGTAACCAGTTACATTGCAAAAGTAACTGAAATTTCAGTTACATTTCAAACCTTTTTACCAAATTTATTACAATTTTCTTAATTTGCGGCATATCTACTGTTATACACATCAAACTCCAATATCCCAATTTCAATGTAATCATTCAGGTAGGCTGTTGAATATATTGATGCTAATTTTACTGGAAGATGTTGATGCCATGGGCGACAACTTTATTTGCAAGCATTAGTGGTATTTATTTTAGAAATTAGCCATTGGAATGACTGGCTTGATTATTGGGGCAGTCATTCCAGTGCTAAAATTTCAAAATATACATCGTGTGGCCCACAAACTAGACATTTCTTGACCATTAAAGGGTTAACCCACTATATCTGTGATATTTTAGCAATGATGATCTGAATGTTATTGCTACATCAGGCAACAACAACCTTGTTCTTTGCTAAATCATTATAGAATTAACTGTGTTACCTTTTAAAGATTAAACAGTCATTCCAGTGGTACATTTTCAAAAATATCTTATATTTGTCTGAAAATTGACATTTCTCAAGACCACTGCAAAAGTTGGTTTGTGCAGCTTTAGTGTTAAAGGGTTAAAAGGATTAAAACATCAAATGTTGAATTGTAAAGAAAGTTAAAATCTGCCACAGTATGTGTTAACAACATGTCCTGTTCTTTTCTTTATATACTATTGATTAGGTCAGCTTAGGACATCATTGCTCAGCAATTATACTCTAGCTAAATTCAATTCACATAGGTGTGGTGATAAAGATCAAAGGACAATGGCATTGATAAAAGTCAAGCCATCAACCATTTTGGTATAGTGGACAAAATTTATAAAGGCTGTGTGATTCAACTAGTGTACTGGAAAGCTGTTGAACATTTTGAAAATTATGACCTAAAAAACCCTGTTGCTGCCATATGAAGCAACAGCTTTTGAAAGTAAAATTACAAATGTAGTAAGTATAAAGTACTCAGCAGATTATCTGATCGGAATCAATTTGCCATTGCAACTAATGAAAGTAGTAAATTATTTTCAAAATATTTAATTCCTATTTGAAATTATGTGAACATCAAAGCTGATGGACATTTGGAAGCTATATATTATATGACATGTCTGGGTTGAAAGGGTTAGAGGAAGAAATATATATGTATATCTATGAAGGCTGTCGAATTAAACTAGTGTCTTATTATTTTGGAATCAATTTGATTGAAATTTATTATTGCATATGTCAGTAACAAAATTCAGTCAAATTTATTAAAGAATTTTCAGCAGGTTTTATATTTTATGTCTGAAATGGATTCAGTTCTATCAGTGATTATAGTGGTATTTTGTTTTTACTATATATCTCAATTTGGTTGACTACATTACACCTTTTATGATGACATTGATGTTGACATAGTCCTTCATAATAATTATCAGCCAAAGTAACCAATGTAACTGAAATGTAACTAGTTACATTGCTCAACAAATGTAACTGTAACTGACATAGCGCAATGTAACTAACTAGTTACATTTAAATGTAACTGACCCCAGGCCTGTACCACCATGATACAAAACTGTTTTTTCAATGTTAAGTTTTTGCGTATAACAAAACTTCTCGGCTTATCATTCACGATTGATTAATCCTATTGGAACTAAACTTGGATACATTGTTACCCATGTTAGGAAGCAGCACGCTGACAATGAAGTCACAACGTTGAAAGTCTAGGTCATTCTGACCTCTACAAAACTAAGTTTTTAGGTTTAGCAAATCTTATGTTCTATTTCGGGATTGCGTAACCTTAATGGAACAAAACTTGGGTACATGGTTGCTTATACAAGAGGATACAGGATGGTGACATGGAGGTCTTTTTCAACTAAGTTTTTCTGTTTAGCAAATTATATACATTTATATTTCAGAATTACTTAATATTGCCAGAACTAATCTTGGACACATGGCCCTCTATAAAATAAAGAAGCTGCATGCTGATAGTGATGTCACTAGATCCAAGGTCAAGGTCATCATAGCCCTGATATTTCACCTCTGTCTCATTTCCATTTAACAAATCATTTATATTTCAGAATTGGTTAATCCTATTGGAACTAAACTTATGGCTACCTGTGTTAGGAAGCAGCATGATAAAAGGTCCGAAGGTCAAAGCTCAATGTCACTGTGACAAACAGGAGAGGGGCAAGACATTTAATTCTGCGGAATTCTTGTATTGTCACGTTATATTTAATGCCATAACTCAATGACTAACGTCTTCATTGTTCCCTTTCAAGTTCACACAATAATGGCCACTAGAAGTAAATTCCAGCTCTACTGGACTTGTAAACATTGTTGCGGTGTTTGTACATAAATCTCGGATTGCATTAGCCTTCAGTAGCGACAGTATGTTGCAATTAACAACTTCAGCCGAAATGGTACACCTTGTAAGATCTCCAATCACTGCAGGAAAATATTTAACAGCTTACCTGTATAGTTCTGGAAATTGAGTTAGCGAGTTCAAGGATCAAGTGATCCAAACACGAGCGAGGTGTGGGTGAAACTTAGCTAGTGATGGGCGGGGCATAACTAAAACTGTCCATTCAACTGTTCAAGGGTCCTGTATCGCTCACCTGGCATTTCAACTAATCTTACTTAAGTTTTACATCCATCGGTGTCACTTCCAATGACTTTCAGTCAAATGGTTTAGTTTTCGACATATTGACAACAATCTATGGACTGTTTTTTTTTGCATTAGTGATTTTGAACATTTGAACAATGTTTAAGTGAAAATAGATGATATCAGTGCTAACTACAGATGGTTTCTTAACTGTCTCACTGCTGCAAGCCAGTGCAGCCAATAATTTCAATTTTCAAAAGCTCTTCACTTCTTGAATATTTTGAAAACAATTCGACTGAAAGATGTTGGCGGCTTAGCCACCAACAACTTTCAGTCCAATTGTTTTCAAAATATTTATCAGGTTCAGATATAACCTTTGGAATGTGTCGTCCGCAAAAACTCAGACGGTTACCAGAGATTTAAATACAATTGAAGAAAATGGTCTCTAAAGGCAGGTAGGTGGTCTTTATAGCCGGTTATTCCCCACCACCACACAATCCATTTAACACATGCGCATCTGGCTGAATCACCAAGTTAGCAGCAGGGGTAGGGTGAGCTGGAGTTGATTTAAAAAATAATTTGACTGAAAGTCATTGCTGGCTTAGGCAGCAACAACTTTCATTGCTGCCTAAGGTAGCAACAACTCAATCAAATACATTTCAAAATATTTTTAAGAGCATAGATGTCAGAGCACATAATACATATCTTAAATATTTCAGCAGTATTGGAAAGGTTAATCTGGTAATTGGAATTTAATATCTCGTTTGGCAATAAAATCTGACATGGTGATAAATCAATGGACGGTGAGAACAAACCATTATTTGCCCTATGAAAGTGAGACTACAAATATTTAAGGAGTGATAACTCTGACATTTGACATCCTATCAGTTTCATTTTCACAACACAGATATTAGATGCCGACATTAACATTGTGACCAAGTTGGGTGTCAATCCATCAAGAAATAACAAATGAGCCGCCATTGTTGGTGACAGAGCGACAGATGGATGGATGGACATACAGAAGGCGGATGGGGGTCATCGCTATACGACAGCTGACTGACAAGCAAGCGGAGTTAAGAAAACCAATTTCGGCTTCAAAATCCATCAAATAAAAAAATTGAATATGGTAGTCAAACACGCTAAAATTTGATTGGTCCACGGCAGCCATGTTTTTTACCTATCAGCTTCCCATGAACAAACTTTAATGGCCCTTAGTACATAATCATATCCCCAAAATTTCAGCCCGATCCGTTCAGCGGTTCTGCAGAATAAGTCATTTTCACGAAAACCTAGGTCATCCAAGATGGCCGCCAAACCATTTGGCCAATCAAGTTCCTTCGAACAAATTTGGTTCAGCTCTTGCCCTATATGATATTTCCTGAGTTTTGAATCGATGCACTAAGCGGTTTTGAAGATTTTCAAAGGCATCAAAATCCAAGATGGCCACAGGCCAAATTGGCCGATCGACTTTGTTTGAACAAACCTGGATCCCTATGCCCTAAGGATACTTTCTGCCAAATATAATTGAAATCGGCCCAGTGGTTCTTGAGAAGTCGTTTAAAGAAAAGTTGACGGAGGGACGGACGGTCGCCATGGCATAAGCTCACTTGGCCATTCTGGCCAGCTGAGTGAATAAGAAACAACTGCTGTAGGAATTAAATTCTTAATATTGAACACAACATTAGTAATAACAAGATGCATGCTAGTGTTTACAATAAAGAAGCAAATACACACAAATTTATTACATAATGTTTAGACATCACACGGCAAGGACAAAAAACTTTGTAATGTAAGAAACATTCTCTTGAATATTTTAAAATTAATTTGACTGGGAGCTGTTGCAACATGTTCAAGTCAAATTAGTTTCAAAATATTGCTTTTCTGTATGGTTGTCTTTCCCAGCTAAGTGGCCATGGTGGCAGTCTGAAATTGAGAAATTTACAAAAAGTTAACTCTAAATGAGGAAGTCATACCAAAAGCAGTGTTTTAAGCTTACAAGGGGATGAGTTACTTCCCCTGTCAATGCTGCCTAAAGTATAGTAAGCATGAGTGCTCTAGTGAAGCAGTATAATAAATGAGTAAAAACTGGAAATGTAACACGGATACATTTATTGGCAAACCGATTAAATATTCATTTCTAGCATCAGACAATGCAAACTATCAAGATTAGAAATTTCAGTGTAAATATTAATCAATAGTATAGATACACCTTGTAATATCAGCTATAGGAACTAAATGTTAGACAAAACATTTGATTGATTGGATACATTTTACTTAGCACATTAATGGTCAAAATAGGCCAGGAAAATACAGATATATGCTTTTTGAATGTCAATTTTGCAGAACATGACGCCTTCAAAATTTATCATTAGTATGACTGGATTTTTTTATCGCGACAGGCACTCGTGGTAAATTGTAAAAAATTTGCCGTCTCCGTGCCCGAGTGACCATTCCTGAAGACCACTACATTAGCCGGTTTTGGCCGGCTCGACTATTAAAGGGTTAAATGGTATTTCAACAGCTTAGCTACCAAAATAAACAAATATACACACAGCATTGGAAAGGATGAGCTTTCCTCGCATTTACTGAAGATATACCGGAAATCTGAGCAATATGTTCATCAAATATTGTCCGACAACAAATGGGAGAAATATTAAAGCAAGATTTTGAATTTAGCTTAAAGCCGAACAATCATGCTAAAATAACCAATACCTAACCCTACCAGTAACATATGTTATCCTTTTCATAACTATTACAATTACAGGCAATGCATATACAAATTTGGTCTACAAAGTTAACATTTTCTTTGAAAAAAAAAAAAAAATCAGAATTTAAGGCTTAAAGGGTTAAAATAAAGAATTAATAAAGAGATATCTCCTTATGACAAAATTCAGATAAAATCTGCTTAGCCTAATGCAAGCTGCTGCTGCTGCACAGAAACAATGTACATATTATTTACTTCTATATTCAGTTAAACTTCGATACAAGGGCATGATTATAGAAAAGCTTGTTATCATTTATACTTCGATCAAACAAGACTTTGGACACTAAGAGATTACTACTCAAGTTTAAAAACGACAACTTCTCCAGGCTGCAACATTACTCCTCTTTTACTAAGTTTCACTTCACGATCGTGACCCTTCTGTGTATTAAAGACAGTAGCTGCATCACCAATTTCTGTTCCTGCTTCACCATAGAAAACTGAAGTGGCAGGCTCCTTGCCAAAATTCATAGCCACAAGGAAGGCAGGAAAGCCTTCAGCTTGACGAATGAATGACAGAATATTCTCAGTATGGACAGAAAAAGTCAGCTTCCCCCAACGGAATGAAGGATTTTGACGGAGTTGCCACAGCTTGCTGAAGAAGGTCAGTGTTTGGTCTTCTGTGTAAACAGCCATTTGGCTCTGAAATATAAATGATAAAACCCTATATATAGATATAAGTTTATGAATTGAAATGTAATTAATCAATTTCTATAAAGCGTTTACTAATGGAGGGATCTGCTCAGTCAGCCAAGAATCTGATATCATATCAGAATGGAGGGATCTGCTCAGTCAGCCAAGAATCTGATATCATATCAGAATGGAGGGATCTGCTCAGTCAGCCAAGAATCTGATATCATATCAGAATGGAGGGTGTTAGCTAACACCAATTAAACAGAGGGATCTGCTCAGTCAGCCAAGAATCTGATATCATATCAGAATGGAGGGTGTTAGCTAACACAAATTAAACAGAGGGATCTGCTCAGTCAGCCTAGAATCTGATATCATATCAGAATGGAGGGTGTTAGCTAACACAAATTAAACAGAGGGATCTGCTCAGTCAGCCTAGAATCTGATATCATATCAGAATGGAGGGTGTTAGCTAACACCAATTAAACAGAGGGATCTGCTCAGTCAGCCAAGAATCTGATATCATATCAGAATGGAGGGTGTTAGCTAACACAAATTAAACAAAGACCAGCTCTGCTCACACGTCCCTCACCAAGGCCTTTTAGTACAACACCAATTTTGAAAATTTAAATATTTTACTTTTTTCTCTTTAAGAAATCAAGTGGGATAACTCTGGTGATTGCAGCCAGATTTCAGGAGTACACTATCCTAGTCAAGCTCTCATGCGGAGGCATGCATTTCCGAAATATTAATTGGATCAATGTAGCCTAACCGAAATTATCAAGCAGCAACTATATTATCAAAGGGGATAACTCATGATCCCAGCCATATTTTGACTGTACGCAATTCTAGTCAGGATCTCGCGCGGTAAGATGTATTTCCTAAATTTTGAACTGAATGGTTGATGTTGGAAATATAAATCATGAGTAAATTATAAAGAATTGTTTATGACCCAAGTGTTCTAGAAGCGAACATGCCACACCTTGTGAATCGCAACCAACTAAACGAGCAGAGCAGTCTGGGTTTTGAGAAAAGGTATGGTGATTGGTAAGTGACAATGGATGAATCCAATCTATCACTCAAGTATACCATACTTTCGCGAATATATTGCGCACTAATAGATAACACGCAGGGCAAAATTTCACAATGAGCCAAAAAGCCATATACAGATATATAGCATGCATTCGTAGTTCAGAAAGATTGTAAAAGATAATTTTCCGACGAACAAAAATTGGTAACTTTACTGCTAGATGCAAAATAATAATAATAATCACTTATCAGCTAAACATTTGGTTATTTTTATTAATATTAACAACTTTATTTCATACTTTAACCGTAATAGAACACCATAAAATCATCTTTGAGCGGGAAACACATTCACTATACAGGCGAATCAAAAAAGCATCCGCCTTTGTTTCTACGAGAATTGTTAATACTTACCAGATGTACTATTATGATGTCTTATCTAGTCTAGCTCAAAATAAACAATTAAAACTCTGCACTCTCCATGGCCCTGCCCATAATGTGTCCGGGAATTGCCATAGCCTCCGGGTACTGAGTCAATTCCCAACAACAGTCAGATTCGTCTCATATTTATCTTGACAAACAGCGAAAGCAGCTCAGCCTCACCTCAGCGGGGCGGCTGAGGTGGGGGCCATAGTACATCTGGTAAGTATTAACAATTCTTGTAGAAACAAAAGCGGATGCTTTTTTGATTCTACTTCGAATAATACTTACCAGATGTACTATTATGATAAACTCTGGATTTCTCCCGTAGGAAGAGGTGAGGCTCGAAACAGCTCTCATCTACAATCTGACAGAGAAGGTTGGGAAGAGACTAGAACCTCAGCATACGCTTTAGGTTCTGCCATCTGATTCATAGTGCTAAACTTCCATGGTCTCAAACCAACCCCCCCCCACCCCCCATTTGCGCACACAAATTCCAGAGGGCTGTCAAAGGGGAGGCAACACCCACCAGACCCGTGTCAGCCCCAAGTCTCAGCTAGGGCAGTCTAGGAGAGTGCAAAGAAGCTACTACAACTTCTAATTTTGAAAACAATATCAGTATATCGATTAGATTCTCAAATTTGAATGAGTCTAATGTCGGTTGCAATGAATAAGATACTCTTGAACCAGACTTTTTACTTAATCAGTCTGGGAATTCGCCTGTAAGTAAATTAATATTAGTCACTTAAATTAAGAAAACACACCATTTTCTGAGTGCTTGGTCTTTCTTGATCATCACAGGAGCTCCGCCCAATCCACGGTCATTCACAGATCATGTGCATCACCATTGCTGTGCATATGGAAGAAACCTACGATGCATGTGAAAATAGTGGTCGGATGTGCCTTTAATTAAGATTTGACAAATTGGCGACGGCTACCGTATTAAGTGCGCTGGAGATATCGCGAAGGTAGAAATCAGTGAATGACGACTCGGCATGCCATTGTGCTACAGACATCACCTCCTCTAAAGATGCTGCTGCTAGTGCTCGAACTTGATGGGTGTTCGCACGATCAATCTGCTTTCCTGTTGCGATTTTGTGCGACATCTGAATAGCATCGACTATCCATCGAGAAACGGTATCTTTCGAGGCGCGAAGATGTGGGGAGCTTTGAGGCACACAGAGATTTCGGGTCATTTCTCCACTCCTCAGTACGTTTCTTATACATTTTCAGACATCTGACAGGACACCAAGCAGAAGAGTTTGGGTCATGTCTAAGTAAACTCGGCAAATTGATCAGCTGTCCTGGATACTAAGTGACTGATTCTTTGCCAGGAAACAAAGACATGGTAATAGTCTTAAACCTTCACCCGTAACGACAAAACCGTCTTGTTCAGCGGAAAGCGCATGAATTTCGCTTCTCTTTCACGCCGATGCTGCTGCAACCAAGAAAACTGACTTAATAGTTAACAGTTTAATATCTATAGATCTAATTGGTTCAAAGGGAGCATGCCCTAAAACCTGTAGAACAAGAGATAGATTCCATGCTGGGATAGGAATTGGCTGTCTAGGTCGCAGATTGCTCTTTCCTTTAATAACTTCATTTAAAGTGTCATTTTCCACTCCTTCAATGGCCAGAATGGGAATGACAGAAGCTAATGCAGACTTATATGCTGCTGGGGTTGAAGGTACAAGTTTGTCTACTTCATATAAATACAGATCAAATCTGCTACGTGTTGAACAGATGCAGAAAAGGGATCGATATCTCTTCCCTTACGCCACTCTGCAAATTTGTTGATTCTATAATTATATGTCTTGGTAGTTGACCCTCTTCTGGCTGAAGCGACAAATTTCGCTGCTTGCTTAGAAAAGCCACTGTCAATTGCTCGCTGCTTGATAACATCTATGCAGTCAATTGGAACATCACTGGTCTGTCGTGAAGATACAGATCTTTGTTCTGAGAAATCCGATCACTTCTGTCTGGAAGTGATTGGATTGCAGACCAGAAGGTCCAGCAGATCCGTAAACCATGATCGGCCTGGCCAATGAGGAGCGATCAGTAGTACTTGGCATATGCCCTTTCTTATCTTTGCCAGAACTTTTGGGATGAGAATTTTTGGAGGATACGCATACGCGTACATTCCCTTCAAACTTATCGCCAGTGCGTCTACTGCTAGAGCTAGCGGGTCCGGGATCGGTGACACGTATGTGACCATCTTTGCGTTTCCTTTCATCGCAAATATATCCACATTTGGCTTGCCCCAATGTTTGAAGAGAACCTCCGCTGGAATGTGTGCTGCCCGAAGAATACTATTCTTCTCTTGGCACCACAGCAGAAGGTTCCATATCATCATGTACAACTCTGGTGATCTCGTCCCGCCTTGGCGGTTCAAATAAGACATCACTGTTCAGTTGTCTGTCCTTACTAGGACAATCTTCTCGGATTAAGTTCTCAAATTTTTGAAGTGCTAATGCCACCGCTAATAATTCGAGAACATTTGTGTTTCTGGGCATCAGTCCGATACCATTCCCATGACACAGACAGATTGTCCAGTACTGCTCCCCAACCCGTCGTCGATGCATCTGTAAAGATGGACAACTGCGGTTGAGGAGGTTGTAGAGGAATACCTCGCAGGAGATTCTGTTCTGATAAGCACCACTCAAGATGGAATATCAACGGTTCTTTTACTGGTATCCTCAGAGACAACAGATCCGTTCTCCGAGACCAGAATGACATTAAGTACATCTGAATCGGCCTGCGTCTGAGTGCCGCATAAGGAACCACCTTCTCCAGAGATACGAGCAAACCCAGTATTCTGAGAAATTGACGCGCCATCAGAAAGGCTCCTAGAGAAACTGACTCCAGAACTGCAATCAAGCTCTTGACTCTGCTCTCCGCCGGAAAATCTCCGCCGTCCCAGAGAGTGAAAAATATTCCCAGATACAAACTTCTGGGATGGAGTCAATTCTTATTTCTCTAGATTCACAATCCATCCTAGGTCCTTTACTAAGGCCAGGACTACCTTCAGCAGCCAGTCGTCTATGTACGTATGAACAGCTATGTTTCTCCTGCAAAGGTAAGAAATCATGGCGAGAACCAGTTTGGTGAAGACCCTCGGGGCTGTGGTCCGACCGAAAGGAAGCGGATTTAATTCCCAAACATTGTCTTAGAACGCAAAGCGAAGGTATTTCTGAAAAGGAATTGACATTGGAAAATGAAAATATGCATCCTTCAGATCTATTGATACTGCCCACATGACTTTTCTCAGCCTTGTCATCACGGCTGCAATTTTGGAGAAAGAATGAATTTGTTCAGCGGTTTGAGGTTGAGAATCGGTCTCCAACCTCCGGTGCATTTCTGAACGAGGAAAATTATCGAATTGAAGACAAGGGAGGACCGATTGCGGACTAAATGAATCGCATTCTTCTGCTGAAGATCTATGATTTCTGAGCAAATGGCATCTAGACGATCGGATTCCCTTGAAACGGGAGTCCATACTGGAGTCGATGTTAACGGAACTAAGTACGGTTCGTAGCCATTTCTTAGCTAATGACAGACTAAACAATCTTGCACGACCTGTTCCCACTGGTTTGAGAACTGTTGAAGTTTGCCTCCGACGGAAGGAATCTGCACACAACTCGCGGTCGATATTGCGCGATGAGACGTTAATTCGCTTGGGTGAAGATTCTTGACTACCTGCATTCCTGGCGCCACCAGTACGGGTCTCGCCGGAAGCCCGTCAGGACCATCCCTTACGGCCACCTCGCAGCTTCTTGGAATATGACGGCCCAGGACTGCCGCCAGGGCTATCCTTACGGTAGCTGCTGCCACCCTTCCTATCATCTTTATATGGCCTCTTATTAGAGGACTTGTATTAAGACGAATGGCCAGGTCCCTGTGAACCGGATGCCCGATGGGTATCACGGCCAGAAGGACACTATTTGGCGCTGCCTCTGCTGCATGTCGATGCTGCTTGTAGGACTGTTGCGGCTGAGTCCGGTTCGTTGACTTCCACGACTTGCCGACAACCTCCTGCTCTGCCACCATAGACGCAACTTTGGAGAGGGCTTGTCATGCCGAGCCGCCAAACAAGCCCGGACTAATGAAGGGTGCAGAAGATAACGTAGCTCTACACAATCGATAACCATTCTCTTCCCTCTGCCAATGATCTGGTGATCACCCTGGCCAGGCAATCTTGGGACAAGCGCATGGCATCCCGGACAACTTCGGGAGCCACCTCGGCACTTACCCCGCACAAATCAGCATACCCTGCAGGACGCTGCCTCTGTGCGAGAGAGCAGCCATAGCCGCTTCCTCAATGAGAGTTAATTCATTGAAGGGATCCTCGTTAGCTTGGCTTTCCCGACTATTCAGCGCTTCTCCCCCCCCCCCCCCCCCCACGACTGAAAACCGAGGAACACGAGCATACCGATGCTTTGGACAGCGGACCCTACTCCTTATCCCCTTAGGGGCAAAGAATACTCAGGCTGAACCAGACGGTAAGCTGCGACTTCTAGCATGTCAGAAGTCTGAGTGTCCAAGGGAAGTCGGCATGACCGAAGAGCCACTCGACAGACCGCTAGCCGCACGCTCTGACATCCGCTCCATCGCCGGATCGCGCTAAGATCCCTGAACCGATGTCAACCCGAGACGGTCGGACATCCAGCCAAGGACCTGCACCCATTCAGCTCAGGTGCAAAAAGATGATTCGTCCATTAATGGACTACCATTCTCATCTTCCTTCTCACCCTTGGATGAAAAAGCCACCGACGATCCATGCCGAGAGCTACGGACCAAACCTCCCACTCGAAGCGGGTCCGTGGCTCGACTACTTGCAGCCCCAGTATCTAGCGAATCGCCAGATACGGAATCACCGCAATCCATCGGCTCCAGCACGGGAGCCGGGACTACGGCCACTACTACGGCAGGAGCTGGGACTCCGAGAGGAGCCGTCAATAACCGTGTCCGCAACGCCCCGGACTGAGCGAAATCTGGGTGAAAAATGCCCGACGGAACGTCGACATCTCCACCCGGTTGACAAACCTGTACAAAACCCATGGGTGACCCACGGGAGGTATCGGATTCTGTCACCTGTGACAGATCCGGCATGCCAGTCTTCCATCAGGAGGATATCTTCTTCCTCCGCCGTCGGCTCTTGAGCCAAAGCAAGAGGAAGGACATGTGCATGTCCCTCCGCAGAACTAGCCGGACCACCGATAGGTAATCCTGCACCAGCCTGCATCAACGGGACCGTGGACTGAAAGGACTCTAATATCGTCTTGAATTGGGCCGCCCAAACACCCAAGGCTGAGTCCATCCGCTCATTCAGGCGCTCTTCCAGACCTTTGACTGATGCCTGATCCACTTTGGCCGCCTTGTCCCTCGCGATTCTCTCCAAACGCGCATGCCGATCGCGATCAAATTCCACCACCATCTCCGACGACCACTTCACACATACATCGCAAGGACTTCCAACTTTGCACTTCGCGCAGGCAACACAGTGATGTCCCGAGAACATCCACTTCATGAAGCGGTTACAGCACGAACAAAGCGTATCAGGCGGGGCCTTGCCTTGCCCCTTCACTTTCTGCGAACACAGTAAGAATTAAAACGCTGCACATGATAATATGATGACGAGCAACACGTACAATTACTTGATTGTAATTTAAAATTACTTAAAACCCATTATCTTTCTCTCAAATTAATGATAATCAAGTTTTAGGCAGGAAATACTGGAAAATTTTTAGCTTGAAAATTTAATAAACATGACTTGGTAATTAACTAACATTAAAATAGCCAAGAAAATAAGACCGATCGCTACAAACACACTCGACAGTGAAGCGAGAGCTAATGATCGGCGCAAAACAGAGTGCACAGGCATGCCAAGCAAAAACAAAACGTTAATCATGGGCGCCGCAATCTTGGCTACGGGCGCGTCCATCTTGGAATGAACCGAGTCGCTAGAGAAATTAACCGAGTACCTGGATAAGATTAAAACATTAATGGAGTGACTCCAACAATGGCTGACATTTTAAAACAAGGTGCCAATTTAAGGAAATTTCAAACAGTCATTACGGCACGAATGTATTAATTCTAGATCGCTACAACCTGCCCCTGTGATGATTTTCCTTTCCCTTCCATAATGCCAGCGATCAACTTGTGCGCAGAATTCTTAAAACGCAAATATTCAAGCAAAATAGACGAAACTGACTGTTGTTGGGAATTGACTCGGTACCTGGAGGCTATGGTAATTCCTGGACACAGTATGGGCAGGACCATGGCGAGTGCAGAGTTCTAATTGTTTATTTTGAGCTAGACTAGATAATAGACATTATCATAATAGTACATCTGATAAGTATTATTCGAAGTAGCATTCCCATACAATAGCGATATCATCGTAATCTAATTATCATAATGCCCAGGTGAACAAAAATCTCGCCAATAAATATACTGCTGAATGCATATGATGATTAGGAAATGGTAAATTTATTGCTAAAATTGTTTTAAAAACATGTTCTGTACATATTTATTATTAACTTGCGATATTGTCATTCGCGACGTTACAAAGCCTGCTTTTATTTGGGAGGTCCCTTCCAGTCCAGAATATAGTTCAGTGGAATGCCTCTAATCACAAGTTTTAATATGCCCTTCCAACATACGAAGCGATCTAACTTCAATTTAATTCTTACGATGTTCTGGGTAATTTTATGTTGGTCGGACATATGACAATACAATGACTTGTCAGTTTGAGTTTTATTTCATCATTTAAGAACAAGAGGCCCAAGGGCCTGTGGCGCTCACCTGGACCATTAGCATTTGAACCATTTGCAGATATGGATAATTTTTGGAAAATCCAAGATGGCCACCCAAAAAATTTACCAATCAAAATTCTGAACAGAGATTCTAGATTGATAGGGTCACTCTAGCCACATTAGCGAGAAATATGTCACGCACCTAAGGAGAAGCAGTGTTTTCACAATTTCAGGTAAATTTTTCATAAAATCTAAGATTTTCACACCAAAAAATTCATGAATCAAAATTCTGAATATAAGTCCTAGAGCCTATCACAATAGAATCCTTTCAGCCCAATTTGGTTGAAATCTGTCAAAATGGTAAGAAGTAGAGATTTGACAATTTCCGGTAAATTTTTAATAAAATCTAGGAATTTCACCCAAAACATTTACGCAACAAAATTCTGAATGGAAGTTCTAGAGTCTATGACCACAGGATTCTTTCAGCACAATTTGGTCGAAATGGTAAGAAGAAGCAAATAGACAATATCCGGAAAAAACGTAAAAAAATCTGTTTTTCAGGCCAGGTGAGCTAATAATACACGAAACACTGTGGTGGGTGGGTGGTGTAGGGATATGTTCTGACCGAAGATTCTGAGCCGAGAAAATGTGATAAAAGCTTATACTACTACATAATACGCACCCCTTTCTGGTCTTGTGTAAAACTAGCAAAAACTGCAATATATTCGCGAAAGTACGGTATGTCATAATCAATTACATCTCATGAATGAAGCAGGAATAATACGTCAAGTGTACGAATTGTATGTCGTTGATGGAATATACTATTTAATAAACATTCTGTTGAATATTTTAAAACTAATTTGACAGAGCACAGTCAAATTAGTTTAAAAATATTCACCAGCTTACCTGTAAATATAGCTACATTAATTATATTGGAATTCTGGGTTCGATCGATCCCAACACGGGCAAAGCGTTGGTGGGGCATAGCACAAAATGGGCTGGGCATAGCTGGAAATGGGCGGGGCATAGCTAGAAATGGGCAGGGAATAAATAGAAATGGGCAGGGCATAGCTAGTAGACCCTATATTGATCAATCGGTGTTGATCAGAAATCATGCTAGCTTGTAGTAACAAAATCAATTAGTTTTGCAACCCATGTATGATGATTCTAGTTATATAAACAACAATTAGCAAACACCTCTATGTTTTCTATGCAGCCAACTTTGTCAGCGATGAGCTTACCAGAACATTGCTCTGATCCAGGTTCTTGATTGGTAGCCATGAGGTGCCATTTGTAAATCCGGCATTGGCAGCTGAATTCCAGCGCATAGGTGTCCGGTAAGGGTCTCGGTAGATTGATGTATAAGTATCCTGAAAATTAATAAAATAAGTATCTGGCTAGCGATTATACAATTTGACGAAAAATAATCAAATGCCGTACTATTTTTATCTTCTGATACAAAAGATAACGTTAAAACAAACTCAAATCTGGGGTAAAAATTCTCAAACTAACATGAAACACAAAGCCTATGGTGTGCCAGACTAGAAGTAGCGTGTAGTGCACTCATTTGTTGCCCTTTCCACCATCAGACCTTGATAATGGTCTTTTCCAGAGTACCCACCCATCATATGACGTCATAATGAACTGCGTGGTGTGTACAATGACATCATAATGAATGACGTCGATAAGTACGTCACGAACGCATATTTGATGACGGTCTATGGGCTGTTGTACAAATTGTTTGCTTTTACTATTTAATAAATATTCTGTTGAATATTTTGTAACTAATTTGACTGGCCGCTGTTGTGTTATGGCAGCAACAGCAACCAGTCTAATTAGTTACAAAATATTCAACAGCTTCCCTGTATAGTTTTCAGGAAATTGATAGCTAGGGCATTCGGGGATCGATCAAACCAAACACGGCGAGGTGTGGGTGGAGCTTAGCTAGTGATGGGTGGGGCATAGCTAAAAATGGAAAGGTCCATTATAAAGAATAAATGTACTGATTGATATCCATGACAGGTGCTTTGCTTTTGTGATGAGGATGACTAAGAAATTAATTATAAATGATGGACAGCATATTTCCGTCAAAGCGAACAATATATCATGATATGTATACGTTCTCCCTCGCCACATACCAAGTTTGGTAAGCATATGTGAAAAAGTCTTGAAACTATGCCCCGGACAAACTTATATATGGTGAACGGACGGACGTATGTACAAATGGACGGACGGACGGATGGACAAAGCGGCGACTATGCTTCCACGAAATTTTCAGGGAGCATAAAAAATGGAATGAAATGTATCAAGGATAAATTGTCAACGACCTATATAAAATGTGACAGGTATGATGACATCTATCGGACAGCTACCAGGAAGTAGATAAGAATGGAATGAAGATAAATTTCGAGCCCAAAATTACTGACCCCGCGATGGGATTAAAGAACATGACTTTAAATAAAAGGTTTTAGCTTAAAGCAAGTAAAGTCCTGAAAGTCTTGAAATATGGGCATATATCCATCCATCATATGACGTCGTAATCAACTATGTGACGTTTAGGCCGACATCATGAATGATTCGAAATAGTCCGCCTTTAACAATTAATAGTCTGACACGTACGAATTGCATGTCTTTAACACTCAATAAACATTCCGTTGAATATTTTGAAAATAATTTGACTGGACGCCGTGGCTGCATATGCAGCAACAGCACCCAGTCTAATTCGTTACAAAATATTCAACAGCTTCCCTGTATAGTTTTCAAGAAATTGATAGCAATTTTTTTCATACAAATTTTATATGTACATAAAGGTATTTTATTGCCCTTTCTAATGATATATAGTTTTATATATAGTGATCTGTTACTTTGCCAAAAATAGTTAATATAGTTGGCATGGTAGCACTACACCGCTATTACTCAACTACCGCTAACAGGCTAGGTTTCTAAGCGGGTTTCTAGAACTTTTGTAGTAAATTCTTGGTAGGGCCCAGAGGGTTAAATGATGAAATAAAACTCAAACTGTCAAGTCATTGTACACGTATTGTCGTAAACCAACCTAAAATGACCCAAAGCAACGTAACAAATAAAATGAGGTTAGATCCCTTCTTAAGTTGGACGACCACATTAAAGCTCTTTTGTGATTGGAGGCATTCCACTGAACTTTATTTGGACTAGGAGACCACCCAATAAAAACAGATTTTGCAACGTCGCAAATGTCAATATCGCAAATTAATAATAAATATATACAGATGTTTTTAAAACAATTTGATCAATAAATCCACTATTACCTAATCAGTAAATGTATTCGGCAATATATTTACTGGCAAAATTTGTGTTCATTGGGCGATTTTGTCCCACCCGACTTGGTTACATTACAGTCTAACGAGTATTAATCGCTGTATTAATCATCTATAGGGCGAGTTTATGCCATCACTCTCATAGCTACTCAAAGCTTCCCTCCTATTTGTGGATTGCACAAGTCTCTACCTGGGTACTACTATTAGCCTCTTAACGCTACTCGGGTAACAACCTAAACTCGTCCTATAGCCTCATACATCAGGTGATTTCTATTTTTTCGTGACGCCATTTTATGTCAAACTTTGGATTAATTTTGATGAAATATACAATGTTTATTAAAATATACGCAATATTTAGGCAGTCCCAATTACTAATTTCACTCCCACGATGATGGATATAAGGTATACATTAAGGCTGGTAAGAATTTTTAGCGTGAAATTTTTTAAATTTTCTAATTTCGTGGTATTTTTTGTATCATTTCCCCCCAAATTTTTTCTTGAAATATACCTAATAGAAACACCACCCTTTCTCGGAGGTTTGGACTTAATTTACAGCCCCTGTCCTATTAGAAGCTGCGGTTACTAATGAGCATTTTACGGACCAATTTTCGCTCGTCGGAAAAATGTTTTGCAATCTTTCTGAACTATGACTGCGTATTATACACCTGTATAAGGCTTTTTTGGGTCATATTTTGCCCTGCGTGTTATCTATTAGTGCGCAATATAGACACGAAAGTATGGTATATGTAACCATGTGTCCAAGTTTAGTCACAATAGGCAGAACCAATCCTTAAATATAATACGATATGTTGAACAAAACTAAAAACTTCATAACTTATTATGACAAGGTCCTGTGGTCTTGACCTTTGACCTCAATAGGGTCAGATCTTGTTTTTACATCATAGAAGAATAGTTAAGTCTACAATATTCCCTCAAAAAATTAATGAACTGCCACGTAATTAATTCAGGTATGCAAATTTTGCGTGTGTTAGGGACAGAATTGGAAAATCTGGCTTTCTCCACTCTTCCATACATCTATGTAAAAGTCTGTGAAGCTTAGAGGAATTTAAAATAATGTTCTCTATGTATCTAAAATTTAGGAGAGCTATGCCACGATGAAAAGCATGAAATGAACCGAATAGATGATCCCTACCAGATCTTAATCACCTTGAACATTCATCTGATATTCCTTTTTCTCAGTGAACATATCGGATGTCAATAGTTTACCTCAAACAAAATACTTGTCTACAGTCATATCCACCAACAACTTTCTCACTCTAATACAGCTATGTTATTGTTGAGCACCCCCTCCCCCTCCTCCCATCCCCTCCCACTGTACCATATTAAAATCCCTGTATCTACAATAAACATCCTAGATGGAAGACAATTACAAAATATTATGAAGATTGTTTATATGTAGAACACTCTAGGACAAAATGGTACACATATATATGTTGTTCCGTCCTGTGCTTACGCCTATACAGGCGTTATTATTATATTACAGATGTTTATATCAGCTGTCACCTTATATATTGTAATGTCTTGTTTTATGTGCAGGGGGTCCATCGATTCATAGGCTGAATGTGATGTATATATCCTATATATTAAGCATGAAATAAATAATCTTGAATCTTGAATCTTATTCCAGGACTATTAACTTGGCTTTCATGCAATACCATTCTTCTTGTATCTCACTGATTTAGCCCACTACATCTACCAAAAGCTTTGTGTTAGAGCCGGAATTTGCACTGTTAGGGAGGGACGGAAGGTTTTGTCCACAAATATACACCTGTGCAAAAGTTAAGCACCACCCTATTTTTACGCACATGCGAGGGTATATTCATGTGCTATGAAGAAAGCAATAGCATAAACATTTATGTACCCATCCATCTTAGTGCAAGAGGTAATAATGCAACTAGAGGAATGCTGATTATGATGGTGGGGAAACACTATGTTTTTGTTTGAACTTGAAAACGAGGCCTGAATATGGTTACGTTGACACAACTGACAACTATTGCCCTACAGTTGACACACGTGGCTAGATTGTCATCAATGGTGTCTGAAAACGAAGTTTAACATCTGTGCACGAGTTTGAGACTGTCATTATTAATACCGGGTATATCCACCTTGTGCCTGGATGACGGCCTGGACACGACGTCTCATGCTGGTCACCAACCGACTGATACGCCATTGTGGTATTCGTTGCCATTCAAGATGGAGTGCGTCTGTTAATTCCTGTAGGTTCTGCACAGGAGGATCCCTCCTTCTCACCATGTTTCCCAGAATGTCCCAGATATGCTCAATAGGGTTCATGTCAGGGCTCCTTGCTGGCCATGGTAGGGTTTCGATGGCATTCTGGCGGAGGTATTCATGCACAGCTCTAGCACGATGTGGTCGGGCGTTGTCATCCATGAATATAGGGTGGGTTCCAGGTGCATGATTTACAAAATGAGGGACCACAACTCTATCCAGTATGGAATCTTGATATCTTTGTCCATTTAGTGTTCCAGGTACAGTCAACAGATCCAGCTTACAATCAAATGAGATGCACCCCCATATCATAACGGAACCTCCACCAAATGGAACTTCTTCCATGATGTTACGTTGGTCGTACGCCGTGCGTCTGGACCTCCATACACGAGTTCGACCATCTGTGGCATGAAGCAGGAACCGACTTTCATCGGACCAGTGTACCCGTCTCCAGGATCTCATGTTCCAGTGTCTTCTTTCGTTGCACCACCTCAGACGCTCCTCTTTGTGGTGTGCAGTGAGGAGAGGACGTCTGACAGGTCTCCTAGCTTTCATGCCAGCAGCATACAGTCTCCTTTTGACGGTAGACATTGACACTCTATTGCGCGTTTCCCATTGCTGGCTGAGCACTCTGCTGTTGGTGAATGGAGATCTCCTAACAAGGCGTACTAGGGCTCGATCATCACGGGCAGTAGTCTTCTTCGGTCTTCCAGATCTAGGCCTGTCCCTCACCTCGTTAGTTCGCCCATGTTTTGCAATCAAACGACTGATTACATACAGTATGGTTAATGTTCAACTGTCTGCCAATCTCTCTGCATGACATACCAGTGGTATGCATGCCTATGATTTGCCATTTCACACGATCACTTAACCTTCGTCTTGCCATAGCGGTTCACAATCAAGAGCTAATTCTCTCTGTACAAATAAACCACGGTCATGAACACAAAATTCCTAATCTTGTCGCCTAAATCTGTATGTAATGTTCTACACCTCAAACTGGACTTTTACATAACTGAACACGTGTGCTGTTTCCCGCCACGCATGGACATCAAGCGGCGTGAAGTCATGCATGCATGTGCATTTCGTACTTGGAATTATGTCAGCTAACGCGGGGACAAAAGGTATGGCAGCCTAGTTGTACCATCATGTTTCTACGTTCTATTGTTTTTGCTGGTGCTTAACTTTTGCACAGGTGTATAGGTCAACATTCTCAAATCTCGAATTCATTCTGATAAACTTTAATGTGAACACCTCGGGTTTCATTTCATGCAATAAAAGCTAATTCAATTCATGCTGGAAAGCTGGAACAAGAGGCCCCTGTGTCGCTCACCTGGAGCACCATCAATTTTGGTCAAAATTGTTGGTGGGTGGTTTAGCAGTCTTTTAAATTGCAAGTGCAATATGGCCGCCAAACACACTACATTTTGATTGTCCATGTTTTTTTGATGGATCAACTTCCTGTGAAAAAATTTTAATGGCCAAAATTTCGGCCTGATCCCTTCAGCGATTCTGGAGGAGTCATTTTCGTGAAAACCAGGTCATCCAAGATGGTCGCGTAACCATTTGGTCAATCAAGTCCTCTTGACCAAACTTGGCTTACTTCTTGGCCTAGATGAAGATTCACCAAGTGGTTTCGGAGAAGATTTTTAAAGACACTTCCTGAAATTGGCTGAAATCCAAAATGGCCGCTGGGCAAATTGGCCGATCGGGTTCATTTGAACAAACTTGGATCCCTATGCCCTAAGGATGCTTCCTGTCAAATATAATTGAAATCGGCCTGGTAGTTCTCGAGAAGACATTTTAATTTTCCATTGCTTTAGCACGGGACCTTTGACGAGAAAATTATCCAAGATGGCCGCCAAACCGTTTATCCGACAGTTTTGAAAATCGCAAATTTGAGCTCAGAATACTCAAAAACACATATATAGAACCAATTTTGGCCTCAAAATTCATCAAATAAAAAATTCCAATGGGTCCGCCAAACACACTACATTTTGATTGGCCCACGGCGGCCATGTTTTTTGACGGAGCAACTTCCCGTGAACAAACTTTAATGCCCCTTAGTCCCTAATCATATCTCCTAAATTTTGGCCCGATCCATTCAGCGGTTCTGGAGGTCGTTTTCGGGAAAACTAGGTCATCCAAGATGGCTGCCGAACCATTTGATCAATCAAGTTGTCTTGAACAAACTTGGCTTACCTCTTTGCCTAGATGAGGTTTCATAAGTTTTGAATTGATTCCCCAAGCCGTTTCGGGGAACGAAATTTTTTAAAAACATTTCTAAAAATCGGCCGAAATACAAGATGGCCACCGCCACCGGCCAAATATAATTGAAATCGGCCCAGTAGTTCTCGAAAAGACATTTTTAATTTCCCATTGATTTAATATGGGAGCTTTTGGCGGGAAAATTATCCAAGATGGCCACCAAATCATTTATCCGACGGTATTAGGAATTGAAAATTTGAGATCGGAATACACAAAAAACTAGATAAAACCAAGTTCGGTCTCAAAATCCATCAAATAAAAAAATCAATATGCCGTCAAACATGTTATATTTCGATTGGGCCACGGCGGCCATGTTTTTGGACGTAGCAAATTCTCTTGAACAAAATTTCATGGCCATTAGTTCCTAATCATATCTGCCAAATTTTGGCCCAATCCCTTCAGCGGTTCTGGAGAAGTCGTTTTCACGGTTCGGAGATTTTTAAAAACATTTCGAAAAATCGGCCAAAATCCAAGAAGGCCGCCAGCCCAATCGGCTTCGTTTGAACCAATTTGAATCTCTACACCCTAAGGATGCTTCCTGACAAATATAGTTGAAATCGACCATGTAGTTCTCGAGCAGAAAACATAAAGAATTTCCCATTGCTTTAGTATGGGCGCTTTTAGCGGGAAAATGATCCAAGATGGCTGCCAAAGCATTTATTCGAGTTTCGAAAATTTCAAATCTGACCTCAGAATACCCCCAAAACAGATACAAAACCAATTTCGGCCTTAAAATCCATCAAATAAAAAAACCCAATATGGCCGCCAAACGCTATATTTTGATTGGCCCGCGGCAGCCATGTTTTTTTTACGGATCAACTTTTCTTGAACAAACTTTAATGGCCCTTAGGTCCCAATCATGTATGCCAAATTTCCGCCCAATCCCTTCAGCGGTTCTGGAGAAATCGTTTTCGCTAAAACTGTGTCAACCAAGATGGCTGCCGAACCATTTGACCAATCAAGTTCCCTTGAACAAACTTGGTTCAGCTCTTGCTCTAGATCATATTTCATGAGATTTGCATCAATCCCCTAAGCGGTTTCGGATAAGATTTAAGATGTTTCCTAAATCCAAGATGGCCACCGGCCAAATTGGCCGATCAGGTTCATTTGAACAAACTTGGATCCCTATGCCATAAGGATGCGTCCTGTCAAATATAATTGAAATCGGCCCCGTGGTTCTTGAGAAGTCGTTTCAAGAAAAAGTTGAAGGACGGATGGTCACTACGGCATACGGTCACTTGGCCTTTCAGGCCAGGTGAGCTAATAAATATGAAGGTGAACTGACATCAGATGGTCAGACATTGCCATCCTATCGACTCTACCTAGTCTACCGACCATGTGAACATGACCTTTCAACTCATGCGGACATGAATGAAAGCCGAGCTACGTACGCGTCTATGACTAAGTGGCAAACTAACACTGAAAAAGCGTGTGTGATCCATAATATTTTGGATAGAATGTATAGGCCTAAATATATTCGTTATTACTAGATTCATACATTTCAGTTAACTTTAAACACCTAACTGGTATATTGCAAAATCTAAAAATTTATTCACAGGCTTACACAATGGTAAATTGTGACCGTATGTGATGCAGAGTGGACAGTGGACAGACTTATTACCATCGAAAAAGTTGTTTTTGTGTACATGTGTGGCTATAGTCTATGTCAAATCGCTAGTCAAACCAGACATACAGGATCTATACGCTACAGTCAAACCAGAAATACAGGATCTATACGCTACAGTCAAACCAGAAATACAGGATCTATACGCTACAGTCAAACCAGAAATACAGGATCTATACGCTACAGTCAAACCAGAAATACAGGATCTATACACTACAGGTAAGCCAGAAATACACGATATATACGCTACAGGCAAACCAGAAATACACGATATATACATTTCATTTCAAGAAGTGTGTGCGTGCGTGCGTGTGGGGGGGGGGGGGGGAAGAGTATATAGACTAACTCTGAACCAATTACACTAAGTCACCAACCATACACCTCATGATCTACACCCATATCGGTCCTAAACAGACACTACGCTGTGATTTTTTCACGAAATGAGTGATAATGTATACCGTCTCACGTATCTTTACGTACGCAGACAGCTACTTTTACTGTCACTAGAAATGCAGCCTATATTAGCTTTATTCTGTCAGCTGCTATGTCTGTCGTAAACTAATCAATACAAATATCATCTACTTTTCAATATTATTGAATCTTTGGGCAACTCGAACAATCTATTGTCCATGTGTGAAGAGTACATTTCCAAACACCACAAATTCATAGCAAAAATGTAAACAAGAGGCCCAAGGGCCTGTGGCGCTCACCTGGACCATTGGCATTTAAACATTTTGCATTTAAATAGACATGGATGATTTTCAGAAAATACAAGATGGCCACCAAAAAATTTACCAATCAAGACTTGTTTAATATGTTGAAGCCTACCGTCATAGGATCGTTCCACTCAAGTTTTGTTGAAATAGGGTTATGAATTGAAGGAGTACCGTTCTTAAATGGTTCTGGAAAACTTTCAGAAAATCAGAGATTGCTGCCAAAACTCTGACCTATCAAAATTCTGATTAGAATTTCTAGAGGCTACGACAACAGGATCTTTTCAGCCAAAATTGGTTGAAATTTCCCAAGCGATTAATGAGAAGCACATTATACGAATTCCCATTTATCGGAAAACCCAAAATCAAAATGTCAAAATTCTGTACACAAGTTCTGAAGTGTACAGGCCTAGGGTTCTTCCAGTCGAGTTTGGTTGAAATCAGCCAAGCGGTTAATGAGTATACTTAACTGATTTCCCAAAATATTCAAAAAATCCAATATCTATATGCAACCTTTAAGCCTACCGCCCTAGGCTCGTTCCAGCCAGCCTGCTTGAAATCGACCAAGTAGTTCATGAGTAAAAGATTTTCAGCCATTTTTGGAAAATTCAAGATAACCACTGAATAAATTGACCAATCAAAATTCTATATACAAGCTCTGGAGCATAGAATTTTAGGGTCCTTCCAGCCGAGTTTGCTTGAACTTGTTCAAGCGGTTAATGAGTAGCCGTTTAACTGATTTCTCAAATTAAAAAAAATAATAATCCAATATGGCCACCGGAAAGATGGACCAATCAAAATTCTGTATATAAGTTCTGAAATCTACCCGCCTAGTATCCTTCCAGCCATGTCTAGTTGAAATTGTTCAAGAAGTTAATGAGGAGTAGCGTTTTAAATGATTTCCTGCCATTTTTTTTTTTTTTTTAGAAAATCCAAGATGGTTGCCGGAAAAATTGATCAATCAAAATTCTGTATATAAATTCTGAAGCATGCTATGCTAGGGTTCTTCCATTCAAGTTTGACTGAAATCGACCCAGCGGTTATGGAATAAGTTTTTTAAGTGATTTCCAGAAAATCCAAGATGGCTGCCAGAAAATTGACCAATCAAAATTCTGTATGTAAAGCTTTGAACCCTACCAGCCTAGTATCCTTCCAAACAAGTCTGGTTGAAATTGGTCACGCAGTTAATGAGTAGCATTTTAAACGATTTCCCCCCATTTTTCGGAAAAAAAGGACCAATCAAATTCTGTATTCAAGTTCTGAAGGATACCATACTAGGGTTCTTTCATCCAAAGTTTGATAGAAATAGGCCCAATGGTTATCGAGAAGTAAGCTTTTAAGTGATTTCCAGACATTTCCAGAAAATCCAAGAGGGCTGCCGGAAGATTGACCAATCAAAATTCTGTATATATGTTCTAAAACATACCAGCGTACTATCCTCCCAGCTAAGCCTGGTTGAAATTGTCCAAGCAGTTAATGAGGCATAGCACTTTAAACGATTTCCTACAATTGTTCAGAAAATTCAAGATGGCCGCAGAAAACTTGACCAATCAAAATTCTGTATGTATGTTCTGAAGCCTACCCCCATAGGGTCCTTCCAGCGAAATTAGGTTGAAATCCGGTAAGTGGTTAATGAGTAGCATTTTAAAGCAAAAGTTGCCGGACGCCGGACAGTCGCAATGCCCATAAGCTCACTTGGGAGTTTCTGGCCAGGTGAGGTAAAAAAATCAGTGCATAATACATACGGTAGTACGCGCCTATTATTTCCAATACTAAACTGACAGGAATTATTGTAGGCTTCCCAGGGTGATGTCACAACTCACGCATGCCAGCTAAAAACGTTTGGTTGTCAAGGCCATTGCTATGCTCTGATTTCAGTTTTGACTGGGCTGATTTGAACAATTTTGATTCATTTCATTCTCATAGTAAATGAGAATATATATGACTAGCAAGCTGATCTGGGCAATTAGCTATAGAGTCCTCACACCATCTAAGCCGAGAGCATTTCCACTCCCCCCCTCCATGCAGTTAGTATATTACAACTACCAGTTTTAACGCAACTACCCATAAATACTCCTGGCATGCCTGAGTAGAGATAAGGTGTAGGATATTTTGTTCGATTACACCAATGACAAGCTGTCATTTGACCAACAACTTCTCAGACCTCTGTTATAGTGCTCGATGTCATTGCAAAGACTCACCTTTCCTGCCTTAATGGCAAGCGGATCCTTAGCCTCATCAAACATCAGTGGTTCATCCTTCAGAGCAATTTCATCGCCATAATAATTGACAGCAGTTCCTGGTAGCAGCATCTGGAGAGTCAGGATGCCACCAATATTCTTGCCATCTACTCGAGAAGCCAGTCGCTTTGTATTCTCATCACCTATCTGGAAAACAGACAAATAATTTAGTGGCTTTAATTTAAATTAGAAAACCAGACCAAGAGCCAATAGAGGCAGATAAAAAATAACTTTTTCCTGATGTTATTTCTAATATAAAATTTCACTTCTCTCATAATGATATTTGAAAACCAAGAAGAGTTTTGGAAATTTATCTCCGTTATGAAACCAATCATCCCAGTGGTAAATTAAAAAAGTTCTCGGTCTGCAAATGGACATTATTTCTTAAGGTAACTACAGTATCAGATTCTGGCCAGCTTGAGTGAAGGTTCTGAAAATATTTGCATATACTGTAATTGGTGGCTTGTTACATTTCAGTATGGTTTTTTTCTTCTTTAATACCTTTTTTGAGTGCCAAGAAGTTCGAAAATGACAAGCGTGTTTGCTATATTTTAAAGCGTATTCTATCCACTTTAAGAATATAATCAAAACATATATTGAGTGCCTGCTAAGAATTTATGACAGTTTGCTGCACGTGAAATCAAAAAATCACTCGACTTTGACGTCTTTGTAATGCCATGAATTACTATTACTATTCATCTCCAAATGGTAAAATATCAGTAATTAGTTAAAGGTGCATATTCCCCAGCAGGCTTAAATTGTGTGCCTACATGTAATGTAACGAAATAAATCTTAACATATGGTGCTTTCATTGTGTATAAATTTATATAATTTATTTTGTCAAATTGAATTAGAGGCACGAGGTCCCTAATTCACAACCGATCCTATTAAATTTATTTATGTGGAATGAAATCATGTTAAGATTTTTTCTTTTCATTACATTGAGGTAAATAATTTAAGCCTCTAAAAGTATACAATTTCAAGCATTGTATTTTCAAGCATTGTAGTGTGAATATGCACCTTTAATATTAAATGCAGTTAACAGTATTTTGCATTCGCCAGATGCTTAGTCATTTTTAATACATATTTTACAGTTAATGTCTTGCTAATGCATTTAAAAATCAAGCTGAAACAAGGAATAAAAAGGAATATCAGTAAACTGATGTATGCTCCCCGAAGGCATAATCCGTAGGGACACTAAAAACTATGGTCCAGACAGAAATTCTCTGTAATGTTCAGTGAACCGTGAAAAGGAGGCGACACCTATTCATACACGACACACCTTCAGCGTATAATACCTCCATACACCTGGTTTAGTTTCAGTATGACAAAATATTGAAATTATAGCCGACTAACATGTTCTGTAATGCTCAATGAACCATGAAAAGCAGGTCAAGGGTAGGTGACGCTGACCTACTCTTCATAGACTGTACACCTCCACATATCTCCTGTTTGTCACAGTTACCTTGACCTTTAACCTTCTGCACTCAATGTTATTATGCTGCATCCTAACATTATAGGTAACCTGGTATTCAACTTTATTTCCAATAGGTCATTAACCAATCCCGAAATATAATTGATTTGTTGAATGGAAAAACTTAAGGTTGAAAAAGCATAGGTCAAATAGCAATATTAGAATGGCCTTGGCTTTTGACCGGATGACCTCCATGTCATCATCCTGTATCCTCTTGGTATAAGCAACATGTACCCAAGTTGTGCTCCATTAGGGTTAAGCAATCCCGAAACATAACAAGATTTGTTATGCCTAAAAACTTAACATTGAAAAATAAAGTTTTGTAGAGGTCGGAATGACCTTGACCTTCGACGTCGTGACTTCAGTATCAACATGCTGCTTCCTAACATTATATATACCAATGTATCCAAGTTTAGTTCCAATAGGATTAACCAACACTGAAATATACGTAGAAGTTTAGCTAAATGAAAAAACGTAACAATGTTGACGTCGTCACCGTCGGAAAAGTGACATGTTTTACTTTCTGCTTCACAGGCAAAACAAGACAAATAAAAAATCTGAATGTAAGTTCTGCAGATGAGCGCAATAGGATCCTTTGAACCAAATTTCATTAAAATCTGGCTATTGGTTAAGGAGGCAGTGTATTAAAGCAAAAATTGATGGAAGATCGGCATGATATAAGCTTACGCATCCAGGTGAGCTAAAAAGAATGTTGTTGGTCTAATGACAATTCTGATGGAATAAAAGCAAAATCACTTCCAGCTTTCGAATTACATGCATGAGGTCAGATTTAACAAGCCTTAATATTGAGAGAAAATGCAATGCATATATAGTCCTTACCCTCCATCCACCCCACACATTTTCTGGCAAGTCAGATAAGACACTATTCACCATCTCGTACAAACAGGTGGCACCACATGCATTAGTCGCATCATACAGTGCTTGACTGGGGACAAAATGAACTCCTCTGCGATCACCGTCACCCAGGTATGGTAAAGTTATATTCACATTACCGGAAACAGTTGTGAACAGAAGCCTAGTAAAAAAACAACAATTTTCACAATTAACAACAGATATTCAAATTTCAAACAAGTGTGACGAGCATTTTTCTAAAGTAAATGAGCTGGTAAGCCAGACCACTCCATTCAAGGCTATCAATCATACTGACCAACTGCACCAGACTACTCCATTCAAGGCTATCAATCATACTGACCAACTGCACTATTAATGTAGGAATTCAGCTTTAGCTTGGCCCCGCCCATCTAGTGCTAAGCTCCACCCATGCTTTGACCACGTTGGTATCGAGATCCATGCACTCTCACAAGCTCAATTTCAAGGAAACTATACAGGTAAGTTGTTTAATATTTTGAAACTAATTTTGAATGTGTCAAATTAGTTTTAAAAAAATATTCAAAAGCATGTTTATTAAATACTAGACATACAATTCGTACAACCCGACGGATTATTGAGCATGTAAGATGACATAATTGATTGATGTCTTGATTATGACATCATATGATTGACTGAGAAACTGGATTCATGAATTACACTGGTCCTGGCCTAACATTAAGCGACCCTTTTTCAATCACCCTTTCACAATAAGCATTCAAACGGATGCAATCACATAAAACTTCTGCTTAGACAAGAACTAGTTAACCCACAGCCAACCCTGTTGATGCATGTGGACCATGGAGTAGTTTGACACGTTCACCCAATGGCTGTGACACACCGCCACTTAAAGTACTTGAGCCCACAAGCATGGCATGGTATCACGTGTATGATATGCACTTAATTACAATCACCCTTTAACCATTGAAATTGTTCAAGAAATTTCAATTTTCTCATAAGATGTGCATTGTAGACTAAGAGATTATTTTTGAAAGTTTGAGTGGTAAATTTTCAAAAATAGCCTTCTCTTGGTTTGTAAGTGGACATTTCTCTAGGTATTGTGATGGGGTCTTTCTGTCTGTGTTCAGAGCTGTCTACAAAACTACTGATCTGATTTGGCTCAAATTTTAACACAAGGAGCGAACGCGATGTGCAAGAGGGCTTTCCAGAGGTTGGTCATTATCCCGATAAAATAAACCGGATCCATATGGGATAGCTCAGAAACTACTGCTATGATTGGGCTCAAAATTTAACAAAAGAAAGGGCGTTACAGAACACAAGGATTTTGCAACTTTGGGTGTGATTTGAAAAATAAATGCAGAATATACTAAAACCTTTTACAATGCGAGGGTGGGGCACTGCAATTAGAGCGTGTGCTAAAGGCAGGGTTCCCAGCACTTTATCAAAACAAAATTCCCAGGTGAGTTTACCATCAGAAATTTACAAAATTCCATGAGAAATATTTTCACTTTACAAACAGTGTTGCTGGAAAGTTAAGAAGTGGTCGGATCACAGCCACTAGGATGACTTAGGCCCGTTTTGTAAGTCAAACTTTCTGTCGCGCCGCGCTAATGACGACTGTTTGATTTATATAGTGGACTGCAGGAAATGTCAATTTCCCTTTCTCCGAGATCTAACAATACTCACCATTCTGTTACTTCTGATATACAGCTGGCCCTGACAGCGGCTCTAGGATTATAGACTTAGAAAGCTTTACCGACTCCTGGGAACCGGGTACCCGGCTCCCCACTGCCGAGTACCCGTTTACCATAGAGCTCATATTGTTTGCATAGCCACCAAACAAGAGAAAACTATGGCTTGCCTCCGTGGGGCTGGGAGGCTGGGTCCGTAACAGAATGGTGAGTATTGTTAGATCTCGGAGAAAGGGAAATTGACATTTCCTGCATTCTCCTTCGATCAATACTCACCATTCTGTTACTTCTGATATACACCAGATTTGATCAGTAACCTGGTGGGAAGGGGCAAGCCATAAATGCTAATTTTGCCCCTTGGAGAAAGATTTTAGACTTCAAACTTGACTAACGGAGACCTAAAAGGACCGTCAAGTTCACGGAACCGAATCACATTCGCGTCACAGCCCCCCCCCTTTTTCCTCCTAAGAAAAGGGAGAGAACTAACGAACATGTATCTCGCCTGAAACACCAATATGCCAAGAGGGCTAACTACTCCCTGCATATCGTTTGTATTAGCCTGGGAATGAGCATGAATATATAAGATGAATGAACATGATACATATACATAATACAAAAAACTCTCACTTGTTGAATTACCTTATGATAACAGGACTTCAGACGTACCGCCTACAACCATACACCGGTTCGGCCATCAGTGACACAATCTGGTTGACATCCTCTCGCTTGACCATGCCTGCTTTAGGTTCTTTTCTTACCAAAGTGAAAAAAGGGGAAAAGCAGTGTGGTCACTAACTATCGTTTCAAAACAGCTAAAGCGAGTGGATTGGCTGAGTCTGACACATCCCTCATATAGTAATCCGTAAATGAGGACTCACAGTGCCATTGTGCAACGGCCATGATGTCCTCTAACGGAACACCATTGTAAAGGGCGGTCGAGGCGGCTATTCCTCTAACATCGTGTGCCCTTACGCCCTGCACCTGGTGCCCAGTCGCCATCTCATGAGTAGTCTGAATGCATTCGACCACCCAACGAGAGATAGTATCCATGGATGCGGCGCCATAAGGCTTTTTATGGCAGATCCACAGATGTCTATCGTTCGACCGTAACGAGTCAGTCCGTTTCTTGTACTTAGTCAAAGCACGGACCGGGCACCAGACACTGGCATCACGATCAAACCTGGTTAACTTCGGTATAATGATCGGTTTGCCGGGATATCTCAAAGATTGGTTCTTTGACATAAATTCTGCTCTTGGCAGAAGACGCAGACCTTCTCCAGAAACAATAAATCGGTTCCTCTCTGCCGAAAGCGCATGGATCTCACTGCGCCTTCTAGCTGAGGAAGCTGCCAATAGAAAGACCGCCTTTAGAGTCAAATGCTTTAGACTAGCCGAACGCAACGGTTCGAATGGGTGCTTGGCCAGTACATTAAGCACTAAAGATAGACTCCAGGCTGGAATGACTACCGGTTGTCTCGGTCGGAGATTGCTCATTCCCTTCAACATCACGTTTAACTGGGCCACCTCTGGACTATCCCTGTTGGCTAGACAAGGGATAACTGATGCCAAAGCTGACTTGTATCCAGCAATTGTGACGGGAGCTAGTCCTGTAAAGAACAGCTCACAGAGAAAGTCTGCTATTTGCTGAATAGTGGATTGAAAGGTATCAATACCCTTTTCTTCACACCAGTCTGCAAATCTGTTAACCTTGTTGTTATATGACTTGAAGGTTGACCTCCTTCTCGCAGCCGCGATGAAATCAGCAGCCTGTCGAGAAAAGCCTTCCGACGTGGAACGTTGTTTGACAACATCCACGCAGTCAATTTGAACATTTCGGGACGCTCGTGTAGGAAGCGTCCCTTGGCCTGGGAGATTATGTTCGGAATCTCGGGCAACTGCACAGGATTTTCCACCAGCAGATCTAGAAGATCCGTGAACCACGCCCTGCTCGGCCAATACGGCGCTATTAGCAGGACCAGACACGGTTCCTCCCTGACCTTCACCAATACCTTCGGTAGAAGAATGGTGGGTGGATACGCGTAAGCGTGCATCCCTCTCCAGCTTATCGCCAGAGCGTCTGTATCGACGGCATTTGGATCTGGAATCGGCGAGACATATGTCATGATTTGAGCATTTTCCTTTGTGGCGAACAAGTCCACGTTGGGTTTGCCCCAATGCTCGAAGATCCGTCGTAGAACTGGAGGGTTGAGGGACCATTCTGTTGGCAGGATTCTCTGTCTGCGAGACAAAAGCATCCGCCAGAATGTTCAATCGGCCAGGAATATGAGCTGCTTTCAAAACAACCGAGTAATTCCTGCACCATTGAATCAAGTGCCACACCCTGATGCACAGGGTGGGCGACCTGGTCCCTCCTTGGCGATTTATATATGATACTACTGTCGAATTGTCCGACCGTATCAATATCACCTTGCCCCTGATCATCGGAAGGAATTCTTCCAACGCCAGTTCCACTGCCATCATTTCCAACAGATTGATATGCAGCTGACTCTCCGGGAGAGTCCATGTGCCCGAGACCTGGTGTTCTCCCAGGCAGGCACCCCACCCTTCCAGCGATGCATACGTGTAAACGGACAGCTGGGGGTGGGGTAGGTGCAGCGAAACCCCTATTAGGAGATTCTGACGCTGTTTCCACCATAGAAGATGCGATATTATCGGCTCCAAAACTGGCACCAGTTTTGACAGGGGTTCTGTTCTCTGTTTCCACAGAGACATCAGATACAACTGGATAGGTCTTCGCATTAGAGCAGCGTACGGGATAACCTGCTCCATGGAGACCATCATGCCCAGCATCTGAAGGAACCGCCTCGCCTGAATGTGGTTTCCCACTCGAAAACTCCCGAGGATGGCTAACAGAGACACCACTCTGGGCTCTGACGGGTAAACCCTGCCCTCCTCGAGGTCGAATCGCATCCCCAAATAAACGAAATGTTGAGTGGGTGTCAACTCGGATTTCTCCTCGTTGACTAACCAGCCTAGATCTGAAAGTAACTTCAGAGTCAGAGCAGTATCCACGTTCAACCTGGCTGCCGAGTCTGCCTTGAGCAGCCAGTCGTCTATGTAGGTGTGTAGCGCCACGTTCTCTTTTCTGAGAAACGCTGTCACCGCAAGGACCACTCTTGTGAAAACCCTCGGAGCTGTCGACAGGCCAAACAGGAGAACTGTAAACTCCCATACTTGATTCTGAAACGCAAATCTCAGAAACCTGTGCCAACTCCGATTGATCGGAATGTGGAAATATGCATCTTTCAGATCGATCGATACACACCACATTCCTTTCCTCAATCCCGCCATTACCGACCTCGGTGTTTCCATCTGGAACCGAGGCGTATGGATAAACCAATTTAATGGCCTGAGATTGAGTATGGGTCTCCATCCCCCCGTGCTCTTGGGGACAAGGAACATGTTTGAATAGAAGCCTGGAGTGTTCCGGTTTGCTGGTTTTATTGCTCCCTTCAGAAGCAAACCCGACACTTCCTTTTGAACGGCTTCTAACTTGTCTGGCTCCCTTGGTACGGGTGTCCAGACTGGTGCCAAAGACAGATTTTGTGGCGGAAAGTCCCACCACTCCGGCATGTAACCCTGGGATAACCATCCCAGGACCAGACTGTCTGACGTCACACCTCGCCAAGCCTCGACGAAACGCATGAGCCTTCCACCCACCATAGACGCCTCGACGTCTAACGGGGTTGTCCGGCTCGCAGTCCGCACCCCCCCCCCCTTTCTTAACGAGAGAGAGTGAGAACCATTTCGTTCTAGGCACGACGGGTATAACTGGCACCGCTGTTCCTGTCGCACAGGTGCGGTCCAGGCGGATATGAAGGGAGCTTGCGTACCCTCAGGTACGCTTCGGCCCCTTCTGTCCGCCCTTTGAGGCCTTACCCTTACCCTTCCCCTTACCACCTCTAGGGCGGTCCGGAGCAACATTGGGGAGGGTAGGCGCCTCTACAGCCTTCCTGGGTTTCTTCGCCGGCGGCGGCTCCGAAAACCCAGCCGAAACAGACGTCGCAATAGGCGTGGCTTTCGCCTTGCCCTTATGCTTTTTCTGTTTCTTTGAAGGCTGTACTGTTAGCGGCTTACCCACAGCCCCTAGTGCGTGCGCTTGCCGCACTAGCTCTAGCTGTAGATTTACCGCTAACCGATTCTGCGCAATACTGGCGGTGTCCTCTAAGATGGCCCGCGCTTGGCCACCAAAGATGCTAGGCCCTGTCAGGGGCGTCCCAAGAAGACGCTCCTTGACTGCCGTAGCCGGACGCATATGGTCAATGACCATTTGCCTCCTGGACTTCGTCACACGCGCTTGCACCCTTGCCAATGCGTCCATTGACAGCACCAAGCCGTCATTAACGCACGATAGCGCCACAGGTGGCACAGGGTGGCCTGCCCCCGCTTCAGCCCACACCGACTGAAGTAGACGATAGGAGTGATTGACAGCGCTCATGGCTGCCCTCACACCCTCATCGCATAGGGCCAGGACTTCTTCCTGGTGTACCTGGGCCTTATCCACTAGTGCCGGACCGGGACCACCCGAACCGGCACTTTGGACGCCCAGTACCCATCGGTCATCCTCCGTGACCGACGGGACTACACCATACCTGTCGTATTCACCCCGCGGAATACGGCACCTTGCCCGCACCTCCCTGGAGGCCGCAGGGAGCTGACCCTTGGTCATTAGTTGTTTGCTATAAATAGCATCCAACAAATCAATGAACCGTGGATCCAGTCCCACTGACTGGATCCGGGCCGCGGGCAAAATCCCCGTCCTAATCGACGCAACCGACGGACGGGGCGCATCTTCATCGGCCGTGGCCGAAACCACAGACGGGTCAACTCTGGCTAGTCACGCCAGAGCATCAGACCAGTCTAACTCCGAAGAAGATACTCCCGCAAACACGTCACCCGTTGACATGTTTACGGGTCTGCCAGCCATGGCCTCCCGGCCAGGAGCCACGGCTGACACGCCAGGCACTCCGCTACCACATGGTTCCGCCGCCACCCCATGAAACACTCCGGTCCATGGGGTAGGTCCGCACGGAAAACCGTACGGACCCGTAACCGTCGCGGAACCATAGCCGGCCACGGGCGCCAACGGCACCCCATGTCCGGCTGCCGGACCAGGCGAGATAGGTGAGTACCACGCCTGGCCCGGCACACCGGTTCCCCTGACGGCTGGTGACAAACCAAGCCGCGCGGAACCGGTGCACGGTAACGGATTGGCCTCAGCCGCAGGCGGAGCCGCTGACCTGGCTTGCGCCAAACCAGACAAATGGAGGCCGGTTCCGTCCAGGACGGAATCAACCTCCATATTCTCCACCTGCGGCTTCACGGGCCGCAGCAACCTCTCCTCCTCGGCCTCATCGTCTTCAGACTCCGAAGAGCCGTCACTAGACGAATAAACCGTGGAGCCGTCCTTGCGGACGGCTCCCACACCTGACGGACCGGCCACCGCTACTGGACCACCCGGAGGTGGCCGCAGAGAGACAGAACCCGTCTGGCCGAAGCCAGACGGACCCGCCAGGGGGCCGTACGAGACGGCCCCCTCGGTAACCAGTCCAGAATCCTGTCCGAAGACAGGATCCGTACCAGGCATGGGGAGAAACTGCCCCCCAACCTTTGGTAGCAGGGACGACACCAGCGTGGGCAGAACGCTATGCAGAAAACCCTGCATAGCCGGACCAAACCACGCCGGCGGTGCCATCTCCGCCACCTCCAGCTGGGGACATGGAGCACCCCCACCGGACGAACCGGGCGCTCCACGATTTCCTCTCGGACCGCCTGACCCCGCGTCAGACCCAGCCAAGTCCTTCTGGGCAAGGAACTTAACCATCGTTTCGACGGACCACACTGCACAAACATTACACCTATGATCTATATTACACAGGGCACACCTAAAACAGACATGGTCCTTGAACATTACACGGACAAACTTATGGCAGTCGTCACATGATGGCGGGGCTGGCTTGGCCTATAAAATAAGCACAAACCTACAATAAACAAGCGGAACGAGACACGGATGGAAGGCAGACAATTAATTTTCAAATATTTTGACTCATAAATTAACCGTAACCTCCCGCACCCCACCCCGCCACGTTACAACAACGATCGCATTGATTATGACGACAAGAACGCGGCGGGCACAACACACCCATAATAGATCCTACAGGATGTGTAACGGCTCCAGGAATCATATCGCATAGCATTCAGGGTATATTTACTAATCAATATAAATTATACTCCTAACGAACGCAGCACGATATGTGAAGAAAACAACAAAATGTATAACAACTGCTGTCCCACACGGTAAAACCGCAGACCACGCATCTACTCAAGAATTTTGAAACCACCGATCATTGCAAACCGATCGTGATTGCACGTAAACTTGATCATTCTAAAGTTTCCGGTACCATTTTTAGTACGCAGCACCCAGAACAAGATGCGCGATTAATGAAAAAAATTTTTCTTCACATAAACATCCGAGCGACCGGGTGTGACGTCACCCGCTCGGATTCTACGGAGAACGACGTCAGCCGATATTCGTGTTAGAAATACCGTAGCAAACACCTATTTTCATATCTGCCGATCGCCTGTTGGGGTTTAAAGAAGGCGATCGTCTGGCATATATCGTTGCTAGCACACGTCCCAGATTCTATGGGGTTAGAAATTGGAACATGCGACACAACGAAATTTAGAGACCTAAGTCTTTTAACTATGGATATAAAGAACAATACAACCTGGTTATCTTGGGCGGTATTCTCCATAGTCCTTAGTTATCCTTTCAGAACACACAAACTATCACTGATTAAAGACTTAGATTCTTTTAAAAAACACTAAAATCCTTAATGCGAAAAGCATGTATTGCACTTGTTGCTATGCAAACAAGAATGAGCTCTATGGTAAACGGGTACTCGGCAGTGGGGAGCCGGGTACCCGGTTCCCAGGAGTCGGTAAAGCTTTCTAAGTCTATAATCCTAGAGCCGCTGTCAGGGCCAGCTGTATATCAGAAGTAACAGAATGGTGAGTATTGATCGAAGGAGAATCCTATTTTCAGGCAAATTTAGCTGCCATGGCACAAGAGAAGTTCGACGTATAAATCGGGCCTAAGGTACTGATAAACGTGGTAGCCTGTGCATATATAATAATTGTAATTTATTTCCATTTTGTCAATGGACAGAACTTGGACACATGACACACATACAGCAAACTGGCAAAATGTGGAAACCTTCCCTTCTGGGGCAGTCAGATTCCCTGCGTCCCCCATGAACTTAACTTTCCTGTAATGTTGCACGAACCATGAATGCTACAGCATTTAAACCTTCAATGATTAAATTTGGTCAAGAAAATTTAAATATCTGCCTACTGAATGTCCACTTACAGGCCAAGAGAATAACATTTTTGAAAATTTATCACTGGAATGACTGGCTTGGTCACCGAGCCAGTCATTCCAGTGGAACATCTTCAAAAATTGTATTCTCTTGACCTTTAAATGGACATTCCACAAGACCATGACAGAGACCGGTTTTGGCCGGTATGACCATTAAAGGTTTAATATACCGCACAACTTTAGCATAAACTAGAAAATTCTTTTTCATGACCATTGAACTGTGAAAAGTAAGTTACTTTTGATACACGACACCGTTTAGAGCATGTTTGGCTTTCTGCATACGCAAAACTCTTTAAACTCTAGCCCAGTTTGAGTTTCTTATATCATATTCAGTGAATGATGAAACATGTCATGTTGACCTACATGAGCTTTGGTACGTGGCACACCTTCAGTACAACGTACGTATCTATCAAATTTGGCTATGATATACAATATTGAAACTACCGGCTGGACAAGAATTTTCTATGATTTTCAGTGAACTATGAAGTCATGCTGACCTATTTTTGATACATGACACAAATTTGAGTTATAATGCATTCATACACTCAAGATGATTATGTTGGAAATGCTGGTTTACAATGTAGGTAAAAATTTCCTAGGATGTTCAGTGAACCATGAAATGTATTCATACTGGGCTTTTCCATGATAGGATAAGCTTTCATACACACGCCTAGATCAAAGGTCGTTACGGCATATTTCTGCCCAACATCTTCCATTGCCTTTTTGGGCATTCTTAGACACTCTTTTACAGTGGCATATTCTGTTATTGATCAAATGCTTTCTAATTACATCTTACTTCTTTGATTTTTTACTCTTGATGCCGTATTGCTTGATTTGAATATAAAATCCATCTAAATGTAAAGCAATTATTTTACACAATTTCGATTCGATGATATACTCATTTGAAGTTTAGTTTACAATGATTGCATTTTTCATCGATTCTCAAAAAATGGCTATATTGTCAGTTGTCATAGTAACAATATTCTATTAAATGAGTAAACTTTCACTCATATTTTTGTCAAATAGTGCCTTTTAATCAATCTTAAGCTGTTAAAACTAGAATGTTCCTTTACTGGTGCTTGGTCAGTGATAGCAATATACACTTGCTAGATTTTAAGCTGTTGCGACAATTTGTGACCTTTTGACCTCTGTCGACCTCATTATAAAACCGATATGCATGTAAACCATATGCAATCGTAGACGACAATATAAGCAGCATTTTGAGTGGTCGATCACCAATCTACAACGATTCTATCAAAAGGTATCTCAGTTTTTAATCCCCTACCCCTTAATATGGTCTGCTTCATTGTGGGTATTAACTCTAATAAAACCCATCAAATACCATATTGAGTCCCAGTTTATCACATGTTAAGATGCATAATCTTAGGACACTGAAAACTGTTTCGTCAATTAGTGTGGTATCCATGTGGGCCCCTCCAGCCCACAGACTAATATCCTCTACAATGAAATGTTTGATGGCCTACCTGCTGGAACATTAACCATTAGTTTAAGGGTCAAGATAATCAAGAAGTTAGATTTCTGCTCAATAAATGTCTATTAAAGCGATGCTAATCTCATCTCAATTGTTGTATTGTATGGATAGAATATGGTTTATAGATTCCATATCATTCATATCCTGTCACATTCCCTGATCTGTATCGCAATTATCTGTTATGTAATATCGAGTAAATGTTGAACAGTGATCGACAACATTCTGTCGCCTCATGCTATTGTGTGTGATGTCATGTAAGCTCCAATGCATCACATTCTTTATTATGTAATGCTCTTCCCATTGAATATTTTGAAACTAATTTGACTGGAAGTTGTTGCTGCCATAGGCAGCAACAACTTCCAATCAAATTGGTTTCAAAATATTCAACAGCTTACCTGTAGGATTGCTTTTATACCACGTTGCCAAACTATAGCTGGAGCCTCTATGACAGAGCGTATATATCGAGGCAGACCAACTGGGTTTTTTCTGATTGGTTGAAAAGTAAATCATGACAGCCATCAGAGTGTAGAAATGTACCAACATTTAACTACTAAATCCTGAATATCTTTCCTTAGCAGCGTGATAAAGGCTTAAAATTATCTGGATAGTTTATGCCCGGCATGTTAGATCGCCTGAATAGCTATCAAGAGATGGGATTAGTTATCCTTTAACAGAGAACACTTTGAAAATGTTGTTGAACCCGTTATTCCTGTGGCAAAATTCTAAAAAATAATCTCTTGGCCTGTAAATGAACAATCTTCACGACCACCCATGACACTGCTTTGGCCAGCTTGATCGCTACAATGCCAAAGAGAAGTAGCAAATCCGAAGCACTCATGATGCAGGTCTTGTTCGACACATACCTGTCAATTCTACATCCTGATTGACTACCTAACCAGGGAACAAAGCAAGAACATCACACATGTAGGTAGTGCTAAAGCGATATCACCTGCCAAACCATATATAGTATGTTATCTGCAATGAATGGGATAAGTAGTATACATATGGTAAGCTCGGTGTATATTAGTAATGGCTACTTTCTACAATGACAAGCCATAGTTATTGGGTAATAAATGAGCAGCCTACTTTTCTCTCCCTGGCTTTGAGTAACTGTCTATAATTTCACGCCAGTCCTGAATCAGGCTCAAAGATGCCATCTGATGCAAAGTTTCTGTATGATCCAAACGATTATAGTCATTCTGCAACAACAAAAATCACATGATAATGAAAATAAAGCTACGGACCCAATGCCTCATTATAATACTATACATTTTCAAAAGGACAAAATATATATATATATATATATATATATATAAAATCATAGTTTAATGTGAGCAAAAAAAAGGTAATTGGATACTCGCTGCACCAAAAAAGGTGCATGGTAAACATAAACAATTACAGCAATGCATGGTGGATTCCGACAGCAAAGCGATTTCCGTCAACATCAAAATGATCGAAGATGACATTAAATAAATAAATTTGCGACAGCTCTGAAGCACTGATAGCACGTTACCAATCAAATACAGTCTAGTTTTGAAGATTTGTTGAATTCCCAATTTGCATTTTATAACATATTGAGTGGCCTCAGATATTAAGAAACAATGTCCAAATACGATTTCTGATGCACAACAAATAAAATCTATTACCATATTTAACCATCATCGCGGAAGTGAAATTATTAAGTTGGAGAGCCTAAATACTGGGTATCCTTTTATAAAGATCATTTATTACATAATCTTGAATTATACATAAAATGTCGGCGAGAAAAGATAAATCATATGATTCGCCTCCAATCGCAAAAGAGCGTTATAAATTTAGAGCGAGTACTCGGATATAAATATTCTTGACTCAGACTCCCAACTCGGAATTACTATATATTACCATTGCGGGATAGGAACTGATTATTGTACTTTAGGTCTGACCTGAATAATGGGTACCTCCCGTTAGTGTATTAGATCTCGCGAGAACACCGCGCCTCAAAACGCAAAAGAGCCAACGGCTCGCCAGCATAAGAAGTGGTCAATCGCATTTTAATTCTCAGACTTTCAAGCAGTCGTACGTCTTGATTCCGTTTTGGATCATTTGATGTTGGTCGGCATTACAAAATTAATGCACAATACGAGTTGTGCACAACACAACTGCTTGGTTAGCGTCTTAAAATATTTTTTATACAAAAGGTATTTATCATGCTAAAACCATTTCACGTGTATTTTGACTCCAAAATTGTGGAATAAACTTTACATCTTGAACATACGTGGCCTACTACTAACGGCCTACTACTGTTAGTAGTAATTTAATAGGTGCCCGAGATCTACAAATCCAAAGCCTGTATTGATTTCTAGGAGTCTGGGAATGTATCAGGGCAGAGATCGATGTAAAGTAGAGCGATCCAGTGACATGATTGTTATTATTATACATGCTATTCTTAGAAATTTGTTCCTTTTTTTCCCCGATACAAATTGCTGAGTTAGGGGTGGGCTTCTAATCCAGTTTTGCCGTTTTGAAACTGCTAAGAAATCATTGGAACTCATATGTCAAAGTTAGGGGGTGGGCTTCTATTAGAGCATGGGCTTCAATTGTGCGAAATATGGTAAGGCCAATGAAGTGTTGTGCTTCAGATAACCATACCCTAACCAGAAGATAAAATACAGAATTAGTTTTTTTGCATAAAGCCACATAGAAAATGTTATTGCCCACCGACCCTCATTTTGACCTCCAAATCACTTTGTTACATTTGCAATATAAGAGTCAGAATCTAAAAACTCTTTCCATATATTGTTCCAACACTACCTGTATACGCTTTCTTGACCGAGATCAATAGAACTAACCATCGACCTACCCTCCATGTACGCTGTGGATATTATCTTAAACACCAATACTTTATGACCTTATCACAGCAATTCTTGCTTCTAATATGTCGCCAACCGTTGTAACCTGTTTCACACGGTCCCAACCTACCATAGACCTGTACATAACAGATTTTGAACCAATACTTACCGCATCATTCTTTCCATTACCAGGCTCATTCGCAGTCACATTTCCTTCCATTAGATAAGCAGCATGAGCGATATGGAATCCATCAATACCAGTTTTCATCCAAAAGTGTAGGATTTCCTGTTAAGACATGCAAGAAAGTGTATTTAACCAGTGAAACCCAGAAATTCTATGATCTTAATTAGAAGACAATACAGTTAACCCTTAGAACACTGATGTCACTATTCTATCATTTACGGTGTCAGTAGCAAAGAAACTAATGTACGTTTTTCAACAATTTTGGTGGAAGATGTTGCTGTCTACGACAGCACCATCTTCCACCAAATCTGTTGAAAAATAAACACCAGTTCATCTTTTACGCTAATTTGAAAATGTAAAATTTTGACATCAGAAGGAAAGGGTTAAGCTGTTAGCTATTTTGTCAGCAACCATAGCAGCTCCCAGTCAACATAATATTATGAGTGGCTGTTTCTATAGCTTGAAGGCGTGTAAACTTCTTTCAACTGCAATCAGTTTTCTTCACAACTTCTCCACTGCCCCTTGTCTTTTGCAAGTACCCTAAAATCCTTTAGATTCTTCCGACTGCAAAACACTAACAAGTTAGTGCCTTGTCGTCCTGTACATGTATGTGACCTATACTTGTTGGCACACAGTGGCTAGTACTGTGAACTCTAATGCTTTCTGAACAGGTGTATTGTCAGCCATTAAAAAACCCCACCCCACCACTGTTGCGTTATCCTCACCGACAGTGGAACTGAGCTCCACTGCCCCTTGTCTTTTGCAAGTACCCTAAAATCCTTTAGATTCTTCCGACTGCAAAACACTAACAAGTTAGTGCCATGTCGTCCTGTACATGTATGTGACCTATACTTGTTGGCACACAGTGGCTAGTACTGTGAACTCTAATGCTTTCTGAACAGGTGTATTGTCAGCCATTAAAAAAAACCCCACCCCACCACTGTTGCGTTATCCTCACCGACAGTGGAACTGAGTTTGAGATTAGGTCGTGTGGCTCCCGAGGTGATCCACAATGACAGCTCCAAGTCTGTTCAATGGGGCCATTGGAACTGCTCAAAGCCATCCCAGTGGTATAGCATTATTGAGACAAAGGTAGAATCTCTTAGGTTAATCTGGGCTTTCCGGAGAATTTTAGATAATCGATCGACAGCTTCTAGGACTGGAAAGGAATACAAAATATTCTTTACCCAACCACCCCCAAAAATCTTGTCTGTCCATCTGCAAGGTCTCATCCATTCATTTTCATTTATTTATTTACACCCAAGCCACAACATGGCCCAAGGGGGAAACGTTCTGTATGTCCGCATCAGGCTTGGGTACAAGTGCAAATGCATTTGCACTAGCATTTAAATGCAATTATGGAATTTGACACCTTTGCATTTTGCACTTGCATCTCATGCATTTGCATGAAAAGGTTTGCATTTGCATGAGTTTTCAAATGCATTTGATTTTTTTCAATGACACTACATTTCTCATTTTGCATTTTGTTCAAAATTGGCTGGAAACTGTTGAAAGTAGTTTGACTTGTCAGTTGATATCTTAGCAAGCCAAAATTTTTTAGTTAATTTGTTTCATAAAATAAATTCCCTTACATACAAGAACCCTGGAATGATGACTGGCTCAGTGATTTTGCCCTGCAAACTGGCATTTCTAAAGACCATGGCAAAGGCGGGTTTTGGACGATTTGGCCACCAATGGGTTAATGTAATAATTGGACTAAATGATGTTGCTGCGTTAATCAATATGTTGATTTTCAGGAGTACTAACAATATTCATAAAATCATCCGTCTTAAGGAATCACAATCTTTTGCTGGCCAAAACACAGGTGGTCACTCGAGCACTTTTAACTGTACAATCTGTTCAACAAGTGCTCTATAATTGCCAAGATCCTTTCAAATTTTTTGGCGAGGTATAAAAATTAAGATTGAGAAACAAGTTTTGTAGAGGTCACAATGACCTTGACCTTCTACATTGTGACTTCAGTGTCCGCATGCTGCTTCCTAATATTATAGGTAATCATGTATCCAAGTTTAGTTGCAATAGGCTTAACCAATCAAGAAATATTTTAAAATATGCTAAATGCAAAAATGTTGATGTTGAAATAAGTTCTATATTAAGGTCAGTGACCTTGACCGTGTGACCCCCAACATTATCATGCTGCTTCCTATCATTATAGGTAACCATGTATTCAAGTTAGTTGCAATAGGCTTAACCAATCGTGAAATATTAGCAGAGATTTTGCTAAACACAGAACCTTAATGTTGACGCCGCCGCCACCGGAATTGATACCTATGTCTCACTTTCTGCTTCGCAGGCGAGACAAAAAACATTCTGTAACAGCGACTGGTATGTTAAGGCGATTTAGTATTTAAGCGAAAAAGGAATTTTGGGTGATCAAGTGTGATTTGGATCAAATATTGGCTGACCCGTATCTCGGACACCTGGTGTAAGATGGAGATCTGAAATTTGGTACAGGTTCATGTCTCTAGAGTATCATCAACAGTACAGAACTATATATATTTTTCTAAGATCTTAGTTTGGCCATTTACTAAACTATGAAGTCATATATTATATGTTATCTTTCCCCATTCTCTTTGACTAAAAGATTTAGCCAGACCGTTATTTGTTTTCCAGATTATAAGTTCCAACAATAGCACCTTGTAACATGTCTCTTTTTCATGATCTGGTAAATACCAAAGTAAAGGTGTTTATTTTATCTGTTTCGTAGTACCTTTAATTCTTTTTGAACATCTTCATTGCGCAGGTTAAGATCAGGCTCTGAATCGAGGAACTGGTGAAGATAGCACTGTTTTCTTTCCTTATCATAAGTCCAAGCACTACCACCATGGATGCTTTTCTATAGCAAGAACAAAATAACAACATATAATGAACAACAAGGCTGGGGTCAATTCCTCATGAAAGGAAATTGATTCCAATTCCTCCTACTTACAAAAGGAATTAATTTCAATTCCTTTGAAAAGGAATTAATTCCAATTACCAATTCCTTTTCATAAACGTGGCGTCTTGAGAATGTACAATGAAATGAGTCAGGGTAGTGGGTAAGAAATTAATAAAATAAGTTATGAAACTTTACTAAATTTATATGTATTATTATAATATGAGTTATCTTCCTGTGGTGAATCTAAACAGTAAAGTGTTAATGCCATATTTGACATTATATAAAAACATTATTTAATGAAATGAAATTAATATATTCATATTGGAATGTGGTTTGAACGTCAATGTAGGGCTTCACGGTATTGGAAAAATGAACACCGGTTACAGTATCAATTTCCATACCAGTATACCTTTAATACCGCTATTATTACGATGGACAAAATAGAGTGAGGCTCCAGTAGTACGATCCCATAGTAAACGTATTTCCCATACATAGAAAGTAGGCCTATTTCAGCGCTCCTGAAACACTCGACGCAAATTTCAACAATAAAACCAATAAATTATACGAATCCTGATATTAAACGCTAAATACTAACTGTCTTCAATTAAATCATATCCCAAAACAGCTGAAATTCAACCAAATCATCCGTACAAATGATTTGAATTTGCCACAAAATTACAACTACTCTGTGTCAAGAGTACGAGATACCGGTAACCAGTGACAATCTCATCCCAAATAAACTCGCCCAGTGAAACTGCGAACAACCAAGACTGTTGATATTTGACTGACAAATGTCATTGCTCCGAGTCAAAGATGTTGGATATGCTGAATGTAAATCTATGTTTTACTCATGGATACTTTTGTACTTGTATTGATGTGTGACAGAATAATAAATAAACTGTCCACGAACACGTGTGCCTTATACGATGAAATTGCAATGGGACGAAACCGCCAGGAATCGTGCAAATCTCCGCGCAGTGGTACAACCAAGCCATTATAACAAATACTAAATAGACTATAATATGCTGAGAATGCAGGAAATGTCAATTTCCCTTTCTCCGAGATCTAACAATACTCACCATTCTGTTACTTCTGATATACAGCTGGCCCTGACAGCGGCTCTAGGATTATAGACTTAGAAAGCTTTACCGACTCCTGGGAACCGGGTACTCGGCTCCCAACTGCCGAGTACCCGTTTACCATAGAGCTCATATTGTTTGCATAGCCACCAAACAAGAGAAAACTATGGCTTGCCTCCGTGGGGCTGGGAGGCTGGGTCCGTAACAGAATGGTGAGTATTGTTAGATCTCGGAGAAAGGGAAATTGACATTTCCTGCATTCTCCTTCGATCAATACTCACCATTCTGTTACTTCTGATATACACCAGATTTGATCAGTCACCTGGTGGGAAGGGGCAAGCCATACATGCTAATTTTGCCCCTTGGAGAAAGATTTTAGACTTCAAACTTGACTAACGGAGACCTAAAAGGACCGTCAAGTTCACGGAACCGAATCACATTCGCGTCACAGCCCCCCCCCCCTTTTTCCTCCTAAGAAAAGGGAGAGAACTAACGAACATGTATCTCGCCTGAAAACACCAATATGCCAAGAGGGTTAACTACTCCCTGCATATCGCTTGTATTAGCCTGGAATGAGCATGAATATATACGATGAATGAACATGATACATATACATAATACAAAAAACTCTCACTTGTTGAATTACCTTATGATAACAGGACTTCAGACGTACCGCCTACAACCATTCACCGGTTCGGCCATCAGTGACACAATCTGGTTGACATCCTCTCGCTTGACCATGCCTGCTTTAGGTTCTTTTCTTACCAAAGTGAAAAAAGGGGAAAAGCAGTGTGGTCACTAACTATCGTTTCAAAACAGCTAAAGCGAGTGGATTGGCTGAGTCTGACACATCCCTCATATAGTAATCCGTAAATGAGGACTCACAGTGCCATTGTGCAACGGCCATGATGTCCTCTAACGGAACACCATTGTAAAGGGCGGTCGAGGCGGCTATTCCTCTAACATCGTGTGCCCTTACGCCCTGCACCTGGTGCCCAGTCGCCATCTCATGAGTAGTTTGAATGCATTCGACCACCCAACGAGAGATAGTATCCATGGATGCGGCGCCATAAGGCTTTTTATGGCAGATCCACAGATGTCTATCGTTCGACCGTAACGAGTCAGTCCGTTTCTTGTACTTAGTCAAAGCACGGACCGGGCACCAGACACTGGCATCACGATCAAACCTGGTTAACTTCGGTATAATGATCGGTTTGCCGGGATATCTCAAAGATTGGTTCTTTGACATAAATTCTGCTCTTGGCAGAAGACGCAGACCTTCTCCAGAAACAATAAATCGGTTCCTCTCTGCCGAAAGCGCATGGATCTCACTGCGCCTTCTAGCTGAGGAAGCTGCCAATAGAAAGACCGCCTTTAGAGTCAAATGCTTTAGACTAGCCGAACGCAACGGTTCGAATGGGTGCTTGGCCAGTACATTAAGCACTAAAGATAGACTCCAGGCTGGAATGACTACCGGTTGTCTCGGTCGGAGATTGCTCATTCCCTTCAACATCACGTTTAACTGGGCCACCTCTGGACTATCCCTGTTGGCTAGACAAGGGATAACTGATGCCAAAGCTGACTTGTATCCAGCAATTGTGACGGGAGCTAGTCCTGTAAAGAACAGCTCACAGAGAAAGTCTGCTATTTGCTGAATAGTGGATTGAAAGGTATCAATACCCTTTTCTTCACACCAGTCTGCAAATCTGTTAACCTTGTTGTTATATGACTTGAAGGTTGACCTCCTTCTCGCAGCCGCGATGAAATCAGCAGCCTGTCGAGAAAAGCCTTCCGACGTGGAACGTTGTTTGACAACATCCACGCAGTCAATTTGAACATTTCGGGACGCTCGTGTAGGAAGCGTCCCTTGGCCTGGGAGATTATGTTCGGAATCTCGGGCAACTGCACAGGATTTTCCACCAGCAGATCTAGAAGATCCGTGAACCACGCCCTGCTCGGCCAATACGGCGCTATTAGCAGGACCAGGCACGGTTCCTCCCTGACCTTCACCAATACCTTCGGTAGAAGAATGGTGGGTGGATACGCGTAAGCGTGCATCCCTCTCCAGCTTATCGCCAGAGCGTCTGTATCGACGGCATTTGGATCTGGAATCGGCGAGACATATGTCATGATTTGAGCATTTTCCTTTGTGGCGAACAAGTCCACGTTGGGTTTGCCCCAATGCTCGAAGATCCGTCGTAGAACTGGAGGGTTGAGGGACCATTCTGTTGGCAGGATTCTCTGTCTGCGAGACAAAGCATCCGCCAGAATGTTCAATCGGCCAGGAATATGAGCTGCTTTCAAAACAACCGAGTAATTCCTGCACCATTGAATCAAGTGCCACACCCTGATGCACAGGGTGGGCGACCTGGTCCCTCCTTGGCGATTTATATATGATACTACTGTCGAATTGTCCGACCGTATCAATATCACCTTGCCCCTGATCATCGGAAGGAATTCTTCCAACGCCAGTTCCACTGCCATCATTTCCAACAGATTGATATGCAGCTGACTCTCCGGGAGAGTCCATGTGCCCGAGACCTGGTGTTCTCCCAGGCAGGCACCCCACCCTTCCAGCGATGCATCCGTGTAAACGGACAGCTGGGGGTGGGGTAGGTGCAGCGAAACCCCTATTAGGAGATTCTGGCGCTGTTTCCACCATAGAAGATGCGATATTATCGGCTCCAAAACTGGCACCAGTTTTGACAGGGGTTCTGTTCTCTGTTTCCACAGAGACATCAGATACAACTGGATAGGTCTTCGCATTAGAGCAGCGTACGGGATAACCTGCTCCATGGAGACCATCATGCCCAGCATCTGAAGGAACCGCCTCGCCTGAATGTGGTTTCCCACTCGAAAACTCCCGAGGATGGCTAACAGAGACACCACTCTGGGCTCTGACGGGTAAACCCTGCCCTCCTCGAGGTCGAATCGCATCCCCAAATAAACGAAATGTTGAGTGGGTGTCAACTCGGATTTCTCCTCGTTGACTAACCAGCCTAGATCTGAAAGTAACTTCAGAGTCAGAGCAGTATCCACGTTCAACCTGGCTGCCGAGTCTGCCTTGAGCAGCCAGTCGTCTATGTAGGTGTGTAGCGCCACGTTCTCTTTTCTGAGAAACGCTGTCACCGCAAGGACCACTCTTGTGAAAACCCTCGGAGCTGTCGACAGGCCAAACGGGAGAACTGTAAACTCCCATACTTGATTCTGAAACGCAAATCTCAGAAACCTGTGCCAACTCCGATTGATCGGAATGTGGAAATATGCATCTTTCAGATCGATCGATACACACCACATTCCTTTCCTCAATCCCGCCATTACCGACCTCGGTGTTTCCATCTGGAACCGAGGCGTATGGATAAACCAATTTAATGGCCTGAGATTGAGTATGGGTCTCCATCCCCCCGTGCTCTTGGGGACAAGGAACATGTTTGAATAGAAGCCTGGAGTGTTCCGGTTTGCTGGTTTTATTGCTCCCTTCAGAAGCAAACCCGACACTTCCTTTTGAACGGCTTCTAACTTGTCTGGCTCCCTTGGTACGGGTGTCCAGACTGGTGCCAAAGACAGATTTTGCGGCGGAAAGTCCCACCACTCCGGCATGTAACCCTGGGATAACCATCCCAGGACCAGACTGTCTGACGTCACACCTCGCCAAGCCTCGACGAAACGCATGAGCCTTCCACCCACCATAGACGCCTCGACGTCTAACGGGGTTGTCCGGCTCGCAGTCCGCCCCCCCCCCTCTTTCTTAACGAGAGAGAGTGAGAACCATTTCGTTCTAGGCACGACGGGTATAACTGGCACCGCTGTTCCTGTCGCACAGGTGCGGTCCAGGCGGATATGAAGGGAGCTTGCGTACCCTCAGGTACGCTTCGGCCCCTTCTGTCCGCCCTTTGAGGCCTTACCCTTACCCTTCCCCTTGCCCTTACCACCTCTAGGGCGGTCAGGAGCAACATTGGGAAGGGTAGGCGTCTCTACAGCCTTCCTGGGTTTCTTTGCCGGCGGCGGCTCAGAAAACCCAGCCGAAACAGAAGCCGCAATAGGCCTGGCTTTCGCCTTGCCCTTATGCTTCTTCTGTTTCTTAGAAGGCTGTCCGGTTAGCGGCTTGCCCACAGCCCCTAGTGCGTGCGCTTGCCGCACCAGCTCTAGCTGGAGATTCACCGCTAACCGATTCTGCGCAATGCTGGCGGTGTCCTCTAAGATGGCCCGCGCCTGGCCACCAAAGATGCTAGGCCCTGTCAGGGGCGTCCCAAGAAGACGCTCCTTGACTGCCGTAGCCGGACGCATATGGTCAATGACCATTTGCCTCCTGGACTTCGTCACACGCGCTTGCACCCTTGCCAATGCGTCCATTGACAGCACCAAGCCGTCATTAACGCACGATAGCGCCACAGGTGGCACAGGGTGGCCTGCCCCCGCTTCAGCCCACACCGACTGAAGTAGACGATAGGAGTGATTGACAGCGCTCATGGCTGCCCTCACACCCTCATCGCATAGGGCCAGGACTTCTTCCTGGTGTACCTGGGCCTTATCCACTAGTGCCGGACCGGGACCACCCGAACCGGCACTTTGGACGCCCAGTACCCATCGGTCATCCTCCGTGACCGACGGGACTACACCATACCTGTCGTATTCACCCCGCGGAATACGGCACCTTGCCCGCACCTCCCTGGAGGCCGCAGGGAGCTGACCCTTGGTCATTAGTTGTTTGCTATAAATAGCATCCAACAATTCAATGAACCGTGGATCCAGTCCCACTGACTGGATCCGGGCCGCGGGCAAAATCCCCGTCCTAATCGACGCAACCGACGGACGGGGCGCATCTTCATCGGCCGTGGCCGAAACCACAGACGGGTCAACTCTGGCTAGCCACGCCAGAGCATCAGACCAGTCTAACTCCGAAGAAGATACTCCCGCAAACACGTCACCCGTTGACATGTTTACGGGTCTGCCAGCCATGGCCTCCCGGCCAGGAGCCACGGCTGACACTCCGCTACCACATGGTTCCGCCGCCACCCCATGAAACACTCCGGTCCATGGGGTAGGTCCGCACGGAAAACCGTACGGACCCGTAACCGTCGCGGAACCATAGCCGGCCACGGGCGCCAACGGCACCCCATGTCCGGCTGCCGGACCAGGCGAGATAGGTGAGTACCACGCCTGGCCCGGCACACCGGTTCCCCTAACGGCTGGTGACAAACCAAGCCGCGCGGAACCGGTGCACGGTAACGGATTGGCCTCAGCCGCAGGCGGAGCCGCTGACCTGGCTTGCGCCAAACCAGACAAATGGAGGCCGGTTCCGTCCAGGACGGAATCAACCTCCATATTCTCCACCTGCGGCTTCACGGGCCGCAGCAACCTCTCCTCCTCGGCCTCATCGTCTTCAGACTCCGAAGAGCCGTCACTAGACGAATAAACCGTGGAGCCGTCCTGGCGGACGGCTCCCACACCTGACGGACCGGCCACCGCTACTGGACCACCCGGAGGTGGCCGCAGAGAGACAGAACCCGTCTGGCCGAAGCCAGACGGACCCGCCAGGGGGCCGTACGAGACGGCCCCCTCGGTAACCAGTCCAGAATCCTGTCCGAAGACAGGATCCGTACCAGGCATGGGGAGAAACTGCCCCCCAACCTTTGGTAGCAGGGACGACACCAGCGTGGGCAGAACGCTATGCAGAAAACCCTGCATAGCCGGACCAAACCACGCCGGCGGTGCCATCTCCGCCACCTCCAGCTGGGGACGTGGAGCACCCCCACCGGCCGAACCGGGCGCTCCACGATTTCCTCTCGGACCGCCTGACCCCGCGTCAGACCCAGCCAAGTCCTTCTGGGCAAGGAACTTAACCATCGTTTCGACGGACCACACTGCACAAACATTACACCTATGATCTATATTACACAGGGCACACCTAAAACAGACATGGTCCTTGAACATAACACGGACAAACTTATGGCAGTCGTCACATGATGGCGGGGCTGGCTTGGCCTATAAAATAAGCACAAACCTACAATAAACAAGCGGAACGAGACACGGATGGAAGGCAGACAATTAATTTTCAAATATTTTGACTCATAAATTAACCGTAACCTCCCGCACCCCACCCCGCCACGTTACAACAACGATCGCATTGATTATGACGACAAGAACGCGGCGGGCACAACACACCCATAATAGATCCTACAGGATGTGTAACGGCTCCAGGAATCATATCGCATAGCATTCAGGGTATATTTACTAATCAATATAAATTATACTCCTAACGAACGCAGCACGATATGTGAAGAAAACAACAAAATGTATAACAACTGCTGTCTCACACGGTAAAACCGCAGACCACGCATCTACTCAAGAATTTTGAAACCACCGATCATTGCAAACCGATCGTGATCACACGAAAAACTTGATCATTCTAAAGTTTCCGGTACCATTTTTTAGTACGCAGCACCCAGAATAAGATGCGCGAATTAATGAAAAAATTTTTCTTCACATAAACATCCGAGTGACCGGGTGTGACGTCACCCGCTCGGATTCTACGGAGAACGACGTCAGCCGATATTCGTGTTAGAAATACCGTAGCAAACACCTATTTTCATATCTGCCGATCGCCTGTTGGGGTTTAAAGAAGGCGATCGTCTGGCATATATCGTTGCTAGCACACGTCCCAGATTCTATGGGGTTAGAAATTGGAACATGCGACACAACGAAATTTAGAGACCTAAGTCTTTTAACTATGGATATAAAGAACAATACAACCTGGTTATCTTGGGCGGTATTCTCCATAGTCCTTAGTTATTCCTTTAGCGCACAAACTATCACCGATTAAAGACTTAGAATCTTTTTAAAAAACACTAAAATCCCTAATGCGAAAAGCATGTATTGCACTTGTTGCTATGCAAACAAGAATGAGCTCTATGGTAAACGGGTACTCGGCAGTGGGGAGCCGGGTACCCGGTTCCCAGGAGTCGGTAAAGCTTTCTAAGTCTATAATCCTAGAGCCGCTGTCAGGGCCAGCTGTATATCAGAAGTAACAGAATGGTGAGTATTGATCGAAGGAGAAATATCGTTGTTAGCACACGTCCCAGATTCTATGGGGACAGAAATTGGAACATGCGACACAACGAAATTTAGAGACCTAAGTCTTTTAACTATGGATAATAAAGAACAATACAACCTGGTTATCTTGGGCGGTATTCTCCATAGTCCTTAGTTAATCCTTTCAGAACACACAAACTATCACTGATTAAAGACTTAGATTCTTTTAAAAAACACTAAAATCCTTAATGCGAAAAGCATGTATTGCACTTGTTGCTATGCAAACAAGAATGAGCTCTATGGTAAACGGGTACTCGGCAGTGGGGAGCCGGGTACCCGGTTCCCAGGAGTCGGTAAAGCTTTCTAAGTCTATAATCCTAGAGCCGCTGTCAAGGCCAGCTGTATATCAGAAGTAACAGAATGGTGAGTATTGATCGAAGGAGAATACATATGCCTACGCTCACTGAGCCTCATTCTTGTTACAGTAGCTTGTATCGATCGATAGCTAACACTACCCGGTAACATAAGAAGTGAATATAGATCCAGTGTCCAAGGACCCCACACTCTCAGATTTGGGGGTCCCATTGTAAAATCTGGGGGTCCCATGGGGTCCTCATCTGAAATATGGGGGGCCCATGTTTTTTTCTTAAAATAAACACAACACATTGATCTAATTATAAAGTACTTTATTAAACATGTTGAAAGCACTAGTTATGACTTTGTGTAAATACTGTCAATGTATATATAGAGAATATTAACTATGCAGTGGTAAATTTTCAAAAATATGTATTCTGTGATCTACAATGGTGGCTAAAATTGATCTATTGAAATGGCTGTCCCGTTAGTGGTTTCCCCACAGCCCCTAGTGCGTGCGCTTGCCGCACTAGCTCTAGGTTTACCGCTAACCGATTCTGCGCGATACTGGCGGTATCCTCTAAGATGGCCCACGCTTGGCCACCGAAGATGCTAGGCCCTGTCAGGGGCGTCCCAAGAAGACGCTCCCTGACTGCCGTAGCCGGACCCATATGGTCAATGACCATTTGCCTCCTGGACCTCGTCACTCGCGCTTGCACCCATGCCAATGCGTCCATCGACAGCACCAGGCCGTCATTAACACATGAAAGCGCCACAGGTGGCACAGGGTGGCCTACCCCTGCTTCAGCCCACACCGACTGAAGGAGACGATACGAATGATTGACAGCGCTCATCGCTGCCCTCACACCCTCATCGCATAGGGACAGGACTTCTTCCTGGTGTACTTGAGACTTATCCACTAGTGCCGGACCGGGGCCACCCGACCCGGCACTCTGGACTCCCAGTACCCATCGGTCATCCTCCGTGACCGACGGGACTACACCATACCTGTCGTATTCCCCCGCGGAATACGACATCTTGCCCGCACCTCCATGGAGGCCACAGGGAGCTGACCCTTGGTCATCAGTTGTTTGCTATAAATAGCATCCAACAATTCTATGAACCGTGGATCCAGTTTCACTGACTGGATCCGGGCCGCTGGCAAAATCCCCGTCCTGATCGACGCACGGGGCGCATCTTCATCGGCCGTGGCCGAAACCACAGACGGGTCAATCCTGGCTAGCCACGCCAGAGCATCTGACCAATCTACCTCCGATGAAGACACCCCCCCCCCCCCAAACACGTCACCCGGTGACGTGCTCACGGGTCTGCCAGCCACGGCCTCCCGGCAAGGAGCCACGGCTGACACGCCAGGCACTCCGGTACCACACGGTTCCGCCGCCACCCCATGAAACACTCCGGTCCATGGGGTAGGTCCGCATGGAAAACCGTACGGACCCGTAGCAGTCACGGAACCATAGGCGGACACGGGCGCCAACGGCACCCCACGTCCGACTGCCGGACCAGGCGAGATAGGTGAGTACCACGCCCGGCCCGGCACACCCGTTCCCGTGACGGCTGGTGCCAAACCAAGCCGCACGGAACCGGTGCACGGTAACGGATTTGCCTCAGCCACAGGCGGAGCCGCTGACCTGGCTTGCGCCAAACCAGACAAATGGAGGCCGGTTCCGTCCAGGACGGAATCAACCTCCATATTCTCCACCTGCGGCTTCACGGGCCGCAGCAACCTCTCCTCCTCGTCTTCAGACTCCGAAGAGTCGTCACTAGACGAGTCAACCGTGGAACCGTCCTGGCGGACGGCTCCCACACCTGACGGACCGGCCACCGCTACTGGACCACCCGGAGGTGGCCGCAGAGAAACAGAAACCCGTCTGGCCGAAGCCAGACGGGACTGCCAGGGGGCCGTACGAGACGGCCCCCTCGGTAACCAGTCCAGAATCCTGTCCGAGGACAGGATCCGTACCAGGCATGGGGAGAAACTGCCCCCCAACCTTTGGTAGCAGGGATGACACCAGCGTGGGCAGAACGCTATGCAGAAAAACCCGGCATAGCCGGACCAAACCACGCCGGCGGTGCCATCTCCGCCACCTCCAGCTGGGGACGTGGAGCACCCCCACCGGCCGAACCGGGCGCTCCACGATTTACTCTCAGACCGCCTGACCCCGCGTCAGACCCAGCCAAGTCCTTCTGGCAAGGAACTTAACCATCATCTCAACGGACCACACTGCACAAACATTACACCTATGATCAATATTACACAGGGAACACCTAAAACAGACATGGTCCTTGAACACGACACGGACAAACTTATGGCATTCGTCACATGATGGCGGGGCTGGCTTGGCCTATAACATAAGCACAAACCTACAATAAACAAGCGGAACGAGACCCGGATGGAAGGCAGACAATTAATTTTCAAATAATTTGACTCATAAATTAACTGTACCCCTCCCGCACCCCCACCCCGTTACAACAACGATCGCATTGATTATGACGACAAGAACGAGGCGGGCATTAAACACACCCATAATAGATCCTCCAGGATGTGTAACGGCTCCAGGAATCATATCGCATAGCATTCGGGGTATATTGACTAATCAATATAAATTATACTCCTAACGAAAGCAGCACGATATGTGAAGAAAACAACAAAATGTATAAAACTGTATCACACGGTAAAACCGCAGACCACGCATCTACTCAAGAATTTTGAAACCACCAATCATTGCAAACCGATCGTGATCGCACGTAAACTTGATCATTCTAAAGTTTCCGGTACCATTTTTAGTACGCAGCACCCAGAACAAGATGCGCGAATTAATGAAAATTTTTTCTTCACATAAACATCCGAGCGACCGGGTGTGACGTCACCCGCTCGGATCCTACGGAGAACGACGTCAGCCGATATTCGTGTTAGAAATACCGTAGCATAACACCTATTTTCATATCTGCCGATCGCCTGTTGGGGGTTAAAGAAGGCGATCGTCTGGCATATATCGTTGTTAGCACACGTCCCAGATTCTATGGGGTCAGAAATTGGAACATGCGACACAGCGAAATTTAGAGACCTAAGTCTTTTAACTATGGATAATAAAGAACGATACAACCTGGTTATCTTCGGCGGTATTCTCCATAGTATCCTTTAGTTAATCCTTTCACGAACACACAAACTATCACAGATTAAAGACTTAGATTTTCTTTCACAAAAAACACTAAAATCCTCAATGCAGAAAGCATGTATTGCTCTTGTTGCTATGCAAACAAGAATGAGCTCTATGGTAAACGGGTACTCGGCAGTTGGGAGCCGAGTACCCGGTTCCCAGGAGTCGGTAAAGCTTTCTAAGTCTATAATCCTAGAGCCGCTGTCAGGGCCAGCTGTATATCAGAAGTAACAGAATGGTGAGTATTGATCGAAGGAGAAAGCGTGAATCCCAGAAATACCATCCGAGTCAACACGCAAATTCTTTATCAATAAATTTACTAAACTACACCTGATGGCTTGGACCGGGAGCATCCTCCGGCGACTTGCCAGTGTCAGACATACTAATAATAGTCAAAATCAAGTTGCATAACAACTTAAAGCTCCAAAAAGATCGAAAGCAAAAGCAAGGCTAGAAAGCGTGTTGCAATGGCATGTTAATATTTTAGGAAGCATGAGAGCCCCGCGCATGCACGAGCTTGGGCCGCACATGCGCTGGACTGTCATTTGAGTAACCTGCCCAGTGGGGGCGGTTTCTTTTTAATTCTGAGTATTATTGAAGCTAGGTCGATATTTAGGAAATATCAGAGTATCAGGGTGATAAGTATACTCTTGATGTGAAAAACCCTTTATCGTGAGAATTTACTCGGCTGGTTGGATGAGAATCGTTATCACGTAAGAATAGTTGCCAAACCAGCTGTCTCGCTGTCCTGCATTCAATAGATTGGTCTGCTGAATCTTTCTAACATTATGCATCTTTCAGTTAGCTACTATAGTAAATAAGGAATCCGAAAATTTACCGTATAGCGTGCTCATTATTTGGCCTGGTGGTTCTTGAGAAGTTGTTTAAAGAAAAAGGTGGCGGACGGACAGTCGCCACGGCATAAGCTCACTTGGCCTTTCAGGCCAGTTGAGCTAAACATATTGTATACAACATACCCAGTTATTAGGTTTGCCATCGTCTCGGCCAGAGCAATCAGCCCACATATAGTAATCTGTGTATTTGCCTTCCTTTTTGCGGCTCTGTATAAACCATGTGTGATTGCGACTTGTATGATTGGGCACAAAATCAAGAAGAATCTTCACTCCTATAACGAGAGCATTAAATATGTAGTTTGCAAAGACAAAGAGACAATCCTATTTTCTAACTATTGTCACCTGTACAGACTTGGAATTTCACTGGAACTACTTGGTCATGTTGCTCATTCATTGCCAGTGGTTTGGTTGGAAATCCAGATTGTTTATCAAATGTATCCAGAGAAATAATGACGTCCACACTTTGAATAAGTACCAGGGTTCGTACACCTATCTGGGTTTCAAATTCCATGACTTTTCCTGACCAAAATTAACAAATTCCATGACCACCAACAATGACTTTTCATAATGAACCTTCAGTCATTTGACTTTCAGTTAGCAATTTTCATGACCTCCAAGTAGTTATTAGACTATTTTTTGAAAATAATTGTCCACTGAAATGACTGGTGAAGAAGAGCCAATTGAATTAAACTCAAATCTTGCGAGACTTGAAGAAACCCGAGAAAATGGCGTTAAAAAAAAATAATGATTGCCAATAATTTAATTTTCCATGACTTTTCCATGACCTATAACAAAAATGTTGATTTTCCATGACTTTTCCAGGCCTGGAATTTTGATTTTCAAATTCCATGACTTTCCAGGTTTTCCTTGACCCGTACGAACCCTGAAGTACTATGTTACTTAAAATACTAACACATGTAACATAGGCTGCACCCATTGTACCAGTTGTTTAATCATTTCATGCCTAAGCCGACCATAACCAGCCTGTACAGTTGCGGTGAGGAATGCCAATTTGTAGGCCAAGAGAAAACTATTATCACTGGAATGATCGGTTCGGTAACTGAGACAGTGACAGTCTTCGACACAGTAATTTCTTTCGGATTGAGAAATTAGGCTACCACCATCATTGTTTCCAGGATTTGTCGGTGAAAGTGTTATACATAGCAAAGACTGCAATTGACAAGTGGACAAGGCAAAAACTTAGATTTTCTAATAGATGAATCCACTTTTAGCTCTGCCCCATCTCTAGGTAAGCTACATCCATGATTTGCGTGTGTTGAGATCAGTTTATACACTGAATCCTAAATTCCCAATTCCCTAACTATAGATACAGCTAACCTGTTAAATATTTAGACATTAATTTGACTGGGGTCTGTTTTCAACAGAATGTTTATTAAATGATAAGGACATACAATTCGTACAACTGACAGACTTTCAAAAGTTCATGATGGACTTAGCACGTCATCCAATAGATATTTTGATTGTGACCATACAGAAAAAGGTGTTGAATATCTTGGAATTAATTTGACTTCCTATCAAATGAATTTCAAAATATTCAACATAATAAGTGTTATATCGCAAAGAATTTACTTGTAGGTGAAATTATTAAGGATTAGAGAATTGCCATGCTACTGTAAAAGGGTTAATGGAGACTCACAATTCAGCAGTACAAGGGATAATTGGGCACATGAAATTCAGCAATGAAAGATTTAATGGAGACCCACCATTTACCAGTAAAAGGGTTAATTGATGCTTGCAATTCAGCATTAAGTGTTAATTGCTTTTTGCAATTCAGCAGCAAAATGGGTTTGAGACATGCACATTACATACCAGATTTTTTCATGGTCTTGACAAATGCGACAAACTCGTCATGGCTGCCAAATTCAGAGTTGATCTTCATGTGGTTTGTGACATCATATCCGGAATCTAACAGTGGCGACTCATAGATCGGGTTCAACCAAAGAATCTTGCTCACATTCGTGAAATAGTCAGCCTTATCTTGGATACCTATAATTTGGAAACAAAAACATTAAAATAAAAGTGTGGACCAGGCTAATGCAAAGGGTGGAGATAGGCCTTTATGCTACATGCATACCGATATATTGTATACTGGTATCATAAGTATACTGGTTCCTAAACCGCTATGATTATACATATCTATATATATACATGTGTATATCCATATATATATATATCTCTATATATATATATAAAATTAAAGATTTGCCACAGCAATTATCAATTTGCTATGTAAATATATAATATATATATTGAGCCAAAAAAGTTTAGCAACAGTGAAGATTGGTTTGCTATATTAAAACTGCGTCCATTTATAACCAAATTTGCAGGCATGTTTCGTCAATGTAATGTCTCGCTGATCATGAAGAAATGCAAATCATTTCTTGCATTTCTCGGCCGCACGCTTACTGCATGTGAAAATGCATTTTTCATGCACTGGCCCACATTGGCGGGTAGCGAAGGCAAAAATTCACCATATTGCAAAAGCAGATAACGAACAGACTCCATGATGCTGGACTGCATGCCCGTCGGCCACTTGTTGCTGTTCCGCTTACAGAGCGTCACATCGAGAATCAGTTTGCATGGGCAAGAACTCATCAGCGATGGCGTGCTCAACAATGGAGCCACGTTTTGTTCAGTGATGAGTCGAGGTTTTGTGTGGATGTGGCGGATGGTAGGCACCGGGTTTGGCGACATCTAGAACGGTATGATGCAGCCAACATCATTCAGCACGACAGATTCGGTGGTGGCAGTGTCACGGTGTGGGCTGGAATCCATGAAAATGGCAAAACAGATCTTATAGTGATTCGCGGAAATTTAACGGCTCAATGTTACTGTGAAGAAGTTGTCGCCCCTGTTGTCATCCCTTTTATGCAGCATAGTTCAGACTTTATGTTCCAGCAAGACAACGCCCGTCCTCATTCAGCTAGGGTCACCAGTGATTTCCTTGAGGCTAACAATGTTCCGGTGTTGGACTGGCCAGCGCGATCACCGGACCTGTCTCCTATCAAACATGTGTGGGACATTCTTGGCCGTATGGTGTTTGAGAACCAATCACATCTTCACAACGTGCGGGAGCTGGAAGCTGCACTGCTCCAGGAATGGGATGCGATTCCTCTTCGTGACATCAGGTGCTTAATTCGAAGCATGAGAAAGCGATGTACGGCGATGGTTAATGCTTCCTTTTGATGTATATTACCATGCACCCAAGTTTGGTTCCAATTGGATCAGGCATTGCTGAGATATAAACTTAACTTAAAGGTTTACGCCGCCGCCGGAAAAGTGATACCTATGTGCGAGACAAAAACTACGAGAATTACAATAGCGCATTCGCGGTTAAATCCGCTTTTCATACATACCCAATTTACTGATCGGTATATTTCGCCTAGAAAATGGACTGACTGTTAGCGCTAGAAAATCAGAGGGGTTCTCTTATATTTCTCCATACTTAACTTAGTAAGCACAGCTTCGTTTCCAGAAATATGTGGTCAGCTATAATTAGGTCTCCATGATCAATGCTAGGTGAGTGATCACTCCTCTTGCAGAATCAAAATGTGAAAAACTATTAATAACATTATGCTTAGACAAAAATATTCAAATTTTGATTTGTTTTAAAATTTTAGGCCAGTGATTAACTGCTCCCCTGCAATGAAAAGTCAGGTGAGCTATGCAAGCGAGAGTGATAGCGCACATTAGAAACGAAGCCCTGACTAAGCATACAAACTTCTAATTATCTAAGACAGTAAGACTTCTCTATCGAAGCTGGTAGATTATATGAATGTGACAGGCTTGCTTTTACACAGTAGGATCAAATGTTGCGACTTAAGGGCGAGTCGCAAAAACTGCACATTTTTACTATTGTAGGACTATGACTCTCGCCCGCCATATCATAAACGGCATAGGGCAGACAGAGTCAGAGAACTCGGACTAAGGTACGGATTGACTAAATACCAACAGGAAAGGGGTGAAACGACCCATTAACATAAGTATGTCCACCAAGTCTTGTGGTGAACTAACAGGTGTACAACACAGTTACATACCCAGCGACTGGGAGACAAGTGAGCATACATATGTTATAATGTTACCTTTAATGTCACCAACTCCATTTCCATTGCTGTCTTTGAACGATTTTGGATAAACTTGGTAGATTATATCTTTGTTCCACCACTTGTGATCGGGTCGATAAGGGCACCGAGGAGCAAGTACAATGATCAAGATTGCTGCTACTAACATCGCAAGCCATCCAATCCAGAAAAGAGCGAACAACGCAATGCGGATACGTACCCAGAACCGATCGTTGGCGTACTTCATCAGTTCATCTTTTCCCAAACCTGTAAATGGCTCCTTATCTTTCTTTGGAATTTTAATCTTGACATCATCGGTATCAACTTTACTGTCGTTCAGAAACTTTACAGTCGAATCGTCATATTCAGGATTTTCGTACACAACATCGGCAGCTGCAAATTCTTCCTCTGGCAGTTTCTCTTTTTCCACGGTATAATTTTCGTTCACTGCAGAATCCATATTGCTAAATGTCGAGAGTTATTGTACTTTAAATCTCTTATAAACACAGAAGACGGATGTTTTTATATTACTGAATAAATTTCGGATTGCTATAAAGGTATTTTCAAAAGTATGATGCAAACGTTAGAAAATATGCTTAATTTTATGCAACATCCGGGCAACTGGTACTTGTTGTTGCGTTGAATAAATCCCGTCTCTCAGACCACAGCCCTTGAGTCTCCTTCTGGAGTGGATTCCTAATTACTTAGGTTTACTTAGGTTCCTTATGAGCACAGGCCTATGCCCCTATGGTCAGATCTTCATCATCATAATAAGGTGCTCTGTCGCTTCCGGATTCCAATTGTGCGGTGTAGTTATTATATATTAATGGTTGGTCTGTCCAATGTCTGTCATGGCATAAGTGGCCAGGTCCTAGGATGGGCAGAAGATTTCCTGAGAAACCGCAAACAGCAGGTCCGGGTCAACAATGCAACATCAATGCAGTCAGATGCTACAAGTGGTATTCCCCAATGTAGTGTGCTATGTCCCTTACCATTTGTTATCTATATAAATGATCTGCCAAATGTTGTCGATTCAGATGTGTACATGTTTGCAGACGACACCAAGTTATCATGCCGAATCAAGGACCAGAAGGACTGTGATAAACTGCAAACATATTTAACAAACCTACAGACATGGTCAGAAGTATGGTTAATGAAATTTCACCCAATGAAATGCAAGGTAATGACATTATCCAGAACAGAATCAGATTCATATGACTACTGGATGAAATCTGAAAATGGAGCCAAGACATCCCTTGAACATGTCACAGAGGAAAAAGACATAGGCGTCATTATAGATTCGAAATTGATATTTGACAGCCATATTTTTGAAAAGGTTAACAAAGCTAATAAAATCATGGGCATCATCTGTAGGACATTTGTTTACCTGGAACATGGTATACAGGCGAGCAAGGGGAGATATGATAGAGACATACAAAATGTTAACTGGAATTTATGACCCAAACGCTACCTCCCTATTTCAGATGCAACATGATTCAGTAACCCGTGGTCATCACCTGAAGATCTACCAAAAGATTGTTAGGAACGAACCTTAGGAAGAATTTTTTTTCCTTGATAGTTTGCTACCTATGGAATAGCCTGCCAGAATCTGTCATTTCAGCACCAACAGTCATATCATTTGAAAAACGACTAGACAAGATATGGCAATGTCAAGAGGCGGTCTATGACTGTACACAAAAACTGACCAGAACAGATGGCACAGAGATTGATGTGACTGAAGAGGAAGGCTGAGAGAAATAATGTACATATATAGACAATTGTCATGATTGTATGAAATCATCACAGGCGTAGGCGGCACACAGCAGCTCACGCCCATGATACATATTCATACAGCAGACTAATATATATATATATATATATATATATATATATATATATATATATATATATATATATATATATATATATATATATATATATACACCTGTGCAAAAGTTAAGCACCACCCTATTTTTACGCACATGCGAGGGTATATTCATGTGCTATGAAGAAAGCAATAGCATAAACATTTATGTACCCATCCATCTTAGTGCAAGAGGTAATAATGCAACTAGAGGAATGCTGATTATGATGGTGGGGAAACACTGTATGTTTTTGTTTGAACTTGAAAACGAGGCCTGAATATGGTTACGTTGACACAACTGACAACTATTGCCCTACAGTTGACACACGTGGCTAGATTGTCATTAATGGTGTCTGAAAACGAAGTTTAACATCTGTGCACGAGTTTGAGACTGTCATTATTAACACCGGGTATATCCACCTTGTGCCTGGATGACGGCCTGGACACGATGTCTCATGCTGGTCACCAACCGACTGATACGCCATTGTGGTATTCGTTGCCATTCAAGATGGAGTGCGTCTGTTAATTCCTGTAGGTTCTGCACAGGAGGATCCCTCCTTCTCACCATGTTTCCCAGAATCTCCCAGATATGCTCAATAGGCTTCATGTCAGGGCTCCTTGCTGGCCATGGTAGGGTTTCGATGGCATTCTGGCGGAGGTATTCATGCACAGCTCTAGCACGATGTGGTCGGGCGTTGTCATCCATGAATATAGGGTGGGTTCCAGGTGCATGATTTACAAAATGAGGGACCACAACTCTATCCAGTATGGAATCTTGATATTTTTGTCCATTTAGTGTTCCAGGTACAGTCAACAGATCCAGCTTACAATCAAATGAGATGCACCCCCATATCATAACGGAACGTCCACCAAATGGAACTTCTTCCATGATGTTACGTTGGTCGTACGCCGTGCGTCTGGACCTCCATACACGAGTTCGACCATCTGTGGCATGAAGCAGGAACCGACTTTCATCGGACCAGTGTACCCGTCTCCAGGATCTCATGTTCCAGTGTCTTCTTTCGTTGCACCACCTCAGACGCTCCTCTTTGTGGTGTGCAGTGAGGAGAGGACGTCTGACAGGTCTCCTAGCTTTCATGCCAGCAGCATACAGTCTCCTTTTGACGGTAGACATTGACACTCTATTGCGCGTTTCCCATTGCTGGCTGAGCACTCCGCTGTTGGTGAATGGAGATCTCCTAACAAGGCGTACTAGGGCTCGATCATCACAGGCAGTAGTCTTCTTCGGTCTTCCAGATCTAGGCCTGTCCTTCACCTCGTTAGTTTGCCCATGTTTTGCAATCAAACGACTGATTACAGTATGGTTAATGTTCAGCTGTCTGCCAATCTCTCTGCATGACATACCAGTGGTATGCATGCCTATGATTTGCCATTTCACACGATCACTTAACCTTCGTCTTGCCATAGCGGTTCACAATCAAGAGCTAATTCTCTCTGTACAAATAAACCACGGTCATGAACACAAAATTCCTAATCTTGTCGCCTAAATCTGTATGTAATGTTCTACACCTCAAACTGGACTTTTACATAGCTGAACACGTGTGCTGTTTCCCGCCACGCACGGACATCAAGCGGCGTGAAGTCATGCATGCATGTGCATTTCGTACTTGGAATTATGTCAGCTAACGCGGGGACAAAAAGTATGGCAGCCTAGTTGTACCATCATGTTTCTACGTTCTATTGTTTTTGCTGGTGCTTAACTTTTGCACAGGTGTATATATATATATATATATATATATATATATATATATATATATATATATATATATATATATATATATATATATATATATATATATATATATAATATATATAAACAGAAGTTATACAACCATTGTGAAGGATCCCATATATGTATATACTATATGTATATAGCTTGTATATATTAAATGCTACTGAATATATCTATAGCCAGCTTCATGTAAATACAAAAACAGAAGAGGGCATTATTCTAAAAATTTAAAAGTCAGACATAGCCAGAAATTTTGGATCATCAAGTTTATTAGTGCATAGGAACAGAGCATAGAAGTTTTAGAAACCTGCGCTCAGAAACTTTACCTAGATTACCTAGATTATCATCATCATCTTTGCGACGTTGGAGGCCATAGTAAGGCCGATTGCCGATCTCAACTTAAATACATATTGTGTATTGTTGCGCATACACAGATAGTGGATGTACAATTTACATATGTACATAGGTTAGTAATTGGTAAAATCAGGTTGGTAGGACATGCCCACCTATTCAGGTTTGATGTACAGAGGTATAAACAAGATTTACAGATGCTGGTAAGACATGTTCCTCTACCTTGCTTGGGTGCGCTTTGGCTATACACAAGTGTGCTAAACGTTAGTGTATCTGGTAGGATGCGCCCACCTGGCCTGGTCACATGTAGCTATATACAGTTGTGGTCGACACTGATGAGGTTGGTAGGACAAGCCCACCTAGCCTGGTGCCAAGTACCGGTGCATAGCTGATGAAGAGGGTGGTAGAATATGCCCACCTGCCTGGTTGTGTGTCCATATGCTATGTATGTAAGTATTAACTGCTGTGAGGTTGGTAGGATATATCCACCTGGCCTGTTTGGATGTACAATATATACAATATGTACAGTGCAATGCGGTGCGATAGCTGCTGATTGGAATGGTAGGACATACACACCTGCCCCAGTTGCATGTGCATAAGCTTTATCTATATGATACGTGGGATGACTGTTGAAATGATTGAGGTTGGTAGGACACACCCACCTGTCAAGGCGAGCCCTAAATGTGTTGACCAACGGCGCTTCTACTACATGTTCTGGCAGCTTGTTTCAGACTTTTACAGCCTGAACTGCAAAATAATTTCTCCTCAATTCTAACTTTACCCTTGGTTGGAAAATTTTCCTATTATGCCCTCTAGCCTCATCTCGTTGCACAACATAGTTTCTTAAGGTGAACATACCTCCTGTTTCCATGTCATAGATAACACGCAGCATCTTATAAACTTCAATCATATCTCCACGAACTCTTCGAAAAGCCAGTATTGGGAGCCTAAGTCTTTCTTCATAACTTAATTCCCTTAAGCCTGGTATCTGCTTCATAGCTCTTCTCTGGACATTTTCTATTAGTGTTAACTCGTTTTTTCTGAATGGGCCCCACAGCGATGCTGCATAATCCAGGTGGCCTCTAACCATTGCCGTATACAGTGGTATAAACGTCTTCTCATTTAGGTTAACATAGGCACGTCTGACTATTGCAAACATACTGGTTGCTTTGATGACCTTTTCACTAATGTGCTTTTCAAAATTTAGACCTTCGTCTATAGTGACACCTATACCCTTTTCTTGTTCTGATCTTGTTAGGTATGTGTCTTTGTATCAGCAATAATGTGATAATTGTGTCCCTCTGTTTTCATCTGCCCAAAACTCATGTTGACACATTTATCTGGGGGAAAGCGCAGAAGCCAAGTGTTTGACCATTCAGCCAGCTCATCTAAGTCTGCTTGTAAAAGGGCATGGTCCTCTTCTATAATAATTGCTCTAAAAATCTTTGTGGCATCTGTGAATAGGTATATATCTGACATTACATGACTTGGCAAATCATTTATGTAGATGACAAAAAGTAGAGGGCCTAAGATACTGCATTGGGGAATCCCACTTGTTACATCCATCAAACTAGATTCTTCACCACCGATGGTCACTTGCTGTTTTCAGTTGCTAAGAAATGATTTGATCCAACCATGAATTGATTTTGCTTTCGAGAAGGCTTTCTATATGTTTTCTGTGGCATGTTGCACTAGGATAAGCATTTTTGCAGCGAAACAGGAAGTGAGCTATATTTTCTGGCTCTGAGTGGCATAGTGGGCATATATTGGATTCGCGACCATTGGTGAATCTCTTTCTTGCACTCTGGAGGGTTTAAGTTCCAGTGAGGATTTTTGTTTTGATGGTAACTCGTTGGACATCTCATACATTGGCTGTTATGGTCCATGTGTTGTGTGTTACTTCAATCTTACAGTTGTCCACATTCAGATGTTTCAGAGAGGATTTAGTGTGTGCCTCTTCCTGTAATGTATTGGTCCAAAAGGAGTTGATACTTGAGCATACTCTTGTGGTCCAAGCTGCCTTGTTTATGGGACTCTCCAGGAACTGTAATGGGCTACCAAGGTTATACATTTCTAACAACATTGCAACCATGCAGAACCAACTCTTCTCTGATCAACGGTTGACTATCAGCTGTCTATGTGCTAGGTTTGCGATGGTAGAACCTTTGGTATAGGCAATAGCAGCAAACAGTGTGAGGCGCCACACCTCGCTCTCAGCCTCGAATGGTCTGGCCCTGAGAAGAACGTATGTGGCCAAACTTGCACATGATTTTGGGAGATGCTGGATATACCACAAGGTCGCTTGGTGGAATAGCTCCAGGACTTTTAGTTCATTCTGATTCATTCATACTGACTCTAAGCCATGTGCATAACATGCTAAGACATACATCGTGTATAACTTATATGCAAATGGAGGAGGAAGGCCATTTAGTCCATGGAATCCTGCTCCCATCATCATGTACAGGGTACGACGTCCTTTGCTGATGCTATCTTGAACAAGAGATGAAATTTGTGCTGTAATATTGATGCGTCTGCTGATACCTAAGTGTGTAAACTAATCAGATTCTGGAACCGGCATGTTATCAATCTTCCAGCACTGCATGTCATTCCAGATTTCAGTTGGTATGCATGAGTTAAAAATTGATATAGTTGCCGTCTTAGGATGTAGTTTGTACCGTTCATAGTTCGCTAGGTTCTCGACTGTTGATAGATTGAGCTGCATATCACAAAGAGAGTCTGTCAGAAGAATGATATCATCAGCACAAGCGACCCTGTCCAGATCTATAGTGCCTATTTTGAAGCCTGAGCTTAGGAGACCAAGTTTGATTAGCATCATTGTTGTTTAAAGCACTTATATATTTATCTATGTGCAGCAAAAAATAGAAACAAATTGTTTGTGTACATGTTTATCAGAGCAACGCAAAGTAGTTTTGTTAATCATCTCTTGTTTTGTGTACAAGTTCATTAGCGCATTGTTAATGTTCATATTGTTAGTATGTCTCGGTGACTGGTATTAATCTTCATCATCATCGTCATCATAACAGGAGTCACGAAATGGACGAGTGTTAAGCGCCATTTTTGAAAATTTGGATATTCAAAATAATTTTTCGCTTATGTTCAAGGACAATTCTAGGATTGGTAAAAGTGTACTTTATTTGAAAGACTATTATATGACTAACATATTGGATCCTAAATAAAAACAATAGACAAATAATATGAGTAATTATAGCATCGTAAACATAGGATTATTTTATCTCCTGGGCGGCGCCATTTTCTTGCAATGAGTGCGAGATTTCATGAGATCCTGATGTTATCCCTGCACCAACATTATCTTTGCCGAGCACGAACGCTGTACAGTAAATATGTATATGCACGGAGGCCTAACATGTGCTAATTTGTAATCATTAAGACATTGTCCAGTTAAGCTAGTAAGTTTTTCAAGTAATTCTAGTGTCCAATGTCGGTGGGGAATGGTTAACCCCTAGACCGCTGAAGCATAGATTCTATTATCTTTATCCTATCAGAATGTGTTCATCTTGGTAACAATGCTGTTTTAAGTCATTGTTGTGCATGACAGCAACACGTTCCAGCAACATTTTCCCCCCAAAATGTACCCCAGCACTATCTCTGTAAGTAGACCATTAAGGATTTTACACCATGCGATAAGGGTTAAATGAAGTGGCACACTTGACACATGCGTATTGTCAAATTACTCAGCCGACTCAAGATACCGTTATAGCGTCTGTCGCAGGCAGTGTAAATATATATTCCAAGAAAACATATGATATGATAATATTGCCGGAACCACACAGCCAATTGTAATAATTCTGATACCTGTCTGTAGGTGCAAATTCGAAGATGTATCCAATGCTAGGATATTAGAATCGGCCTAGTGGTTCAAAAGATACACTCTGCAGGAAAAACTAAGTCAGCAAAATGGGAGAATTTGCTGTGCCGAAGCTTTACAATGTTATCATATAACGGGAAAAATTCCATCAACATATCTTAATTATTGACATTACTACAGCTTGCCGGGCAATATTGATTGGCGATGAAAATTCCCAGATTTTATGTCAAAATGTTAATTCATTTGGTGATATCTCTGGCAATATTCACGTTGAAGATTGCTGAACCCCACCCCTGGCAGGGTGATGAGCTAAAGATTATGACTTTACAAGAATCATACAATGATGATGAAGATGTCACTCCGTCTTACCATCTAGATGTTCTGAGTTGTTACGAGAACGTCGTCAATGGTTAAAGAGGGCGAGACGCAATTCGCTCACCTCGTCCGACTGATAGTGAATGGACAATATTTGTAATGAATTGCCGGGCCTATCTGACTGGTCTACGATTCTAGGTAAGGCCTGGGTGTTTCTCCCAGCTCAGTTTAGATTCCTACAGACGAACAAACTATTGTCTTACATGTACGTAAGATGATAAACTTTATTTACAAATAATACAAATTTCACGAATGATCGATCAAGATTGCTCATACAAATAAGTCTTGTACAATTTCTTGTACACACAAAATTTATCTTACACTAATCTATCCTAACCTACGCTATTTTACTAGCAAGCTAACATTAGGCTAATGTAGCCACAGCTTGAGAAATTACACCGTCGGAGGGTGTTCGATGTGATCCGAGCGGCGGACCGAAGAAACGTCCTTTATAGTTACAGATTATGGCGTCGTAGTGCTCTGGTCATTTCCCAGAATTACACAACTGCTCTCAGAATATATTCTTATGATCTCTTCTAGTCAACCGATATGCACACTTTGACTGGTCCAACAATAAAGTCACCCAATCAATTCCCGCTTATCCCTTCCTAGAAGTTGTGACCTGATAAATAATTGGTCCTTTCACCCAATCAGTTATTGCTCCCTCACTTGCTATGGAACATGACTTTATTCTGTATAATCTTTTACTGAAGAGTCTGAATAATTCTGATTGGTCATGACGTCATTCTGATCAATCATACTCTACCCAATCCTTCCAAGAAGATTGTGCCTCACATACTCAAAGCAGTGGGAACCGGTTCTGGTTTGATGTGATCTGTCAGCTAGCTAACAACATTATGGCATGCAGTGTTTGTGCATACCATAAAATGAGTGGCATATAGTTTATCAATAAATTTCGCTTCTGTTATGAATTCTTATAAAACGCTCCAGTGTCCACTTCCTATCCATTTTGTATCAATAGAGAAGTCTCGGGGATTATAGGGTACTAGGCACATATGCTGGGTGATTCATTACCAGATGGTGTTGTTCTGGCCTATGACAAATACCAGTCTGCTTACGTCATCAACAGTGTCAGTCTGTCACGTTCAATTTATATTGTAATTTCATGATCCCAATCAACAACTGCTGAATGTTATTCTATTTCTAAACTATCACGACTAATGCCTGCTGAATATACTAAAAGTAGTTTCCTGCTAAGCAGCAACAACCTTCAACGAAATTGTTCTCAAATACACATAAACGCACAACCGTGGAACTGCCTAACTAAACTTCCCATTCTATTACCATCATAGCAGAAAGGTTAATTCATCTGCTGGTTATAAAGGGCTACAATTTGTATCCCTATCTATTTAATATAAGTACGCATCACTACAGATAAAGAGATGAACCCGACTGATCGACTTCCACCATTCCTTTGATTGACATATTTATAAACTCAGCCATGTACCTAATAGTTATTAAGTATCATAATTTTCCAAACAAAAATCATCTATATCATTGAAACAATTACATAATGGCATCCATCTTTAGCTCACATGGTCATTTAGTTCACCTGATATTTTCAAATCTTAAATTTACTTAGGTCTTATGTGACTTATAAGATATCTCATAGAGCCAAGATTTCCCACTGGACAAGCCCATATTTACACATGCCCACCAACCAAAGTTAATTAACCATCTTCTTAGGCACCTAAGAAACTGTTAATTAACTCGTTGTACTCTATAAACAACTCTAAACACCTATACCAGGGCTGACTCAGATGATGCAAAACACATTCACTACAAAAGAACAACTCTTAAATAACAATTAATAGACAATACTGAAATAAAACTGAATCAAAAACAAACAGTAAAACAATCAATCAAATCAATAATGAAGAAATACAATCCATTATCAACATAATTAAAAACAAATCCCCTGCTACAAGTGCTAGGCCTCAAAGTAGATCTAAGATCTCTGATCTTGGGTCGGGCGCAGGGGTGTAACACTTTATCTGGGTACCAAGCCTGGTATTTGGAGCGATTGGCCAACCATAGCACTAAACAACTGATCTTTCATGACAGTTAATATTATGAATATCCGTCATGGTGCTCGCCGTGTGAGTTCCTGCCAGGCATGTGCAGCACCGGGCCCCCAGCCTTGAAGGGTCCACCCAAGCTACTGGTGGTAAAGTTCGTAGACCTTGGAGAAAAAGGAAGAAGGTTGTCCAACCTGAAGTACAAGTAAGCAAACCACTGACTATCATGCAATGGAATGCTGAAGGAGTTTCTAACAAGAAAATGGAGCTTAGCCAAATTCCCAAGGAGAAAGTCGTAGATGTCGCATGTATCCAAGAAACTCATCAAAATGCCAACAGAAGATTCTGTATAAGAGGATTTCAGTGCTTCAGATCTGACAGGGATGGAATACATAAAGGAGGAGTCATAACCCTGGTCCAGAATAACCTAAACACCATTGAAGTTCAGAGAGACATGGATGGACCTGAAATTCTCACAATCAAGGTAATTCCAGAGAAACATCCTATCACTGTTGTCAACTATTACTGCCCTAATAATCAACCATTGAATCTCAGGAAAATCCCAGTTCACCCAGATTCAACTATCGTTGCTGGTTACCTCAACATTCATTCTCAGTTATGGGGCTATCATTCTACTGATAGGAGGGGTGAGGACATTGAAAATCGGATGGATGAGCAGAAGCTGATTCTCTTGAATAAGGCAGATGACCCCCCCCCCCTAAATTCTACTCAAGACGATGGCATACCTCAAGTTCTCCTGATCTAGCATTTTCAGCAGAAATCTACATCAAGAATCTTTGCGTATTGTTGGGGAACAGCTTGGAGGCAGTGATCACCGCCCTGTTTCCATTACCATTAACATGGATGTTGAGATTGACTGAAATCAGACTCCTCGATGGAACTATAAGAAAGCAGACTGGGACAGATATCAGAAAGAGAGTGACAGATTGGTAAAAGACATTGATGTCAAAAACCAAAATATCAATAAAGTTGTCAAAGAGCTTAACTCTGCTTTACTCTCTGCTGCTGGCAAATGCATTCCTAGGGGATCAAGGAAAACTTACAGACCTTACTGGAATACGTCTCTGCAAAAGTTACATGAAGAAATGTCCAGTGCAAGGGAAATTGCAAACAATGTCCCAACAGAAGCCAACCATGTGAAACTCCAACAATCCAAGGCAAAATATCTGAAAGCCAAAATCAGAGCCACCAGAGAATCGTGGAGAGAGAAAACGTCAAGCTTAAATCTTGAAAACGATACGAACAGACTCTGGAGGTTTGTGAAGCAGCTTAACGATGAAAACACCAGAGTACCGAACATAACTCTTGAAGAGGATTATGAAATTAAAACAGGAGAGGTCGCTACTGAACACTTTGCTTGTATGTTTCAGAAAGTAAGCAATCTAGATGTGCCAGTGAGTTGTAAAAAAGCTGCAATGAAGTCTGCAAAGTGGAATGGAGACACACAAATACATGCCGCGGGAATGGATGAGCTTCTGCCCATCAGCGAGTTGGAGAAAAGCTTGAAAGTTCTGAAACACAGGAAGTCTCCTGGACCAGATGGAATAACCAATGAGATGTTGAGGAATCTGGGTACTATTGGAAAGCACAAGCTTTTGTAGATTTTCAACCACAGTTGGTACACAGGAGAAGTTCCCCAGTCTTGGAGAGAGGCCAACATGATCCATGTACTGAAAAAAGGCAAGAATAAATCCAAAGCGCCAAGTTATCGACCTATCAGTCTGATAAGTTGCACTGTCAAAGCCATGGAAAGAATCCTCAACCAGAGACTTCTTCGACATCTTGAAGGCAACAATCTCTTAGCGGATGAACAAAATGGCTTGAGAAAGTGTAGATCTACTGAGGATCAAACAACGTATCTGACACAGTCTATTGAGGAGGCGTTCCAACAGAAAAAGCATACCATCACTGTGTGGGTTGATCTGCAGAAGGCATTTGATAAAGTATGGAAGCATGGACTCCTCCAAAAGCTCAGGACCAATGATATTTCTGGGAAAATGTATAGCTGGATATGCCAGTATCTCCACAACCGAAAGGCACCAGTACAGCTGAATGGGACGAGCAGCAAGAAAGTCCTGCTACGACATGGTGTACCTCAGGGTGGTGTAGTCTCTCCCACCCTCTTCACAATATTCATCAATGACCTGGTGAAGAACCTTCCAATGGGAGTCAGAGCTGTATTGTATGCTGACGATCTCATGATGTGGAGCGGCGAGGAATATGTGTCAACAGCCAATTACCGCATGCAACTCGCAATTGATCACCTCAATTCTTGGGTTACAAGATGGTTTGTCCAGATCAACAAAGAGAAGACAGTCGCAACTCTATTCACACTATCCACTAAAAAGGAACACAAGACAAGTCTGAAATTTGGTGACTCAGTTCTGCACTTTGAGGATGAAGTAACTTATCTTGGTCTGCTATTTGACAAAAGACTGACCTTGAAGGCACAAATCAGAAAAGCTGAAGGTATAGCCAAGCGAAGACTGGCAGTTATGCGGCAGCTCTCTGGGACTAAATGGGGAACTAAAATGAAAATTCTGAAACAGGTTTACTCTGGATCATTTAGGCCAATCATCGAATACAGCTCATCATTATGGATGACAGCGGCTACAAGCACCCTTCAGACATTGGATAAGGTACAAAATCAGGCTCTTCGTATCATAACACGGTCTATGAAGACCACTCCGATAGCAGCGATGGAAGAACTTACCAATATCCAGCCACTCAAGCAGAGACGAGAAATCAAGGCCGCGATTCAATATGAGAAATTTAAATTGATGCCTCACCATCCCATGCATATGCTGACTCACCAAATGTGTAGAGGAAGGCTCAAAAGGAATAATTTCTTATTAACATCAAAGAAAATTGAAAGAAACAGAGAGTCGGACATCTTCCCCAGATGTAGAAACATAACTGCTATCTCTGAGATGGAACCGTGGAAAGCTTCTGAAATAGAAAACACAATTTCAATCTGGCCCTCGATTCCCGGGATTGAAAGCAAGGGGGATCAAGCAGAGGTGACAAACAAATTCTTGCATTGAGTGATATTGCAGAAAACTACCCTGAGGAAGAATGGATACATGTTTATACAGATGGATCAGCTATCCAGGCTGTCGAGAATAGAGGGGCGGGTGCTCACATTCGGTTTCCATGTGGAGATATAACAGACTCATGCTTGCCAACAGGGAAGCACTGTAGCAATTACACTGCATAAATCCAGGCACTGATCTTAGCTAGCCAAATACTGATACAACGAAAAACCAGAAATGAAAATATTATCTTCCTGACAGACTCCCTCTCAGCACTCCAGGCGCTGGAGAGTGGAAAGGAAAGTACAGATTTAATTCATGAAACTCTTACGCAACTAGCTTAGGAGAACAATGTCAACTTACAGTGGATCCCCTCGTATTGTGGAATATTAGGAAATGACAAAGCTGATCAACTGGCTAATAAAGGGTCAAATAAAGAACAATTCAACCGTGAGGTTGACTTTGAAGAACTGAAACATATCATTAAAGCCACAAGAACCACCAGCAGGCAACATAATGATGCAATACACAGCCTCAGACATGTATCTTCAGATTGAGGACTGGTCACAATCGTCTCAATGCACATCTTCACCATCTCAAGATTACAGATTCTGCACTTTGTGAGTGTCAGCAGTCAGAAGAAACAGCAGAACAGCTCTTGCAGCACTGCCAGCGACATGAACAGGCTAGGAGAAGCTTCTGGCCTATTGAAGTATCTATTGAAGAGACGATCAGAGGAGACAGAGACAGTTTGATGACCACTTCAGCTTTCATGCACCAAATAAGGAAAACAGTCTAAGATTACTGTCATGAGAAAGATGAACGCAAGAAGAAGAAAAACAAATGCTAAACAATAATAGAGCAACAGTGAGTCACAATAATACAATGCGCCAAAATTAAACGTTGTAACACAAATATACACAAATACATATTGTCCACCTTGATTGAGCTAAAATAAATAAATAACTGTGTTCAAAGTAGAATATCACTGCACAGCACGATACACCATAGCACAGTGTATCAATAGTGTGGCATAGCAGACAGATCTGGAATGTTCTCCAAATCTACTACCTCCATACCCATCTGGTCAGACGCCGTAGGTGACATCACACGGTAGAAACTGGTCGCTCGTCCCTGGCGTTACGTATTGCAGCTGGTCGGCGTGACCATTGTGCCCACAAGCGTCTAGATTGCAGAGTATTTTCCATGTGCGGTTTTCGTGTTATGCACCTCCACACATGGTGTACGGCCACGCACTTATATAATATAAACGATAACACAATGACTGTGATGGTAGACACCACCAAACATAACAAATTGGATTCCATACTGATGCTTTCGACAATTGCTGTGTCGATTTCAGACAATGGTGCTGAAGGAACATACTTTGTTTTCTGCAAACGGCTCCATTTCTTCACTTTCAAATGGTTAATTATTAATGATTGGTTAGTAATGCCAGCCATATCCAACCTCGGCACATCGATGGCTAGACCGATCCGAGCATACTTCTGTTTGTATGTTCGATAGGTCTGAACTTCCGTCGAGCACCACTGTAATCACACTTGCGCGACGTTAAAGCAAACACTCCATTCGTTAAATCACAGTACTCAGTCAGTTTTCCTCCACAATGCACTTGCACACGCTCACCAAATGTGTGTTGGTAGAGTTTGTCAAGAGGCTTACAATACACAGCATATGAGTCTTATCAACCTGTAACTGTCCGTGATACACACAAGGGTTAACTCCTCGACATTCTGATGGAGTAAAATACCAACCAGTTTTTGCATTCAGTCCTATGCTAGTCCGAGCTATCGTTACTTGCATATAGTGTCCTATTACATTTAAAGGCTCGATATAGTTTCCGCGGTCAATCAATGGCAATGTAGCGACATACTGTAGTTGTGTATCGTCTTTCCATAGTGTAGAAACAATGACGTTCTGATAATATCATTGATAGGGCCAGACCAATTCAAATCATACACTGACCTGATTCACAACTTCAGCTAAGTCTGAAGGACTAAATAATTCCTCCGTTAATCTACCTAGTTCGAGAGAAGCAGCCTGTCTACGAAACTGTGTGGCTAGTTTCTAGTAGCTATACACCACATTTTCTGCTGAATCAATTATATGTCCCAAGCGCACTAATGCATACAACTCGGCTTAGCATGTAGTTTGTTGACTGAGTATATCACTAACATTCTTGGTCAAACTGACCAAGGCATCTGTAAGCTCATTTATTCTATTGGCATTGGCATTAATCTCCTCGAAAGCATGTTTCCCATGAGATGATAAGTCGCTAGAAAAATGAACCAGCCTATTCATGTTCTTTAAAGATTCATCGTCATCAGACGCCGCTACTCCAAATAAAGATGAAGCAACATCACCAATAAAGTTAAACAGACCTCTCTTTTGTCGATGATTTGTTCTATGTGACATTATTCGTTGCATTCGCATAGCAATCTTTTTAATGATGCTAATTCTATGCTGAAGTCAGAAAATATCATTATTACTAAGTGAAGTCTTGCTTCTTATATTAACAAGAAGAAGTCGATTACTGTCTAACTTGTTAGCGAAACTAGGTGGTAGATATGGATGGTTTATTGATACCACTACCGTCCATTCGGCCTGTATTACTGACATTTGTTTATGATCAGTAACCATAACACTGTTCTGCAATTTGTGAATATTCAAATATTCATACCGTCCTATAACACTATTAATCAGCATCATCATGATACTAATGTCTATAATATACATGTTTGCTATTCGTGTTATGCGATGCTTACTCTGAGAATACTAAAGAGCGATTAACTAAACCGTTTCATTGTGTCGACTTATAGCATCATTAACACGCCTAAACAAATTCAGCAAACCCAGATCAATCAAATGCACTGATTCTAGCGTGTTTACTGTCTACCTCATAATCAGGATCATTACTCATACCAGATTGATCAATGTCCATTTCAACTCCCTTACCAGGTAATGCTACCTTGGGTACCATTTCTGGTACTTGTTGTACCTCAGGAGCTACTGGCTTTTGGGTGGTGAGGGTTCAGGTTGTGGTAACCGCGGAGCATGAGTTAGCTTAGTTCCTTTTGCTAGATTCCTAATGGGGCGTGGTCTCAGCTTGTCCCAGCACATCTCCAAATCAACTACACATAGTTTTGAAATATTCAAAACACATACCTTCCCAGACCTTTGATGTCGGACATGAGTCACGGGATTGTTAATTTTGAAAAAACTATGAGACGTTAATTTCATTCTCTCCATGGCCTTTACAACTACTGAGTCACCTACTCTATATTCCCCAGCATTAGCTCATTTGTTGATCTGTTCACGATGGTGTTCTCGTGATTTCGCTGTCTCTGCGTGAGCACGCAATACGGCATTGTTAAGACACGTAAGTCTTTCAACTAAGTCATGCGCTGCATCAAGTGGAATAGGTAACGGAAGTCTTCTCCTTTGACCGTACGTCAGATAAAATGGCATATATCCGGTCGTAGCATGTCGAGTGTTGCGGTACACTGTTAAAGCTGCACCTAACTCATCTTCCCATGCTTGAGATTTGTTGTTACCTCCCTTTTGAATCACCTTTTTCAATGTCCTGTTAATCTTTTCTGTCCATCCATTCATCTGAGGATGATAGACACACGATCGGCTATGATCGATGCTGTGTTCAGTATACCTTTGCTCAAGTGAGTTCACACGGAAGTCCTTTCCTTGATGAGTAATAAGGATTTCCGGTATACCATGATGAGCAACATATTCATTGAAAAACTTATCCTCTATATTCTGCGCCGTCTTGGCAGGGATTGAGTATGCCTCCACCCACGCAGAACAATGATCGATTATCATCATTATGTAGACGTTGCCTTTATTGGATTCCAATAATGGACCTATCAAATCAATTCCAATTATCTGACCCAGATAATTGGCCATGAACATTTCTGTATACCTGGGTCGGGTTGTGACAGGTCGATTAACCTGGCATGTCGTGCACTTATCTAACATACATACCACATCCTTCCTCAAGGATGGCCAAACGAAGGAATCTCTAACCATTCCCATAGTTTTCTTAAGACCTTGGTGACCAACTAGCTCATGACGAATACAATATACCATTATTAACCATATAATCCTCCGAGGTGTTCTTAAGCAATTCAGGAAACTCTTTGATCTGTTCAGTACACAGATCGGTGTATCCAGAGGAACATGAGGTAATACACCCTCCTCTACCTCTGGTATAACATAGTCACCAGTGTCCAATGTAGTGACTTCATTAGGTCAACGTAACCTTAACAACCTATCTGCACGGATGTTCTTCGCACCCTGGATATATTCAATTTTGCACCCATACTCAGCAATTGGAACTGCCCAGCAGTGCACCTTTGCATTCTTGACTTCACCTACAAAGAGACTCTTAAGAGGTTTGTGGTCAGTATACACAGTGAACTCACTGCCAAATAGATAAGGATATGTCAATGCATATATCACTGCGTAAGCTTCCTTTTCTATTACATGCTGGTTTAATTGACTGTCCTTCAAGGTCGAGCTGACATACTGAATTACACGTTCAATGCTGTCATCGTCTACTTGAACCAAAATCGCACCTATTGCATAGCTTGATGCATCCGTATACAACTTATAGGGTTTATTCAAATCTGTATATGTGAGAACGGTCTCACTACACAACAAAGTTCTTTAATTTCTCAAACGCTTGATGTTCCTCCTTCGCCAACTCAAACCTTTTATATTTCTTAGTAAGCTCTATCAAAGGTTTAGCAATTTGTGCGTAACCTTTCACGTAAGATTGATAATAACCAGTAGCTCCAAGAAAACTTCTGAATTCACCCACATCATGGGGTGGTGACATTTCACATATGACCATAACCTTTTGACTTTGAGGAGCTACTCCTTGTCTCGAAATGCGATAGCCCAGTAAGTCTACAGACTCACTTACAAAGTCACATTTCTTTTTCTTCAATTGGAGATTGTACTCCTGAATTTTGCTCATAGCAAGACATAAATGATGTGCATGTTCGATCAGATTTCTTGAATATACAACTACATCATCGACAAAAACATGCACAAATTTTCCTACAAGCTCATGAAAAATATTATTCATTGCACGTTGAAAAACAGAACCCGATTTGCAAAAACCAAAAGGCATACGGGTCCATTCAAAAAGACCTTCAGTACAAATGAAAGCTATCTTCTCAATGTCTCGGCTAGTCATGGGTATTTGCCAATAGCCGGACTTCAGGTCCGTTGGAGAAAACAACGTTGCGCCCTTCATAGAATCAAAAATATCACAAATATTAGGCAATGGATAGCTGTCCTTATGACATACAGAACTTACGTTCCTAAAATCCACACAAAATGGGTATCACCATCCTTCTTGGGTACCAAGGTAATGAGTGACGCCCAGGTGATGATGATGGTCTTATGACGCCTGCATCTAACATTTCATTAACCTTATTTTTGACAATATATGTCTTTGCCAAGGGTATGCGATATGCCTTCTGTCGAATAGGAGGGTGGTCTCCCATCGGAATCGTACATTGTACTTAGGGCATATGTCCAAGGGTATTAGGACGAGACGTATCGAAATTATTGGCAAAGAGTTGGCCCTTTCCACACTCAGCCACCAATTGCACTCACAGAAGGGATCCGGAAACAAGCCGACTATATACAGAAGGATGCCGCACAACCTCTACTTCCGCAAATGGTATCAGTGGAGACTCTTCCGCAGGTCCACCGTAAAGTAATATATAAGTGTGCCTGCCTGTTTAGTGGTGTTTCCACCAGTGCCACTGTAGACACTGGAGCTTCCATCACCGTTTTTAACAAGCGTTTATATGGGAGCAACATCACCTCATAAAAAGCCACCCCTTAAGCCTACAAACATATTTTTGCGAACAGCTACGGGAGCCGATGTCCCCATGGCTGGTACAGTAAACCTCGTAATAAAAATAGAGGAGATGCAATTCATTCTGCGAGTTGTCACCGCCTCTATTCAAAACAATGCCCTGCTTGGTTCTGATTTCCTCAGTGCCAGCGAAGCTGTCATACATTGCAAACAACAGGAATTAGACATACATGGCCGACGGATACCTCTTCGACCGGAGTCATCACTGTACGATACATGTGTGGTGATTTTAGCATCAGCAGTCACAGTTGAGCTGGGACAGGAGAAGATCTTATGGGCCACCACACCACAGTTAGGAAACAACTCTTACATAGCCATGCTGGAACCCGACCCTCAATACATGATTGCCTCACAATGCGCCAGTCCCCATATGATCATGCACACCACCAACAAGGATCATATACCCTTTAGGGTATGCAATGGCACTGCGGACCAAATAACTCTTGAACCAGGGGTCCGTTGTGGCCATTTGGTGGATGTTATCTCACTGGAGACAGCCCCCACCACACTCACACCATCAACAACTTCTGATGATTTGCCAGAACATTTACATGACTTATATTTGCGTGCCACAGTTGGATTGATGCAATCTCAAAAATGACAAATACGGAAATTACTTTACAATTATTGTGATAATTTCTCGGCCGGAGACATGGATCTGGGTGAAACTCATCTTGTACGACACTCCATTGACATCGGAAACAACAAACCCATTCGACAGCCCATTCGCCGTCTCCCTATACATAAAGAAGCGGAGGCACACCAACAGGTGGAGGACATATTGCGGACCGGAATAATTGAGCCATCAGCATCATCCTGGGACCGTCCCATTGTAATAGCAGGCAAAAAGGACAGATCTTTGCGGTTTGTATAGACTACTGCAACTAGCATATACGTAATCATTTTGAGGTCTGAAGGGTATCTTAAATGGATATCTTTTCCCAAACTATACCACTTCCCTCTTCCCATAATCAATTTTTGCTTTGCCCAAGTTCAATGCATCCGCACCAATCAAACATCCATGCCTTCTTGCATTCCACAACCATGATCGGAACTGGCTTGGCATCTCGAAACTTCACTTGCGTTTCATCTAATATGTCTATTCATGAATCATTTATGGCTAACAAAGTATGAGCCTTTTTTAATGGGCCCGCATCTGAGATGCTCCTCCATATAGCTTTTCTAACAAGAGAAGTACTAGCACCAGTGTCTATTAAAGCATCTAGGTACTCTCCTATGTTGTCCTTTTGACCATTCATTTGTACTTCTAACCGGATAAGGAACCTTTCGGTTACCCATCAACAGCTTCCGAATAAGAATGCCGCCTGTTTACCTCCGACGAGTCTCCTCATATGAATAATAGCCATACTCGTCGGTGTAATCGGGTGAAGCACAGAAGAAACAGTGATGGCATGCTAGTTTTCCATCCTTTGAACGATGCTTCTTCTTGCGGACCCATGATGCGGAACATGTGTTCTTTTCGGAATCACTACTGCAGCTGGTGGACGCTGTAGGTGATGCTATAAGGACTTGTGAATTGCATACCACCAAGGGACACTGGGTGTTAAGTGCCTTGGCGGTGGGTTGTGGTGCTTCTAGAAACGTTGTTTCAGTGGAGGTGCTACAAACTACCACTGCCGTTTTACATAGGAGAGAAGGTTGAGTAGAAGCGGAATTTGCGGGGTCACATTTTCCAGAGAGGGAAGATGTCAGTGCTGCGGATGCGGTGGGCATCATTGGTACCAACATAGAGGAAGCCGGGTGTTGATTCATGCATGGTGTAGTAGAGGAGCGAATGTTTGTAATGGCCGGCTGACGTTGTGGTTCAGAGGACGCAGTTGAACCGAGTTGTGTGAATGGGCACCGAAGCGACTCTGTAATGGGTGCCCTTGTTAGTTTGACGTATTCTCTGGCTGCGGGGTGCGTTGGTCAGCGGTTGGAGTTGTTGAGGGAGGTCGAATAGGGCATCGATCCTTCAAGTGGCCCGACTGACCACACCCAAAGCACATGTTCGGTGGCGGTGCGGAAACTGTAGTGGTGGCTGATCTGGTGGCGGATTGTGTTGCTACTGTTGTACTGAGTGTGGTGACCAAATTGGTGAGTGCGGAGATCTGCGTAGTAATCTCTTCTAACCTATCATGCATATTTTGTTGATTGTTATTGTTGTGCTGGTTCCCGCATCCTGGGGCATTGTTGTGGCTCCCGCAATGGGATTGGCCATGCCCCCTTCCTCTAGACATGTGATTTTGACTGGTGTTTTATTCATGTTGCGAGTGCGGGTCAGATGCTGAGGTAGCGGTTGCAGTATTTGATTCTGTTTCGGTGGTGGCAACGTTGACATCATTGAATTCGTTTATGGGATGCAATTGGCGGCGATTGTTTTTCTACCACTCCAAGAAGTTTTCAATACGAACCGCAGTGGCTGTTAATTGTTGTAAGCTACCGTGCTCCATGAGAAATAATTTTTCCTTCAGGGCGGATTCTCGCCCTTGAGATATGTGCTGGGATACGTGTGGGTAACTAGTCAATGGATGCGACTACATAATTCCGGTAGTGTCACCTCCGAGCGTCGACATAAGTTTTTGAACTGTAGCCGACTTGTTTCTCCGAGGGCGGTGTCGCTGAATCTTTCTGACAACGCGTTCTCCAATTCCATGTACGATGGTGTGTAATCTCTGCCTAAGTCTGCCAGGACCTATAGAGTTTTCCCAGATGGCTTTGTGGCTAACTACTCTTCTATTTGACGATTACTCTACTGGTTTGTACAACATATTATTTCGAATTGCACTTTATAATTAGCCCAATTAGTCTCCCCAATGAATTCGGGGGGGGGGGGGGGTGTGTGTGTGTGAAAATGATTCAGCCATGTTCATGCGCAGAAGTGATGGGTGCACAACCTGGTGGTGGTGCTGGAGAAATGGATGAGAACGTGGATGCTGGTCGGCGTGTTGGTGTTGTAGTGGTATTGCCAGTCGATGTCCCTGACGATGCTGATGATGCTATGTTCGTGAAGGCGATTCCCATTATTGATGCTGTGCATGATACATTGGCTCTGCCGAACACCTCCCTGATGTGGGTTCATAGACAGGTGTAGGTCTATGGACAGGTGGAGGCGTACTATGTAGACGGCGTGGACATTATGCTGGTTGATGTGACAGATATATCACATACAGAGGCAGTGCAGGTGACTGACGCGGATGATGTGTGTGATGTGTAGGTCTCCTGACGTATTGCTGAAAAGGTGTAGCTGCATCCTTCGGTTAGCAACGCGGCACCGCTGGATAGTAGGGTGAAGACGCACAAAAAGGCAGGGATGTGGGGTATGGTACATGAGCGTTCGGCCACTGGTCACCCATTGATGATGCTGGTGAACAAAATGGTCGTGAAGTGTGTTGTTTCCCCCATAGGGGTCTTTGTCACAGTTGTCTGTGATCCAGCGTATATGGTAGTGGCCTATCACGGAGATCCGATAAGGTGATATATTGAGTTCCCACCTGTGAGTCATCACGGAATGTCCTCTCGCTGATCGGTGAAAACTCGTGCTGAGGTGGTGCTGGTTGTCCCGCACCAGTGAAATTATTGACATTGTCTGTGAGCACGTGAGCAGTACGTCCGTCATATGATGCTACTTCCATGTCGAGACTGAAAGTCGTGGGTGTTGAGTTGAGTGTTGGCGTGGGTTCGCTTCTCGTTTGGTCCCCACATCAGGCACCATATGTAGCTTACGGGGGTATGCGCTGGTCTGCCATGACATTTCTTTCCATTGCACCGCAAGTGCACGATGTGCAGGAGGGCTGGTTAGCTGCAGATCTCGGGGTTGCGGATCCCGTATCACGTCTCGCCGGAAGGTCCAAAGACTGGCCTCTAGAGCCTCTAGTTCCAGTGCAGCCGTGCGACCATTGTCGCTGAGATTAACACACATTGTGTTATCCCAACCATTTGTGTCACCGGTATGTCTGTCCATTCTAATTTGGAGAAATGGATTAGATGTTAATTAAACAGTATACATTTAGTAAGCACTATACAAACACTACTCATTTGACAGTAAATGACCACAATAATACACAACATAGAGCCATCCAGTGTTCTTTCCACGTGGTTTCGCTGGAGGTACCACACAGATCCTATATATCGAGTTATTTCTCCTTTCACGATCCACCAGCCACAAGGATTATTAAAGGACAATTTCGGGATAATAAAAAGTGTGCTTTGTTTGAAAGATTATTACATGTTTAATTAAATTGCGCCAGAATAACAACCAGATAGAAATAGTGTAACCAGCTATCGCTACATAAAGACGGTAAAATTGACTATTTTTTGCACATCTGGGCGCTGCCATTTTATCGCGTCTAGCGACGTCAGCCCCGCACCACCACTATTGTTATGACTGGTGGAGCGAGGCCAATAGATGCGGGTATATATTTTAAGGAAGTATGCGTAAATGATAATAGCAAACGAACCGCTGAAGCGATTCCTATGATTCTAGGATCTCATATATATATGAATGAGGCCCTATAGGTAACTGGCCAATTTTACGCAACCTTGCCGGTGTGTGAGGCTACATTACCACAACAGCCGGAAAAGAGACGTACACTATGCGTCTCTAAACGGAGAAATTGTCCCGAATCATTCTAAACCTATCCTATCTAGCTACATAGCCAGGTTTAGTCGGTAACATGTCAGGCTTGAGAAATTAGAGCATGATCAGCGACTTCAGTGTAAAATTGATGCTGGTGGGAATATAGTGATGCGGATATATATGTTGCTGTATAGTATTTCCTAGCATACTGCGGTCCAGAGTTTTTATAAATAAACAAAACATATCAACTGGATGGCTAACTGCCATATACACGACTAACGGATGCACATGATAAATACAGTCACAATAAATAAGTGATTAGAATAAGTATCATAGGTCATTGGACCTAACGGTGCTGCTAGTTGAAAGCACCTACAGTAAAATAAGGATAATATTCATGGTAAAACAGAAATTATAAGAATGCAGTCCTAAGACCGGGAAGGTACCTATTAGTCATCAGTACCATATACAGAAATATAATTAAATGTTCAATAGTATAACTACTTGAGTACCTATTGGCCACTGGTACGGAACAAGTTCACGTGTTACTGAAATTGAGGCGCTAACATATAAATAGCACGAGATGACACATTCGCTGATGATGGAAAGATTTCCGCAAGCAGGTCTCCGCAGGCAGGTATCCGCAGGCAGGTCTCCGCAAGCCGACTTCTCTGGGCAACATGGAAACGGTACACTCTCAGGACAGTGAAACAGAAGAGTTCAGGAAATGTCCACTAGATAGTCTCTTAGCTGATACATAATCTAAACAGTGGTTGTAAAGTTTTCCATCCAGCGTTGGAAGTAGGAAAGTTTGAAGTTGCCCATTAACAGAGAGGGCTAATATATATATTATTATGCATGTACAATGACTGGCACATGGTGTGCGATACGTTGCATAGCTCTTGCGGCGCACCTAGCAAAGGCCCACCAGACTGTGGTCAAAAAGTTATTTATATCACACACGACATGCAGTGCGGAAGTTGAAGTCTACTTTTCAGCATGGTTGACAGATCCGGCGAGTCATCTACCAAGAATCATCATCAGCTCTACATTCCGTAGAATTACTTCTGGGCCCATATGGCCCTTCCACGGAAAGAGTCCCTTAGACAAGTCCGAATGCTGGAATTATCGTTTTAAGTTATCTTATTACCCCTGGATGGCCGTCCGGGGGTATCCAAAAGCTGTGGAAGCTGAGGACTCCTTTCCACCACGGATGAAATGAAATCCGAATGCCACCGCATGATGCGGGAATCACCGTCGGTTAGAAGTTGCACACGTCAATCCCGATGGCCCAGCAGTCCTGCGCGGGCCGACTTCCACGTCGGTGATGATCCTGATTCTCGATTTTTCACCCCTTTTATACTACTCGTGACGTCAGAGGTAGGTGCCACAGCCTCAGCCTAGAAGCGGTGACGTGGCTATCACGTGCACAGCACATTTTATATCTATTTATGCATACACGCGATTACGACATCAAGAGCTATATTTTGAAAATAATTTAACGGGAGTTTTGTGGATAACTTAGCCATTTCTTGGCCGACTTTAAAATAGTAAAAAGTTCTGTAATCCTCGTTTTAATCCGGTCCTGATCCCTACCAAGAACTACGAGGACGAGTTATTTTAAGACATTTACGAGTACCAACTCGGTACGCTATAGCCATGCACTCGCTTTCAATTCCGAGATGTGTTGTCAGGGAAGCTCTGACGCATGCATATGCGTAACACACGTTTTAACGGACTTAGCCATTTTCAACGAAAACGTCTCTCATAGGGTTTGTATATGCGTGCTATCCTACTCAGGTGGGTCGGGGGGGGGGGGGGGTGCGTGCTTGGAGCAAATCCGGAATGGCCGTTCTGTACCCAGCTCAGGTGGGACAGTCAGTACCCGTCCGGTCGATCCGTGCTACACCACCCTCTCTCCTAGTTTGACACCCATGACAAATGATCACACATAGCGGATCGAATGCACGGGAGTATGCTAGACGGGAATTATATATTTCCCGAGTAGGCGTGTAGCCAAGAGGAGAGTGACGCTAGAGACGTGTGTTTATAAGAAAGAGCACATATGGTGCGAAAGAGTTTGGGAGGCATACCTTTGATTTTGATTTTTGACCTGGAATTATTTTTTCAGGTCTTCTCTTTTTTTTGTTTTATTTTATTATCTTGGTGTGTGCACACCTTTATTCGGTTCAAAATTAACCTAGAACAATAGCTCACATGGGTCTTCTCTTGGGTGCGGATAATTAAATTTCCGCAGAGAACACCGAAGCTCCAACGTACCACAATTACAACATTTTATATGATATAATATAATATAAGAAAAGATAAGATATGTATATGTGATCACATATACATACGCCTGAACAGTATATCACAGATTAAATGTAAATTACTTTATGCATCCCGGATATATGAGGGGATGCATATAGTGCGGCCCATTAGGGCCGAACCGCACGAGTAGCTCTCACTAGCCCAAATCCGCCCCGTCATACTGACGTGGGAAGAAAAATAATAAGAAAAATATCAATAATAATAAGTGAAAAAGACTAGTTCATCAGGCAGCTCCAGCGTAGCTGAGACTGCATGACGGGATTATGACATATTCGCTAAGGTGTGTTGTGTACTTATGTCGCACACGACGTGTTTACAACACAGGGATCCGCAGCAATTATTTTGTGTGAGACACAGCTACGAAAAAATATTGCGCAGCTGTGTAGGATGACCATGGTCAGCCTAGGGACTGGGTGTCAATTATAAAAACATATATAATAATAAGAAGAATAAGATTTAAAAAATAAACATAATAATGATAAAATACCATTTTCCGCACACCTACTTATAAATCCTGCTGCAAGCTCGACAGTAGTGTCCACAAATATCCGCTGCAAAATTTCCCCAGTGAGTCTGGGTACCCCGACTCGTGCAGGACGGACGTGGCAGATGGTCCTCCGCTGCCGAAATATCACTACTAATCATGCTCGGGTCAGTAATACTGTAACTGGAGGAAGGTGCGGACGTATCCATTGAAGCGCTGATGGTGGTGGAGATGATGACGGGTGGTGTACGAACTGGTGGCGGGGTGGAAACAGCTGACATCACTGTAGTCATGGAGGTGGTGGTTGTCATGCAGACTGCAGGTGGGTTGAGTGCTGTGAAGGTGATGAGTGGCCGGTGCATGGCTGCTGATGTTGATACTGCGCTGGTGGATAACTTTCGGATTTTAGTTGCTTTGAGTAACTTGCTGGCGGTTGTCCTTGGAACTGTATGGATCTCTGTGGAATGCGCAATTCGCTTCTTTCTGGCATAGGGACGATCCGACGTAGTCACCTTGCGAACTGCTGGATCTGTAGGAGTGCTGCTGTGCGAATGTTATGTGGTGCTGCACTGCGATGCAGTGATGGTGGTGACTGCTTCTGTAAGGAGGATCTCCTCTTCTATTATTAAACTGCACGGATCGGAAATGTCCTGTAACCCTGGTTCGGATATGGTCACTGGTTTGGAAATCACAACTGGCCGGCCGATTACGGATGCTGATGATGCGGTGATGTGTGATGCGGATGGTGGCGTTACTGCAGGTGCTGCCGGAGTGGAAACTGCAGGCGATGTGGGTAGCAATACTGCAGGTGCTGCCGGTGCTGTTGGTCTCATGAAATGCGGAAAGTCAGGTTGTCGCCATTTTGTACGTTTAGTTTTAGCCATCTTTCCCATAGGAAGTACATTAATAGGAAGTCTTGCTTTCAAAGCAGTTAGCTAGAACTTCTATGTCCTCACCTTGTTCACCAGGCTTTAATGTTCCCACTAACACACAATGCCTTTCCCTTAACACGTGTGTCGCTCCGTAATGAGTAGCTGTATATAGGTATTTGCAGTCCGAACAGAACGCACGTTGAAAAAGATGATCATGATTGATCTGAAGCGTCAAGTCCGAATTGCGGGAGAACACACGCTTACACGGCTGTCCAGTATGCTGTAAAGCTGTACACAGATACTTCTTTCCGGGATGAACTGGTGCTGAATCCTCCGAGCTGTCGGACAGGGTGAAATCTTCCGCAAGCGACATCTTATTTCCGCATAATGATAAAGGTGCGGAACTGCGGAACTGCCTAACCTATTCGAATCGTCCTACCTCTTCATAACTTCTTCCTGGTCAAATAATAATAGTAATAAAATAATAATTGAACAGCAGAATTTGGTTTGCGACACGAAAGTAGCCTAATGCTCGATCTTCCCTGGTGTCGAGTCTCCTCCTTTTATACTTTTTGGTGATGTCACAGGAGGGTGGATGACCACACCGGAAAGTTTTAGGTTGAGTCGGTCACACCCTAGATGGAAAGTTTTGATTTTAAAAGGAAAAACGAGTCTCCGATCTACGTTAAAATCCGGAACAACTTATTCCCGTGGATGCTCACCTTTTAATTAGCATGAAGCGGTTTTTCAGATTGGATGCTTATAAACTTGCCTGTTCAAATTTCAGGCTGGAACGCCTGATGGGGTGCAGGAGAGTGCGATGATGTCAGTGGCAATTGCCCCGACTCACCCCTCTCGCCTCCTCCATCATGCTGTGGTAAATGCGCGTTTGGGTGGCTCATTTGTTTATAGTCTTTGATCCAATGCACTGGAAATTATAAGTGAAGATCACATGGTTTCTTATTATGAAAGCACGTAGTTGATCGGAAACTTAGGCAATATTTATTTAATGGCGGAGTATTGGGTGTTGATCTCTGACTGTAATATGTAGGTAAGAGAATATTTGAAATTCTCCATGAGATTATACTGTCGAAGTTTTGATGCTGCTTTACCAGCTTGCGTGTTAATGATTTGTATACACGGTAGAACGATGGTGTTCTTAATCAAAATTAGGACAATATAGCTCTCTGTAATTATTGTCTGGTTTAAACAGCTCCCTGTCTTGCGGAAATTAAGTATACTAATCCCGTGAAGCTGGACTGTGTTTCCCGGGTGGGTGAACTACCAAGCATCCTCCTCTTATGGGTAGGACTAGTCTCACTCTCACCTAGACCAAACTTAATTGATCATAATGTAGCTCGGAAAATGCATGCCTCTGTTTTACAATTACAATGCCGTCGTATGGAGATTGTGAATACAGTCAACCTGAGTGTCTTTGTTTCTGTCATGTTGATGAATTTCATTGATACGCGTGGCAAGTGTCTTCTGTATGCTTCTGGGTTTCTGTGCCCAGTGTGGTAATCTGACTGCTCACGGGGGGGGGGGGGCTTGGTAGGGCGATTGTGGACGGAGTTGCCCTTTGGATGGAGAGTGTGGTCATCTCCCACTGAAACTACGGTTGGTACTCTGTCATAATTTTTAAGTACCGGGAATATTCGAGCCGAGAGTCTGCTGAATAGGCTGCCTCCCTGCCCACCGCCTGCAGGGGAGTTGGTTGCTGTGGTGCGGGATACCACCTCCTCTGTAACAGTGGACTCTCTCATATCTGAAGAGTGACAGCCAACAGACGACGAGTGGAGTGTGAAATGGACAGGACGAATGATGTCCGAACTTGGTGCATAGACTATGAGACGCGCTTGAAGATGGGGCGGTTGTGGTACTATTGGGCAGGCTGCAGCTTGGAATGGAGGTGGTTGCCATTTGTACCATTTGGCCTTCCCAGTGTATTTCCCTGTCCCCGCCACGCCGGACAGATGCCCAGTTCTCCACACAGGATGCAGCCTAGGCTAGGTACCTCTACGTATATGCCTGACATAAAGACATGTCCAAGTTAGGGGAACATAATCTGGGACAGAGACAAGGCCTGCTGACTCCCGACCCGAGCAGACACAGTACTGGATGCCAATTAAGTGGTCGTCTTAGCGAGGGCCACAGCCTGGCTGGACTGTACCATGGAGGTGATGCCTGCTAGATGTCAGTTTAGCTAAGCACTCTGCGTAGATCGTCCTTGTACATCATTTCAGCTAAGAGGCCTCGCATAGATCGTACTAGCCAGGTCATTCACCCTACGGGTACCTGGGATCACAGACCACTGCACCCGTCCAGTGAGAGACAGGTTACACCATCTCACGCACATACCATCCTGCTTCCCAAAGAATCACATTTCATGACCTCTGATCACAGGAGACATGACTCACAATATGAACGCTTGCCATGGCCTGACTGTATATTGAGCCATCTTGACCACTCATAACCAGTAACAGGTTAATGAACTGACATGATCAAGACGACTGGCCGGTGACCCAGTCGATAGCAATCCATATCTATCTGCCAACAGTATACACACTTTGACCATTTCCCCCGGCCTTGACTGCAAGCCATATCTAGCAAACACAGCAAACTTCTAGTCTACTAGAGATGTCCTGGGTGTGGACTGTCATCCATGTACCGTGCATGTCCACTTAATATTACCAAGCTCAGCAGTCCGAACAATGCGCCGACTAGACGGTACCACAGTAGGATGTTAATTCATCCTTCGTTAGACACGGAGGTCTTCAGTATCTCCTCTGCAGTATAAACCCCACTCTTTCCTTTACGTGTCTCCGGACCCTCGTGGGCCCACTGTCGCCTGTTAATCGCACCCCTTGATGAGCCTATCCCTCTCGGTGCGATTTGGGGTTTGGAGGGGTATACCGAGTTGTGCGGTTTTGCTGTTCTTCAAAACAAGCTAAGGCCTCATCCGGCCTCTTCACTTCCATGCTATTTATTACAAGTTCCACTCCACAAGAAGCATGGCCTGGGGCAGCCTTAGCCTCTGCTTGTGGTAACTCTATAATGGGGGTAATAGTATGAAGTGGGTGGGAATGAGAGGAGGTCGGCGGAACAACTTTTCCATCCTTCCTCTTGGACAGTACACACGAGAAAGTCTTCAGATACGACTTCCCAGATCGTGTAGACCCGCACTGAGGAGGGAGAGGGTGAGTACATATCTCGTCATCGTCCTCAGCATTAGTTGTTTGTTCACCGGACTACTGGCTTGGTAGGAGAGAGGTCGAACTGGCCCCGCTGTGCTCTGGACTAATGTCGGGAATACTTGTTTTCGTAGATACATCGGTCTGGATACTGGTGTCACGTGGAATGCGCAGTCTGTGGTCTGCCACTGGGTCGTCACTGACACAAGGTTTAAGTCGATCGAGGTGGATGACTGACGTAAGGCCATCCGAGGTGTGGATACGGTAGGTCACATCCGACTTCTTACTTACTGCCACATTGGAGCCATTCCACTGTTAACTCAGTTTATTTGGCACGTTTGCAGAACATCGTGAATCGTGAACCCAAACCATTTTCCCCACCTCATACCTGTCTCCATGCACCCGCTGGTCATGCCATGTTATCTGACGCCGATGTGCAGTGGATGACGTTGCTCTCACTAGCTCATGGGTCTGTCCTATCCACTGCTGCATGAGCTCTACATAGAGAGATGGTGAATTTTTCTCTCCCAGATTCATGGACATGGCCAGATCCAGGGTTAAGGCTAATTCACGGCCTAACATTAACCATGCAGGGGTATAATCCGTTCTGGAATGTATTGAAGTGCGGTATGCCATGAGATCCCAATCTCGACAATCCTTCGTCAACATTTCCGCCAATGTGCGGTTAAACCTCTCCACCATCCCGTCACTCCTTTGGTGATAAGGGGGTGGTGTGGGTTTTGACTATATGAAACAATTTGCAGAGCTCGGAGATCAGCCGGCTCTCAAAATTACTTCCTTGGTCGGAGTGTAGCTCAAATAGCATTCCGAACTGGCAGAACACATTGCTGCCCAAGACCTCCGCTACTGTGGATGCCTCTTGGTCTGGCAAAGCAATTGCTTCTACCCACTTCGTAAAATAATCTTGCAATATGAAGATGTACTTGTTTCCGTCATCCATCATATTCAAAGGTCCGAACACATCAATAGCCACTCTCTCCCACGGTGCACCAACGATCTTATTTTGAAGAGGAGCGGAATGGTGCTGGCCAACAGCGTGTCTTTGACATGGGATGCATTTGGCGACCCATGTCTTCACACTATCACATATCCCGATCCAGTGGAATCTCTGTTTTATCCATGTCAATGTCTGGTCAACAGCTAGGTGTCCAGCGTTATCGTGTAGTTGTAGTAGTATGGTGTTTCGATAATGCTCCGGAATCACTATGCAGATTATACCACCATGAATGTGGCATTCCTCAAACCGCTGGTAGTAGTATTTTGCTGTTGCGGATAATGGTTTAGCAGATTCCCTTGGAGGACGTACCACCTCCTGGATCCATGCATATATATTTCGTGACTGTGCGTCTGTTGCTTGTTCGTAAGCGACTGTCTCCATGTTCCACTCTGCGCACCGCAAATCGGGGAACAGCAGAGATGGCTGTGTAGTATGTGTCACGGTGGTGGCCACTTCTGGTTCATCCTCGAGCCCGATTCTGCTCAATGCATCAGCATTTCCATGCAATTTGGCGGGTCTATGAACAGCATTGAAGTTAAAGGCCTGCAGGGATTCCTGCCACCTCGCTACTGGGCCCTCTAAATGTTTTAGGTTTCTGAGCTAGCGTAGTGAGGCGTGATCCATACGGAGGATAAATGGGCATCCGTACAGAAAGTGTTTATAGTACTTGACTAAATGGACCGCGGCTAGAAATTCCTTCTTAGTGTCGTATAATGTTTCTCTGTCTTATTCAGAGTACACGAACCATAACCCAGTACCTGCTCTGTTCCATCTTCCATGGCCTGAGATAGAAATGCACCAATGGCATAAGCCTACGCATCAGTGTCCAAGATGAAATCGAGGTTAGGGTTGGGATGAGCAACAATTGGAGCGATCATCAAGAGGTCCTTCAGCGCCCTGAAGGAACCTTCACACTCATTCGTCCACGCAAATGGTCGATCCTGTTCACTGATCCTAAATAGGGGTGATGCAATCTCGCTGAAATGACGGATATATCGGCGATAGTGCTGACAGAGACATAGGAAACTCCGGGTGTCCATGACAGACGTTGGTGTCTGCCACTTCGCCACTGCTTTTGTGTTTGACAGTTGAGTAGCCACTCCATTGCCGGATATCACATCTCCCAGAAACTCGACACTCTGTCTGAAGAGATGACATTTCCATGGTTTGAGCTTTAAATTGGCCGTGCGGAAATGGGATAGCACGGTGTTCAAATTGGATAAGGTTTGTTCAAACGAAGAACCAAAGACGATTACGTCGTCAATGTAACACAGACAGATTTCCCATTGCAGGGTGGTTAATGCCTGCTCAATGAGATGCTCTAACATTCCAGGAGCGTTGCACAAGCCGTAGGGCATCTTGTCGAACTGAAAAAACACGTCTCGACGAATACGGTCTTCTCCATGTCTGCCTCATCCATGGCTACCTGCCAGTATCCACTAGCTAAATCAAGAGAACAAAACCAATTGGCTCCGGACAAGGAATCTAAGGCCTGATCTATTCATGGCAATGGATACACGTCTTTGACGCTAAGAGCATTAAGGCGCCAGTAGTCTATACAAAACCGCAAAGATCCGTCCTTTTTGCCTGCTAGTACAATGGGATGGGCCCAGGGGGATGCTGATGGCTCAATTATTCTGGTCCGCAATATGTCCTCCACCTGTTGGTGTGCCTCCGCTTCCTTATGTATAGGGAGACGGCGAATGGGCCGTCGAATGGGTCTGTTGTTTCCGGTGTCAATGGAGTGTCGTGCAAGATGAGTTTCACCCAGATCCATGTCTCCGGCTGAGAAACTATCGTGATAATTGTAAAGTAATTTCCGTATTTGTTGTTTTGAGATTGCATCAATCCAACTGTGGCACGCAAATATAAGCCATGTAAATGTTCTGGCAAATCATCAGAAGTTGTTGATGGTGTGAGTGCGGCGGGGGCTGTCTCCAGTGAGATAACATCCACCAAATGGCCACAATGGACTCCTGGTTCATGCGGTATTGGGTCCGCAGTGCCATTGAATACCCTTTAAGAATACCCTTCATGATCCTTGTTGGTGGTGTCCACAATCATATGGGGACTGGTGCATTGTGAGGCAATCATGTATTCAGGATCGGGTTCCAGCATGGCTATGTGAGTGTTGTTTCCTAACTGTGGTGTGGTGGCCCATAAGATCTTCTCCTGTCCCAGCTCAACTGTGTTGATGCTAAAATCACCGCACGTGTATCGTACAGTGATGACTCCGGTCCAAGAGGTATCCGTTGGCCATGTATGTCTAATTCCTGTTGTCTGCAATATATGACGGCTTCGCTGGCACTGATGAAATCAGAACCAAGCAGGGCATTGTTTTGAATAGAGGCGATGACAACACACTGAATGAATTGCATCTCCTCTATTTGTATTACGAGCTTTACTGTACCAGCCATGGGGACATCGGCTCCGGTAGCTATTCGCAAAAATATGTTTGTAGGCTTAAGGTGCAGCATTTTATGAGGTGGGGTGCTCTCATAAAAGCGCTTTTTAAAAACGGTGATGGAAGCTCCAGTGTCTACAGTGGCACTGGTGGAAACACCGCTAAACAGGCAGGCACACATATATATTACTTTATGGTGGACCTGCGGAAGAATTTCCAATGATATCATTTGCGGAAGTATAGGTGGTGCGGTATCATGTATACGGTCGGGTTGTTTCTGGATCGCATCCATGAGTGCAATTGGTGGCTGAGTGTGGAAAGGCCCAACTCATCGTCGCTGCTGCTGTTGCTTAGGCGATGACGGAGTTGTGGGTAGCAATGGTGGTGGCGTTGTTGCTGGTACTGCGTATGATGAGTTAGTGTAGACAGCAGTGTGAATAGGATTTTCGCGTTCACGGGTGACGTCTACCTGTGTGAGCCACTTCTGACAGTGCATCATGGGGTGTTTGGGTGAAGCACAGAAGAAACAGTGATGGCGTGCTATTTTCCCGTCCTTTGAACGATGCTTCTTCTTGGTGCGGAACGCATGCTCTTTTCGGAATCACTGCTGCAGCTGGTGGACATTGTAGGTGATGCTGTAAGGACTTGTGAATTGCATACCACCAAGGGACACTGGGTGTTAAGTGCCTTGGCAGTGGGTCGTGGTGCATGTAGAAACGTTGTTTCAGTGGATGTGCTACAACCTACCACTGCCGTTTTACATAGAAAAGAAGGTTGAGTAAAAACGGAATTTGCGGGGTCACATTTTCCGGAGAGGGGAGATGTCAGTGCTGCGGATGCGGTGGGCATCGTTAGTTCCGATATAGAGGAAGCCGAGTGCTGGTGCATCCATAGTGTAGTAGAAGAGTGATTGTTTGTAATGGCCAACTGACATTGTGGTTCAGAGGTCACAGTTGAGACGAGTTGTGTGAATGGGCACCGAAGCGACTCTGTAATCGGTGCCCTTGCTAGCTTGACGGATTCTCTGGCTGCGGGGTGCATCAGTCAGCGGCCAGAGTTGTTGAGGGAGGTCGATTAGAGCATCGATCCTTCCAGTGGCCCGGCTGACCACATCCAATGCACATGTTTGGTGGCGGTGCAGAAACTGTGGTGGTGGCTGCTCTGGTGGTGGATTGTATTGCTACTGTTGTACTGAGTGTGGTGACCAAACTGGTGAGTGCAGAGATCTGCTTCATAATCACTTCTAACCTATTGTGGATATTTTGTCGATTGTTATTGTTGTGCTGGTTCCCGCATCCTGTGGCGCTGTTGTGGCTCCCGCAATGGGATTGGCTACGCCCCCTTCCTCTAAACGTGTGATTTTAACTGGTGTTTTGTTCGTGTTGCGCGTGTGGGTCAGATGCTGAGGTAGCGGTTGCAGTATTTGATTCGGTTGTGGTGGTGGCGACGTTGACATCATTAACTTCGTTTATGGGATGCAATTGGCGGCAATTGTTTTTCTCCTGCCCCAAGAAGTTTTCGATACGAACCGCAGTGGCTGTTAATTGTTGTAAGCTACCATGCTCCGTGAGAAATAATTTTTCTTTCAAGGCGGGTTCTCCGCTCAATACGTTGATGAATGTATTGAGATGTAAGTGAGTGACACCCACGAGATTTGTGTTGGGATAAGCGTGGGTAAATAGCCGACGGATGCACGTAGCTAATTCCGGTAGTGTCTCCTCTGAGCGTCAACATAAGTTTTTGAACTGTAGCCGACTTGTTTCTCCGAGGGTGGTGTCGCCGAATCTTTCCGACAACGCATTCTCCAATTCCATGTACGATGGTGTGTAGTCTGTGCCTATGTCTGCCACAACCTATATTATTGACAGCAGTTTTGACTGGAAATTCGGAACATTGGTAGTCTATTACTGCTACATAATTGCATTGACCCTTCATGGATTTATTCCCATGGATGGATTAAAGACAAAAGGATACTACTGATAATCACACATCCATTATTCATTCGTATCCCGCGAGTTCTCTTTCGATACGAGATCGAGAAATGTATCTCTTATGTAGGGGCCTATTGAATAGCCATTGGCGTAGCGATTTCATGATCCACAGTGTTGCTTCTACAGTCTGCTACGGAGATAGACTGGGTCCTGGTCTATCTGGTATCCGAAGTCGAGTCTGTGTAACCGTCTAGTCGTTGTGATAACGTAAGAAAATGACCGGTCATTACATTAGAGGTGTAGTTTCGAAGAAGCCAAGTCTTTATTTTTAGATGGATCCAATATTGTTAGCGAAAACTGTCTACTTTTTCGCCCTCTACAATATTATTAGGCATGTTTTTCTTCTGAAATTTACCACACACATAGTACGCCTCAAGACTGTCTGTAACAAGTCGGTAATTTTTACCCTATCTCGAATGCAACAAATGTGAATCATACTATAATACAATACGGGAAAGGTTAAACAGACATGGTACATCATCGTCGTCCTCATAATTTATTAACCCTGTATTATCTAAATTGAGTCAAGAATAAAAAAAAAAGCCTAATACCACTTGGTAATGCGTGGCCCACACAATATGGACCACTTGTATTAAGAGACCACCCCTATTTATAGGTCACATATTTTAACAAGGCCAATCATAGATTGTTTCCCTGAATACAATGTACTCGTCCTCTGATGGAGGGAGGATAATTAATACCACTTGAAAATGGACATTTTCATGTTGTCTATCGATCATATTACGTCATATGATGTCATAATCAACGACGTGACGTATATGATGACGTCATAATCATGACGTCATGACTGACTCAATTTAGTCCGTCTTAAATGCTTAATAATCCGACACATTGTACGAATTGTATGTCTTTGCTATTTACAAAACATGCTGGTGAATATTTTGAAACTAATTTGACTGGGCGATGTTACTGCCACAAGCAGCAACAGCACCCAGACAAATTGGTTTCAAAATTGTCAACACCTTACCTGTATAGTTTTCTGGAAATTGATAGTCAAGAAGCTCAGGGATCCATCGATACCAACACGAGCGCGGAATTAATGTATTAATATACCATCCGGATTCAGTGACCGATTGACTAACGTTAGGCCTATGGAAGTCATTTCAAGCAACCGCCACTAAGATGTGACTTACTTGGGCAGAATTGTGTGTTTTTATAACAAAATCCTTTAGAATGTTTAACACCGAAATTTCAATATCTCAGATAAAGACAACTATATGAATATCTTTTTAATACTTTGACTGGTAGCCCACCCCACCCTACCCACCTACTTGATGCTATCATAGACCTGTATTAAGTATTGCAACGACAACGACTGCCCATGTAAGCCTATCATCTTCTCTTAATGTATTTTAACCCTTTCATAAGGAGGCCGGCAAAACCGGCCTCTACAGTGATCTTGAGGATGTTAATTTGCAGGTCAAGAGATCGTTTTTGAAAATTCACCACTGAAATGACTGGTAATTTAGCCAGTCATTACAATAGTAACTCTTCAAAACATTCGTCTATTGGCCTGCAAATAGGCACTCAATACCCAAATATTTTTTTTCATACTCTTGACTCGATTTAGGTAATACATGGTTAATAAATTATGAGGAAGACGGTGATGTACCATGTCTGTTTAACCTTTCCCGTATTGTATCATAGTATGATTCACATTTGTTGCATTCGAGATCGGGTAAAAATTATCGACTTGTTACAGACAGTCTTGAGGCGTACTATGTGTGTGGTAAATTTCAAAAGAAAAACTTGCATAATAATATTGTAGAGGGCGAAAAAGTAGACAGTTTTCGCTAACAATAATGGATCCATCTAAAAATAAAGGCTTGGGTTCTTCGAAACTACACCTCTAATGTGATGATCGGTCATCTTCTTACGTTATCACAACGACTAGACTGTTAGACAGACTCAACTTCAGATACCAGACAGACTGGGACCCAGTCTATCTCTGTAGCAGACTGTAAAAGCAACACTGGATCGTGAAATCGCCACGTCAATGGCTACTCAATAGGCCCCTACATACGAGATACATTTCTCGATCTCATATCGAAAGAGAACTCGCGGGATACGAATGAATAATGGATGTGTGATTATCAGTGTTATCCGTTTGTCTTTAATACATCCGTGGGAATAAATCCATGTAGGGCCAATGAAATTATGTAGCAGTATTGATAGACTACCAATGTTCCAAATTTCCAGTCACAACTGCTGTCAATAATATTGTAGCAGATTGTTGAATACAGAAATCAACCGAAAGTGTAGGCCTATGCATGTGCTAAGTTAAGAAGGTCTACAGGAAATTCGGCCACAGAATTTCAATCATATAGTTAGATAGGTATATCAATACGCTAGTGAATTAATGGATAGAGGTTAAAATTTCTTTTACCATGAAATAATTTCGTAGTGCACAATTTCATACCGAAAATTTGCTAAATCTCCGGTGATTCACAGTTTTCAGTGCCCTATTGTCTGTAGTATGTTTAGCCCCATGATTTCACCTACATAGACTTGAGCCTTAATATACCAGGTATATTCCGAATCTAACAAATTCTAGATGAAATAATTTTATTAGGCAAAAATTGGCTTAAATGTTGGGGTTTTCGTGCTTTTCGGTGCCCTACTGTCTGTATGTAATGTGGTCAGCTCCAGAACTTCGCTCACATAGACGTAGAGGGATTTGAATACGATAGTTATATTGGGAATTAAAAAAAATTTGACCGTGAAGTAATTTCGTAGTATACGATTTCATCGCGTAAATTATGTTTCAATTTTGGCAGATCTGTGGGTTTTCAATGCCCTACTATTACCTGTCTGCAATAGGTTTGGCCACATAATTTCACAGATATGGTTAGATAGCGATATGAACACGCTAATGAATCTTGAGTTTTCTACCACGTAGTAATTTCGGAATATTCAATTTAGTAGCCACGTACAGTTGTCAAATGCCAACAATTTACTATATTCGGTATCAGAATGTCTGTTCTCGATTTGTAATAATTCTTTTTATATATATGGATGTATATAACTCAATATGAGCTAGTGCTTTTGCACAATTCTACCATCAAGTAATCTCATCGTGGGTAGTTACATATTCGCCTTATGGCCCCATTATAATATGGTTGGTTCACATTCACCACATTCAGATAGGTGTCGGTATGTCCTGGCATATCGCTCATAATGGGTTCAGCCCCAGAATGTCACCCATATGTTTAGATAGGCATAGGCATACGCTTACGGAGTAGTGAGATTTAAAACTATCTACCATAAAATAATTTCGGCTCAAATTTAGGCCGATTCATGGTTTTCGTTGCACCCAGTCAAATTAGTTTCAAAATAGTCATCAGCTTACCTGTATAGTTACCTTGAAATTGGAGGTCTGGGAATTCATTATTCAACGTATATATAGACATCGATTCCAACACGGAAAAAAGGGGTGGAGCTTAGCTGGAAATAGGCGTGGCATACCTAGAAATGGACCCCTCTATTGAAATTGGCATGAGCAAATTGAGCATTACAGGGCTAATACCACTTGTTAATGTGTGGTCCACACAATATGGACCACTTGTATTAAGAGAGCACCCGTATTTATAGGTCACATTTTAACAAGGCCAATCATAGATTGTAGACCCTTGCCATCCCGAACGCACATAGACCCAATACAATACACTCATCCTCTGACGGAGCGAGGGTAATTAATACCACTTGCTAATGGGCCTTTTCAGGTTGTCTATCCATCATATTACGTCATATGACGTCGTAATTAATTAGGTGACGCATATGAGAACGTCATAATAATGACGTCATGACTGACTCGATTTAGTTTATCTTAAATGCTTAATAATCTGACACGTTGTACGAATTGTATGTTTTTGTTATTTAATAAAAATGCTGTTGAATATTTTGAAAATAATTTGACTGGCTGCTGTTGCTGCCATAGGCAGCAACAGGACCCAGTCAATTTAGTGTCAAAATATTCCACGGCTTACCTGTATAGTTTTCTTGTAATTTATCGTCTAGTAGTTCAGAAATCCATCGATCCCAACTCGAGAGTGGTATGGGTGGAGTTTAGCTAGAGATGGGCGGGGCATAGCTAAACTGGAAAGGTTCATTGTATCAATAAACCACCACAGTTTTCGGTGCCCTATTGTCTGTAGTATGTTCAGTCCCATAATTTACCCCACATAGACTTGAGCTTTAATAAGCTAGTTATATTCCGAATCTAACAAATTCTATATGAAGTAATTTTAATACGCAAAATTTAGCTTAAATGATGGTGTATTCATTGTTTTCGGTGCCCTACTTTCCGTAATATGGTCGGTTCCAGAACTTCGCTCACATAGACGTATAAGAGTTTGAATATGCTAGTTACATTGGGAATTTAAAAGAATTCGAACGTGAAGTATTTTCGTAGTATGCGATTTCATCGCATACATTTGTTTCAATGTTGGTAGATCTGTGGTTTTCAATACCCTACCGTCTGCAATATGTGTGGCTACATAATTTCACCCATATGGTTAGATAGGGATATGAATACGCTAATGAATCTTGAGATTTCTACCACGTAGTAATTTCGTAATATTCAATTTAGTAGTCACGGACAGTTGTCAAATACCAACAATTTACTATATTCAGTATTAGAATCTCAGTTTGTAATCAATCTTTTTACATATAGCTGTGCTTTTGCACGATCCTACCATCAAGTAATTTGGTAATTTTCGCCATATGGCCCCATTGTAATATGGTTAGTTCACATTCACAACATTCAAATAGGTGTCGATATGTCCTGACATATCGCTCATAATGGGTTCGGCCCAGAATATCACCCATATGTCTAGATAGGTATAGGCATAAGCTTACGACGTAGTGAGATTAAAAAAATTTCGTAACGTAAATAAGCTCAAACTTTGGATAATTCATGGTTTTCATTGCAATACGTTCACCCCCAGAATTTCACCCACAAATACTTATAGGAAATATGCTAGTTGTATTCCGAATTAAAAACAATTCTACAGGAACGTAATTTCATAGTACACAATTCAATACCGAAAATTGGCGCAAATTCTGTCAGATCAACGGTTTTCTGTACCACACTGTTTGCAATAGGTTCGACCCCAGAAGTCCATCCATATGATTAGATACGTATATGAATACGCTAATAAAGTATCAAAGGTTTAAAAAATGTTTACTATACAGTAATTTCGTCATATGCAATTTAGTAGTGGCACACCATCGTCAAATTCCAATAATGTACTATATTCAGTACCGGAATATCTCTACATGCCTTGTAGCCAGTTTTCGAACACAGGGCCATGTAGAACTCACTATGTTCTCGTGCTGTGCGAAATATTGTAATAATTCTACCACCAAATATTTATTATAGTAATGTGAAAATATTTCTATATATCCCAAATTATTAGCCGCGTGTACTGGTAGAACCTGACTTATCAGGCTAATACCCTAACATTTGCATATATGGTCAACAAGATCGTCATCATTACAACGGTTGAGGCCAATTTTGGCCTTTTTGATTTAATAATTTGTTACTGTTTCCAGTAAAGATATCGTTTAATAGGTGACATATATATGATAGCTAAATGAAACCGATCACGATGTTTCCCACTATGTCTTCAGTCAGAATGTTTTCTGATATATCATTTTCATTGGAGAAAACTAGGTTCACGGTATTGGTTCTATCCTGGCCACTTAACTTTGTTGAAAAGGTTATCTGTCGGTACAGATCGGGGTCCTGTATTGCATCAAAAATATACTTGCTTTGTGCATTTCACTAGCATTGCAGTGTATATTTCACCAATATATTTCCAGGTAATAAGCTCTTCAAGTCTGTTTAAGAAGGTATCAAGATTTAGGTTTAAAATATTCTTTACAGCTTTTCTTTAATATGTTTGAATGGGTGGCAGGGTCTGTACTGCGTCTTACGCTGATTTTCTACTGACTGGGTTTCCAGCTGTGTTGATTTCTTTATCTTTACAAGTTGTTGATACCTAATGACCCAAATTTGATCTGTTACACTCTGTTGATGCAATAGTGCAATTTTCTCATCACTGGCTGCTCTTAATTTTGACTGTTCCTCTCTTTCTCTCTGTTAAGGAGTCTGGCCTGGAGAAAAAGGATGGATGGACAAATTGTTGGACTGACCAAAAATATAAGCTGCTTTTCCTAGCCCATAGCTAATACTGCCCATATCTTTTTGCAAGAAATATTCCTTCTTTTGTGTTTATTGTATGCCTTTATATAGCTTCATTTTTTCATGAAACAGTTGAGTTTATTCTCAGAATTATAATAACCTCCGGGCACGCTATTTACTATTGATGCCTTGCATCAATATGTGTACTTGTTTAGAGTAGTTATTTGGAGTTCCGTTGGCTGTTTATTAAAATAATTAAGCGATCATCGCCGCGCAAACTCTATTATAGTCGGACCAGAACAAATAAGAGAACTCGCCATGAATCACGCGCATGAAGATCATAATTATGAGATATCCAGCAATCTAAAAATAGAGGCGTGTCTTCGCGCTGAGAATTATTAGATCTCGTATCGATGGAGATCTCGCGAGACACAGCCCCACAATCCCCTGCGCGAAATGGCCGCGCCTATAGGCAATTCTATGCAGCAATAAATAGAACCGTGCCCGCTGGAGCGGGCACGCAAATATACACAAGGTGTGAAACCTTCATCTGTGGGCACCATTGGCAGGAAGTTGATTGGTTGGTTTGTTGTCAAAATCCGCTGACATCACGTTTCTGACTACAAACCACTACAAACCAACCAATCAGCTTTCTGACAATGGTGCCCACAGATGAAGGTTTCATACCTTGTGTATATTATATAAAGTAGGAGGGATATGTGGTAGAGGGATGGATGGACGAAAATTCAAAGGCCTGTGCTCTCACACACCCGGTCGGGTGCTCCAGCCTGAAATTAAAAGAGGCGAGTTTATAAGCATCCACTCTGAAAACAGGTTCACTCTAATTAAAAGGTGATCCTCCACGGGAATAAGTAGTTCCGAGTTTTTACGTTGATCAGAGAATTAAAAACCCGCAGAATAAAGACAAAGTTAAAGTGTAGATCATGGCTGGGATTTTCTTTTGAAATCAGATAGAGGGATGCTAGATTAACATGTTATCATGCACTTTTATTCTTTTTAAAACGTGTATGCTAGAAGAACCTGATTATAAATGTTGAAAATTATGCCTTTTGCTGCTTCCTAATATCACTCGGCAAGTTCCGTAAAACCGGTGAAACGCACCACGTGACACTCGTCACAAGTGGAAGGGACGAGGGAATTTCCTCTAGTCGTTGACGTGTTATTTAGTCCGACTGGCAAGGAGAGTTGCATTTAGATATATTTATGCAATTAATTTTGTTAAAATGACACAAAGATGCGTAGTACGATATCGAAAACACGTGAATAATTGATCCTTTGATTAATTTCCATCAGATTAAACTTTGGCAATGTTTGCCGAGCGATAGTATTGAGATTTCGGGGGTCTCGGTGGTAGGCATACATGTGTTAAAAATACATGAATTTTCACATTCAACGCTAGAAAAATGCATCGTACTATTGATTCTCATATTAAAAAAAAGAATTGTGAATCGTGTTCTATCTTCCCGCTGTACATATTAGAATATATTTTCTAATATTAAACGATTTTTAGCGACAGCTCAATCGGCAATCCATCCTGCTAGCATTTATCATTGCCCGAATCGAAGGTTCGTAGTATCTTCTTTCCAGCACAAACGGGTAAATCGAGTCCACTAAACGATTCCTTCACAGGAATGCCCGAATCGCGATAATTAATGATTGGATAAAACCCGCATTCTTTCAGCTCATACATATTAATGAGCAATAATAAACACGAAAGAAGGAAACCCCTTTATCTGAAATAAACTTTCTCGAGGTTCTGTAAAAATGAAATCTGCCATAATCATCGGCAGCAACACATTTATATCAAATTGCCATTAAAATATTATGTAGTTATTAAATGTCAATTTGCCAATGTATCCAAACTGTTTGAACACTTATAAATTGTCATTTAGTAATTAAATGGGATAGTTGCTTACCAGTAGTGAATGGGTCAATAACTGACTTTTCATAAACTTAAAACTTATGGATTTCTTTATAGATATCCCATTTCCCAAGTATGATTTGGCTTTTAATTTTTGGAAATAATACACTATTTCCTTTTTAAAGATAAAGGCCTATGTAAAATTCTTAGCTGTTATGATAATTTTGAATCTTGAAAGCCAACACATCTGGGAAATGGGCTAAAGCTGAGCCTATAGGCTTATATAAGTTTAAGCTCCTTGAGTGTGAACACTGATAGAATTGTAAACCTGGCATAAATCATGAATGTTACCTTGAAAATATCGACATGATAAATATATCAAACAAACAAATAATTTAAAATGGAATTTAAGGGAGTGGCATGGTTTTCAACAATGGACTACTTAAACGACGAACCCAGTTCACGGCTCAGTGGTAGATTATCTTACCACAGGAGGAAACATTGGCAATCTTCTTGACTCTTCTCTCATGCACCCAATAGTTGCCTACCTGTAGTGAACACTGATAATTCACAATCAGATCGAATGAAAGGTTCCATTGAACCAATAAAGAACCAACATGGCCACCAAACAGTAAATTATGATTGGTCCATGACAGCCATGTTTTATCACTGATCAATTTCTTTTGAACAAACTTTAATCACCCTTAGTTATCGATGACATATCAGGAGTTTCAGCCTGAACCATAAGCACTTACAAGATGTTCACCTGAAAATGGATCAGTTAAAATTACAGGCACTCAAAATGGGGTACTCCTGGCCGAATTTGGTTAAAACCGGGAATTGATTAACCCAATAATACTCACACCACCCAAAAAATTGCTTCTGCGGTAGATCTGAGAAAGGTCCATTTTCAGACCAGGACTCCAGTCGAATACTATTTTGTAAATTTACTACAGGAATGACTGGCTCGATAATCAAGCCAGTCATTCCAGTGATACATTTTCAAAAATAATCTCGACCTGCAAATGGACATTTTCTATGAGAAAATTGATACTTATTTTGAAGAATTTGAGGGGTAACTGGTTAAGGATGAGACATCTGACCAATCAAATTTCTGAATAGAACTTCTGGAGCGTACCACCACAGGGTCCATCTAGTTAAATTTGGTTAAAATCAACCAAGCGGCTGAGGAGATGCATTTTGACAATTTCCGGGAACTTTTTCATAGAATCCAAGATTTTCACCCCAAAACTGATAGCCAAATTTTGTTGAAATCCACCAACGAGATGCATTTTGACAATTTCCAGTAAATCATTTATAAAATCTAAAATTTTCACTGATCAATTTATGGATCAAACAGAATTCTGAAGAGATGTTCTGGAGCCTAACACCCAGGGGTAGATTTTAAGGATTTGTTCTACTAACCTAGACAGGATAGTGCATCATTAATTTTACTATCCCGCAGCAAAATTCACTAACCCAATGTTTGTAAGCTCAAAGCTGATCACTTCTTTAATCCAATCACTGATACAGAGAAGCCGTTGAATATTTTGAAATTGGTTTGTCTGGAAAGCCGTTTCTGCCTTTGGTGGGTACTCAACATAATGACATTAGAATAGTGTTTTTTTGTATTTCCTCTTTTGAGAGAAACTAACCCAGACAGGTTAGTGCAGGTGTAGTTTTACTAGCCCATATGAAATTCTACTATCCTCGGGTTAACAGGTTAGTCTTATAATCGATCCCTGCCTACACGATAAGATTCTCCCAGACAAATTTGCCTGAAATTGGTCATAGAAGATGCGATTTGACAGACAGCTGAGTCACGACCGCCACGGCATAAGCTCACTTTGTCAGCATTTATCTCATAATCGGCCATAACTGTCATGATTTTTACCTGCATCGCCAGACGCAAGGGTTAATATGAGAATGGAGTGCTTCGACTTCTTTTGGGTAAAAATCACAATGCAACAGCTTTCAGCAATAATTTCTTCAAATTGGACCCTGTAAATAACTGGTTCTACTGGCCGAATGTTTGTCTATGGGGTCCTAAATATGTGCACCAATTTTGAGGTCAAAGAAAAATCTCAAACAGTAAAAGCTTTCAGTTGGCAACATTGCTTCAAAAACAGACACTTTTGACGTCATAGCGGTCCAATTGAAAAATATACATGTATCAACGACATGAATATTGTGCAAATTTGTCCAGGTTATTCATTACAACCGAATTACGATTGCATAAGCTGACCCAAGATATGCAATTTGACCGACGGACGAACACCATGGCATAGGCTCACTTGGGCCTTCAGGTCAGGCGAGTTAATAATGATCTGATATTTTCCGAATATTCTCAGTTTATTGAAATTTAGCCATGCACAAGAATCATAGTAATTTCAATAGTTGATGCAACAACAATCTTCTATGATTTCACATAGAATGGCTGTACTAATACCAGAGTGTACTGTGAAGGCCCATGCTTTCATTGTGCCATGATTTCACATAGAATGACTGAACTAATACCTGAGTGTACTGTGAAGGTCCATGCTTTCATTGTGTTATGATTTCACATAGAATGACTGGACTAATACCTGAGTGTACTGTGAAGGCCCATGCTTTCATTGTGCTATGATTTCACATAGAATGACTGTACTAATACCTGAGTGTACTGTGAAGGCCCATGCTTTCATTGTGCTATGATTTCACATATAATGCCTGCACTAATACCTGAGTGCACTGTGAGGGCCCATGCTTTCACTGTGCTATGCTTTCCTGACCCCTGTTTGCTTTAACCCTTTCACGGATGAATTCCCCATGTCTCATTTTCAAGGCAACCATAGAGGAAAACTGTTGAATATTTTGAAATTGATCTAACTAGAAACTGTTGCTGCCTTAGGAAACAACAACTTCCAGTTAAATCAATTTCAAAATATTCAACAGAATAAGTGTTATGTCGCAAGGAATTTATTTTTTCATGGATTTGTCAATGAAAGGGTTATGCTAACACCGCCTTCTAGTAAAATTATTTGCTAAATATCCAACAGCTTTCTTATATTGTATTAACCCCTTGAAAAAGCTATAGACTGTCGGACTGACACTGGAGTTTCATGGATAAAACCAAAAGAATTAAGAGACTCGTGGACAACAAAACATCATGGATCAATCTTGCTCACACTTGATGCATGTGGTTAGGGTAAAGGAAAAGGTAGCTTCCAAATGGTGTTGATTGGTAGCACCATAGAGTAATGTAACTACTATCACCAGTAAAGACGATACAATATATCAGAGCAACTAAACTACCTTAATATGCCTCCCAATGCTAAGATGCGCGAGGAGAGATAAATCTAATTCTGTTCCTTTTTACAAGCGGTCCTGTTATTACTGTACTTGTTATATAACAGTGATCTACTAGTATATCTGCTAGTTACAGCGATATAAAATACCCGAAACTATTCTGAAAACAATTTGACAGGCCACTGGTATATGCAGCGGATAATTTCAGTGAAAATGGTTTCAAATTATTCGCTGGCATCATTTTGTGACCATAGAAACAATCAGTGAAAATTACACTAACCAACTGGAAAACATTTTGACTGAGAATCCTTGCTGCTGCTAGCAACTACAAGTTTCCAGTCAGATTGTTTTCAAAATAATCAGCAGTATTGCACCAGTAGCAAGCAGTAAATAAGCTATGTTATAGGTATCAATGCACAAATGGAATACTATTTGCGTGGCACCTAAACCCCACTGATAGGCACTTAGGTCCACTTACATCTTTGATTGTTTGCAATATGGGTAAAATGATTGCTCTGATTATTCAGATAAATACATGTTTAATGTCTATGTTTAGAAACATCGTTTTAAGTTATTCTGATTCATCTCTGGTATTTTACTGGAGTTAATAGTTTTATTCCTCTATGATAGCACCAATCAACAACATTTCGATGTTCATCTTTTCATTTTCTTTAAATCATAATATATTATGGTGGCTGTTCTGGAGGCAGCGTTGATTGACACAAATCTTTGAAATTAATGATAATTACAACAATTTCAAATGACTAATAACGAAATTTGACCATTTAAGCAATAATAACAGTTTTTATTGTGAAAGATTATTAAATCTGTTGTATCGCAACAGTATATATATGATAATATTCTCAGAACATAGAGTCATAGACAGTAGAATTCCGCCTGGTGAATAAAGCACAATATGTACCGAATTGTGTCCCATATAAATCAAATCTGCAGACAGTGAGTGAAATGTAGCCGCATGTGTGAATACTGCATATTGTTCACAGTAGGTTATCAATAATAGGTGTGTGTCACTGAAGGAAGCCTCCACACTGAGTGTCCGACAGGGAGATAGTTCTCATCCTGCCAGGGGATTATAACAGTTCTTACTAAAGCACACACTATAACATCACATATTCAACAGAGCAAAGTTATCCACATGACACGTCGTTATCTCAGAAAGTGGGTCTAGTCCTCTAGATAAATGGTTAAACCACCTAAAATCACATAGATTTCCTCAAGGGCCGTATCACTCTCAGGGTAAGACTGACACTCTGCTACAGAAGACTTCAGTACATGAGTAACACGACTATCACAGACCTGCAAAAGAAAGGACAGTTAAAGAGAGATGTTGAAATACATGTATGAAGCATGTTCCCCGAGTTTGTTGAATCGATATGAAGTATATTGAAGCACTTTCAGACGTCTACTCTTTAAGTGAACAAGAATTCAAACTGAGACATATTTTGAAATAATACTGCTTTTAAACTGTTATTGTCTTGAATAGCTTACAGCATTATTCTTTCTAAAATATACATCAGTGTATCTACTTTCATAAAGACCTGACCTTTTTAATTACAGCCTCTCGATATCAAGAGCTATTCAATAATGATGTGAATATTTTGAAGCTAATAATTTGACTGGAAGTTGTTGTTGCCATAGAGAGCAAAGGTTCCCAGTCAAATTAGTTTCAAAATATTCAACAAAATCTCCCCTACATTATAACAAATCGGTAATAGCCGGTCTGTGAGAGATAAAGGATTAATATCCTAATTATTATGCTTTGACTAAACAAAATTTAATCATCTTGTCACCTTTAGTAGTTTTACTTTCAAAATATGGAGACACTAGTGCTTCAGCTATTGTACCTGTAGGCTTATCATGATTGTCTCATTACCCTTGCCCTGTAGCGGTAAAAAGGTATTGCATTCAGATCTGATAGCGTGCCTGGAGCTCAGCATCGCTCACCTGGAGTACTGTTTCCACCAATAGTTTTTAGTTTTAAAAGCACACATTGTGGCCAGACATTTGTAAGAGTAACATGTTAACCCTTTAATGGTCAAATTTGGTCAAAAATTTTTAATATCTGCCTATTGAATGTCTATTTACAGGCCAAGAGAATACAACGTTTGAAAATCTATCACTGGAATGACTGGCTCGGGTATAAAGCCAGTCATTCCAGTGGTAAATTTTCAAAATTGTATTATCTTGGTCTGTAAGTGGACATTCCTCAAGACCATAACAGACGCCGGTTTTGGCTGGTATGACCATTAAAGGGTTAAACAATTTTTGGGGGGTTTCTGGAAACCCAAGATAGCTGCTGAAATAAATCCACCGATCAATTTTATGCATCTTCTATTCGGATGCCTAACACTATAGCAGCCAAGTTTGATTGAAATCGGCCCAGTAGTAAAATGTATTAATTACTGATAAGTATTTTTTTTCCAAATTTCATTCCTAATTTCAGAAATCCAAAATGAGGACAAGAGATTTAACAACCAGATTCTGTATAAATGTCAAGAATCATACATGTCTCTCCAGGAGAATTTCGAAGCGGAGTAATCACCTGCTCTCCTGAATTTAAATTTAAACCAGTGAAGCGAGCAGTGTTAGTACTCGCTTCTATATTCTATCATCATTACTAAACAATATAGGCAATCTATGAGATGTTCGCCTAGAATTAACCTTAGGCAAGAGGAGAGCAACCATTCGCCTCTCCATAAGTCATGATCATATAATGTAGCATCTTAGAGGTAATTACATACAGGTCTTGTTGATACAAGTATACTGTCATCTTTAAGACAAAAATGTGATTTGAAAGTTTTCGAAATCCTAGATAGCCATTGTAAAAATCAGCCAATCAAGTAATAGTTTGTATAAAAAAATTCCATACGGTTTATGCCAGCCAAGCTTGGTTAAAATTGGTTCATTTTTAAGAAGATTTAATTATACGTTTTGAAAGATTAAAAAAAATTATAGTAAAATCCAAGATGTCCAGGTCAAATCTTTAGGTGGCCATTGGAAAATTTATCAATCAAATTTCTGGATAAATTCTGAGAAGCCTACTATCATAGAGCTATCTAAGTACACTTTGATTAATATCGGTCACCATGGTATAAGCTCGCATAGTCATTTGTTCCTTCAGAATGTGTGTGCTAAAAATACTGATCAAATTTGGATACAATTTTAACACAATAAAGGCTGATACTGTGAAAAGAGAATTTTCAGATGTTGGGTGTGATCAGTCAACCAATTTGGCTCAAATATGAGGGGGTGATACGGATTGACCAGGAGGGTATTGGTAGTCCCAGCCAGCTGGGTACTAGCCGCCCATCCTGGAGTCGTTCCCATAAGCGCACGCCCATGGGTAGAGCCTTAAGCGTATATGGGCTTATACGAGAGGCATCTCGTCGTTAAAACGACTCAAGGTTGATTCATACTCATGCGAAACAGGTATACGCACGTAATCAAAGCAGTAGTACAGCTTGCCACGCGACCGTGTTCATGCTTTGTACATTTCATGCTCGTGCGCGCGGCCAGTTAACTGACCGCGAACTTGGCGTAGCCGTTCATACTCACACGCACCGCCAGCACCATACGTGGATTACGTAGAATGGCGAGTATGGACAATGATATTACATTCTACTATGCTATGTATCGTAGGCGAAAGTTGAGGCGCAGGAATAGGCAATGGTATATTCGTCCGGTAAATAGTTCCCGAAACATAAATGGAGAATATCACTCTTTACTGCGGGATATTCAGAATTTTAATGACTATGAGATTCATTTAAGAAATTTCCGGATGGACAGAGAACGGTTTGCTGATTTGCTGAGCAAGGTTGGCCCTCAGATCATCCACAGAAACACGCACAAAATTCCAGTTTCGGCTGAGGAACGGTTGTCACTGACCCTGCGAATACTTGCAAGTGGAAACTCACAGCAGAGTGTTGCAGATAGCTATCGGCTAGGCAAATCAACAGTGCACTATGCATTCCATGAAACTTGCAATGCAGTCTGGGAAGCCTTGAAAGAACAATATGTTCCCTTTCCATCTCGTGAAACATGGATTCGTAATGCATCTTCTTCTTCTTCTTTTCGTTCGCCGATCATACCGCCAGTCCTGTAAGTGACTATCGACATGATCATATGCGCTAAGTGCGTGGATCCATGGTTTATTAGAGTGCGCCGTGTGGCCTGGAACCAGCACTCGAGGTTTCTGTCAGGGTTACCTCACCCTTATCTCCTTTAGTCGCCTCTTACGATACGCAGAGGTTACGGAAGGTGTATTCTAAGCCCCACCTACAGGGCAATAATGCATCTGACTTCTGGCTATATTGGAATTTCCCTCTATGTCTAGGCGCTATCGACGAGAAGCATGTCGAGATAAAGCCCCACCCAATTCTGGAAGCGACTTCTTTAACTATAAGAAATATTTTTCTGTTGTACTGATGGCCGTCGTCGATGCCAGATACAGGTTTTCTGTAGTAGATGTGGGCGCTTTTGGTAGAGAATCCGACAGTGGTGTGTTTGGCCAAAGCGAGTTTGGGCAGCGACTCGAGAATGGCACATTAGATCTGCCAGATGATGCAGTCCTGCCAGGATCCCAGAAGAAATGTCCATACGTATTTGTCGGCGATGAGGCGTTTCCCCTACGGACAGATCTTATGCGGCCATATCCTGGTGAGAAGTTTAATATAATCTAGCTTGTTGGTTCTCAAATCCAATCGAAACCGTACTCTCCAAAGTTAAATCGGTTTGCAAAATCGAACTCATAAACAGATAATTAGTAATATATACGGGGAGGCAAACAAATAGGTGAGCGCATGATTATCAGGGGGATATTTGGCAGTGGCGCCGGTAGCAAATTTGATGGGCGGGGTCAGGATGTCAAAAGGAGCACACTAATTACTGCAGGCTCATGGATCATGAGGGTGAGATAAATTCCAACTGTTATGTTAAGTTTCACATGTTGATGATATTCAGGAGCTTCATCACCGTCAGCAGTTGTAGCCGCAGCAGCAGTAGCAGCAGGCGCAGCAGCGGCAGCGGCAGCTGCAGTAGTAGTAGCAGTAGTAGTAGCAGTAGCAGCAGCAACAGTAGCAGCAGTAGCAGTAGCAGCAGCAGCAGTAGCAGCAGTAGTAGCAGCAGCAGTTGCAGCAGTAGCAGCAGTAGCAGCAGTAGCAGCAGTAGCAGCAGTAGCAGCAGCAGTAGCAGCAGCAGTAGCAGCAGTAGCAGCAGCAGTAGCAGCAGCAGCAGTAGCAGCAGCAGCAGTAGCAGCAGTAGCAGCAGTAGCAGCAGTAGCAGCAGTAGTAGCAGTAGCAGCAGCAGCAGTAGCAGTAGCAGCAGCAGCAGGAGGAGGAGCAGGAACAGGAAGAGGAAGAGTAGGGACAGCAGAAGCAACAACCGTGGTTCTTGTAGCAGTTTTGTTGTTATGAACTTATGGTGGTGGCGGCTGATTTTATGTAGGGTAAATCTGATTCATCTACATTGTCAACTAAAGTCAGTGCATATTATATGTGTCATCTACCGTATTTATTTTCTAGGTATTGGCTTGACGAGGGACAGGAGCATATTCAACTATCGGCTTAGCAGAGCTCGAAGAATATCTGAAAATGCGTTCGGTATCTTGACAGCCCGTTGGCGAATTCTTGGTAAACCAATCGAAGCCAATCCCACCAACGTAGATGGTGTAGTAAAAGCTACGGTAGCACTACATAATTACCTCAAGAGTACGGATAGCGACAGTGTGCCTCAAGTTCGCTATCTTCCTCCAATGTTCGCAGATTACATAGGAGAAGATGGTATCCTACGCCCGGGACAATGGAAAAGGATAGCTCGTGATGACGGTAATCCCAGGCCTATGGGACGCCAGGGAGCTAATCGGGCTTCAAAGGATATAAACATGATTCGTGATAGATTCATGACGTACTTCTTGTCCAACCATGGAAGTGTTCCGTGGCAGGCTGCAGTTGCTGATCGAACAGCCACACATCTTCATGAGGATGACAACCATTAGATAAATTGAACAAAACTCAGTAGCCTTATTTAAACTGTTGTCTTTTTATAATAAAGACGTATTAGTTACCTCTCCGGAATGATTGCGGTTTTGAGTGTAGCTTTCGTGACCATCTCGATCACTTCTTCAGCAGTGACGTCAGTTAGTGCTGAAGAAGTGACCGAGATGGTCACGAAAGCTACACTCAAAACCGCAATCATCCCGGAGAGGTAACTAATATTTCTTTATTATAAATTATCCTGGGATTGGGAACAACATTTTCAGAAATATGTTATCTTTTTGTTTTATTACTTGACGCCAGTCACAGTCAAACCTGGCTCATGTATGTAATAGACTGGTTGTTACATGTCATTGAAGCTGCATCTTCACACAAACATGCCCGAAACTAAAATTGTTTCAATTATATAATGTTATAACCTTAGCTCGTGTATCACTATATAAAATGGATCTTAACTTAAGTATGATAATTTCATTCCATATAAATTAAGGTAGATTTTATATCGTGAAATTGAAATAGTGGCTCACATCTCTATTTCAATTTCACATTAAAAAAAATTATATTAATTTAAATAATGAAATTACCATATGTTAAGATTTATTTCGTTTACTTTTATGTACACAATTTATAAAAGTATGCAGTTGCAACAATCTTATTTTCACATATTTTGCTGTGAAAATGCAGCTTTATCCATTTCAAACGATAGAATATATAATGCGGTTATTCCTCAGTAGCAGATCCACAAGGGCCAGGGGTACGCACCTCCCCCCCCCCTCCCCAGCAGGGGAGCTTTAACAAGGTAAAATTGAATAATTTAGCAGCCAACCGAGGATCCACATTTACCTCTGGAAATACAGGAGAGACCTCTGAGAGAACCTATGTTTCAAAATGGGACCGGGAGGGCCCCTTCTGGTTTAACTACCCGTACCCTTTTTCTGCTAGTGATTTGAAAACCTTAGTAACTGGTATCTGGGAGCCAGTTACAAAACTTTTTCATTAAGATTTTCTCAAATTCGGATTTGAAAACTTTAGTAACTGGTATCTGGGAGCCAGTTACTAAACTTTTTCTTCGAAATTTTCTCAGATTCGGATTTGAAAACCTTAGTAACTGGTATCTGTGAGCCAGTTACTAAACTTTTTCTTCAAAACTTTCTCAGTTTCGGATTTGAAAACTTTAGTAACTGGTATCTGGGAGCCAGGTACTAAACTTTTTCTTCAAAATTATGGCAAATACGGATGGAAAATCTTTAGTAACTGGTATCTGAGACCCAGTTAGTAAACATTTTCTTCTAAATTTTCTCAAATTCGGATTTGAAAACTTTAGTAACTGGTATCTGGGAGCCAGTTACTAAACTGTTTCTTCAAAATTTTCTCAAATTCGGATTTGAAAACCTTAGTAACTGGTATCTGGGAGCCAGTTACTAAACTTTTTCATTAAGATTTTCTCAAATTCGGATTTGAAAACTTTAGTAACTGGTATCTGGGAGCCAGTTACTAAACTTTTTCTTCGAAATTTTCTCAGATTCGGATTTGAAAACCTTAGTAACTGGTATCTGTGAGCCAGTTACTAAACATTTTCTTCAAAACTTTCTCAGGTTCGGATTTGAAAACTTTAGTAACTGGTATCTGGGAGCCAGGGACTAAACTTTTTCTTCAAAATTATGGCAAATACGGATGGAAAATCTTTAGTAACTGGTATCTGAGACCCAGTTAGTAAACATTTTCTTCAAAATTTTCTCAAATCCGTATTTGAAAACTTTAGTAACTGGTATCTGGGAGCCAGTTACTAAACTGTTTCTTCAAAATTTTCTCAAATTCGGATTTGAAAACTTTAGTAACTGGTATCTTGGAGCCAGTTACTAAACATTTTCTTCAAAATTATGGCAAATACGGATGGAAAAACTTTAGTAACTGGTATCTTAGACCCAGTTAGTAAACATTCTCTTCAAAATTTTCTCAAATTCGAATTTGAAAACTTTAGTAACCGGTATCTGGGAGCCAGTTACCAAACTTTTTCTTCAAAATTTTCTCAAATTCGGATTTGAAAACTTTAGTAACTGGTATCTGGGAGCCAGTTACTAAACTTAATCTTCAAAATTATGGCAATTACGGATGGAAAAACTTTAGTAACTGGTATCAGGGAGCCAGTTACTAAACCTTTTCTTCAAAATTTTCGCAACTATAGATGGAAAAACCTTAGTAACTGGTATCTTAGACCCAGTTAGTAAACATTTTCTTCAAAATTTTCTCAAATTCGGATTTGAAAACTTTAGTAACTGGTAACTGGGAGCCAGTTACTAAACTTTTTCTTCAAAATTTTCGCAACTATAGATGAAAAAAACCTTAGTAACTGGTATCTTAGACCCAGGTAGTAAACATTTTCTTCAAAATTTTCTCAAATTCGAATTTGAAAACTTTAGTAACTGGTATCTGGGAGCCAGTTACCAAACTTTTTCTTCAAAATTTTCTCAAATTCGGATTTAAAAACTTTAGTAACTGGTATCTGGGAGCCAGTTACTAAACTTAATCTTCAAAATTATGGCAATTACGGATGGAAAAACCTTAGTAACTGGTATCTGGGAGCCAGTTACTAAACATTTTCTTCAAAACTTTCTCAAGTTCGGATTTGAAAACTTTAGTAACCGCTATCTGGGAGCCAGTTACTAAACTTTTTCTTCAAAATTTTCGCAACTATAGATGGAAAAACTTTAGTAACTGGTATCTGAGACCCAGTTTGTAAACATTTTCTTCAAAATTTTCTCAAATTCGGATTTGAAAACTTTAGTAACTGGTATCTGGGAGCCAGTTACCAAACTTTTTCTTCAAAATTTTCTCAAATTCGGATTTGAAAACTTTAGTAACTGGTATCTGGGAGCCAGTTACCAAACTTTTTCTTCAAAATTTTCTCAAATTCGGATTTGAAAACTTTAGTAACTGGTATCTGGGAGCCAGTTACTAAACTTAATCTTCGAAATTATGGCAATTACGGATGGAAAAACCTTAGTAACTGGTATCAGGGAGCCAGTTACTAAACCTTTTCTTCAAAGTGTTCTCAAATTCGGATTTGAAAACTTTATTAACTGGTATCAGGGAGCCAGTTACTAAACTGTTTCCTCAAAATTTTCTCAGATTCGGATTTGAAAACCTTAGTAACTGGTATCTGGGAGCCAGTTACTAAACATTTTCTTCAAAACTTTCTCAAATTCGGATTTGAAAACTTTAGTAACTGGTATCTGGGAGTCAGGTACTAAACTTTCTCTTCAAAATTATGGCAAATACGGATGGAAAAACTGTAGTAACTGGTATCTGAGACCCAGTTAGTAAACATTTTCTTCAAAATTTTCTCAAATTCGGATTTGAAAACTTTAGTAACTGGTATCTGGGAGCCAGTTACTAAACTGTTTCTTCAAAATTTACTCAAATTCGGATTTGAAAACTTTAGTAACTGGTATCTGGGAGCCAGTTACTAAACCTTTTCTTCAAAATTTTCGCAACTATAGATGGAAAAACCTTAGTAACTGGTATCTTAGACCCAGTTAGTAAACATTTTCTTCAAAACTTTCTCAAATTCGGATTTGAAAACTTTAGTAACTGGTATCTGGGAGCCAGTTACTAAACTTTTTCTTCAAAATTTTCGCAACTATAGATGGAAAAACTTTAGTAACGGGTATCTTAGACCCAGTTAGTAAACTTTTTCTTCAAAATTTTCTCAAATTCGGATTTGAAAACTTTAGTAACTAGTATCTGGGAGCCAGTTACTAAACTTTTTCTTCAAAATTATGGCAAATACGGATGGAAAAACTTTAGTAACTGGTATCAGGAAGCCAGTTACTAAAGATCTTTTTCAAAATTTTCTCAAATTCGGATTTGAAAACTTTAGTAACTGGTATCTGGGAGCCAGTTACTAAACTTTTTCTTCAAAATTTTCGCAACTATGGATGGAAAAGCTTTAGTAACTGGTATCTTAGACCCAGTTAGTAAACATCTTCTTCAAAATTTTCTCAAATTAGGATTTGAAAACTTTAGTAACTGGTATCTGGGAGCCAGTTACTAAACTTTTTCTTCAAAATTTTCTCAGATTCGGATTTGAAAACCTTAGTAACTGGTATCTGGGAGCCAGTTCATAAACCTTTTTTTTTCAAAACTTTCTCAGATTCGGATTTGAAAACCTTAGTAACTGGTATCTGGGAGCCAGTTACTAAACATTTTCTTCAAAATTTTCTCAAATTCGGATTTGAAAACATTAGTAACTGGTATCTGGGAGCCAGTTACTAAACCTTTTCTTCAAAATTTTCGCAACTATAGATGGAAAAACCTTAGTAACTGGTATCTTAGACCCAGTTAGTAAACATTTTCTTCAAAATTTTCTCAAATTCGGATTTGAAAACTTTAGTAACTGGTAACTGGGAGCCAGTTACTAAACTTTTTCTTCAAAATTTTCGCAACTATAGATGAAAAAAACCTTAGTAACTGGTATCTTAGACCCAGTTAGTAAACATTTTCTTCAAAATTTTCTCAAATTCGAATTTGAAAACTTTAGTAACCGGTATCTGGGAGCCAGTTACCAAACTTTTTCTTCAAAATTTTCTCAAATTCGGATTTGAAAACTTTAGTAACTGGTATCTGGGAGCCAGTTACTAAACTTAATCTTCAAAATTATGGCAATTACGAATGGAAAAACTTTAGTAACTGGTATCAGGGAGCCAGTTACTAAACCTTTTCTTCAAAATTTTCTCAAATTCGGATTTGAAAACTTTATTAACTGGTATCTGGGAGCCAGTTACTAAACTGTTTCTTCAAAATTTTCTCAAATTCGGATTTGAAAACTTTAGTAACTGGTATCTGGGAGCCAGGTACTAAACTTTCTCTTCAAAATTATGGCAAATACGGATGGAAAAACTGTAGTAACTGGTATCTGAGACCCAGTTAGTAAACATTTTCTTCAAAACTTTCTCAAATTCGGATTTGAAAACTTTAGTAACTGGTATCTGGGAGCCAGTTACTAAACTGTTTCTTCAAAATTTTCTCAAATTCGGATTTGAAAACTTTAGTAACTGGTATCTGGGAGCCAGTTACTAAACTTTTTCTCCAGAATTATGGCAAATACGGATGGAAAAACTTTAGTAACTGGTATCAGGGAGCCAGTTACTAAACCTTTTCTTCAAAATTTTCGCAACTATAGATGGAAAAACCTTAGTAACTGGTATCTTAGACCCAGTTAGTAAACATTTTCTTCAAAATTTTCTCAAATTCGGATTTGAAAACTTTAGTAACTGGTAACTGGGAGCCAGTTACTAAACTTTTTCATTAAGATTTTCTCAAATTCGGATTTGAAAACTTTAGTAACTGGTATCTGGGAGCGAGTTACTAAACTTTTTCTTCGAAATTTTCTCAAACTCGGATTTGAAAACTTTAGTAACTGGTATCTGGGAGCCAGTTACTAAACTGTTTCTTCAAAATTTTCTCAAATTCGGATTTGAAAACTTTAGTAACTGGTATCTGGGAGCCAGTTACTAAACTTTTTCTCCAAAATTATGGGAAATACGGATGGAAAAACTTTAGTAACTGGTATCAGGGAGCCAGTTACTAAACCTTTTCTTCAAAATTTTCGCAACTATAGATGGAAAAACCTTAGTAACTGGTATCTTAGACCCAGTTAGTAAACATTTTCTTCAAAATTTTCTCAAATTCGGATTTGAAAACTTTAGTAACTGGTAACTGGGAGCCAGTTACTAAACTTTTTCTTCAAAATTTTCGCAACTATAGATGAAAAAAACCTTAGTAACTGGTATCTTAGACCCAGTTAGTAAACATTTTCTTCAAAATTTTCTCAAATTCGAATTTGAAAACTTTAGTAACTGGTATCTGGGAGCCAGTTACCAAACTTTTTCTTCAAAATTTTCTCAAATTCGGATTTGAAAACTTTAGTAACTGGTATCTGGGAGCCAGTTACTAAACTTAATCTTCAAAATTATGGCAATTACGGATGGAAAAACCTTAGTAACTGGTATCAGGGATCCAGTTACTAAACCTTTTCTTCAAAATGTTCTCAAATTCGAATTTGAAAACTTTATTAACTGGTATCTGGGAGCCAGTCACTAAACTGTTTCCTCAAAATTTTCTCAGATTCGGATTTGAAAACCTTAGTAACTGGTATCTGGGAGCCAGTTACTAAACATTTTCTTCAAAACTTTCTCAAGTTCGGATTTGAAAACTTTAGTAACTGCTATCTGGGAGCCAGTTACTAAACTTTTTCTTCAAAATTTTCGCAACTATAGATGGAAAAACTTTAGTAACTGGTATCTTAGACCCAGTTAGTAAACTTTTTCTTGGAAATTTTCTCAGATTCGGATTTGAAAACTTTAGTAACTGGTATCTGGGAGCCAGTTACTAAACTTAATCTTCAAAATTATGGCAATTACGGATGGAAAAACCTTAGTAACTGGTACCAGGGAGCCAGTTACTAAACCTTTTCTTCAAAATGTTCTCAAATTCGAATTTGAAAACTTTATTAACTGGTATCTGGGAGCCAGTCACTAAACTGTTTCCTCAAAATTTTCTCAGATTCGGATTTGAAAACCTTAGTAACTGGTATCTGGGAGCCAGTTACTAAACATTTTCTTCAAAACTTTCTCAAGTTCGGATTTGAAAACTTTAGTAACTGCTATCTGGGAGCCAGTTACTAAACTTTTTCTTCAAAATTTTCGCAACTATAGATGGAAAAACTTTAGTAACTGGTATCTTAGACCCAGTTAGTAAACTTTTTCTTGGAAATTTTCTCAGATTCGGATTTGAAAACCTTAGTAACTGGTATCTGTGAGCCAGTTACTAAACGTTTTCTTCAAAACTTTCTCAGTTTCGGATTTGAAAACCTTAGTAACTGGTATCTGAGACCCAGTTAGTAAACATTTTCTTCAAAATTTTCTCAAATTCGGATTTGAAAACTTTAGTAACTGGTATCTGGGAGCCAGTTACCAAACTTTTTCTTCAAAATTTTCTCAAATTCGGATTTGAAAACTTTAGTAACTGGTATCTGGGAGCCAGTTACTAAACTTAATCTTCGAAGTTATGGCAATTACGGATGGAAAAACCTTAGTAACTGGTATCAGGGAGCCAGTTACTAAACCTTTTCTTCAAAGTGTTCTCAAATTCGGATTTGAAAACTTTATTAACTGGTATCCGGGAGCCAGTTACTAAACTGTTTCCTCAAAATTTTCTCAGATTCGGATTTGAAAACCTTAGTAACTGGTATCTGGGAGCCAGTTACTAAACATTTTCTTCAAAACTTTCTCAAATTCGGATTTGAAAACTTTAGTAACTGGTATCTGGGAGCCAGGTACTAAACTTTCTCTTCAAAATTATGGCAAATACGGATGGAAAAACTGTAGTAACTGGTATCTGAGACCCAGTTAGTAAACATTTTCTTCAAAATTTTCTCAAATTCGGATTTGAAAACTTTAGTAACTGGTATCTGGGAGCCAGTTACTAAACTGTTTCTTCAAAATTTACTCAAATTCGGATTTGAAAACTTTAGTAACTGGTATCTGGGAGCCAGTTACTAAACTTTTACTCCAAAATTATGGCAAATACGGATGGAAAAACTTTAGTAACTGGTATCTGGGAGCCAGTTACTAAACCTTTTCTTCAAAATTTTCGCAACTATAGATGGAAAAACCTTAGTAACTGGTATCTTAGACCCAGTTAGTAAACATTTTCTTCAAAATTTTCTCAAATTCGGATTTGAAAACTTTAGTAACTGGTATCTGGGAGCCAGTTACTAAACTTTTTCTTCAAAATTTTCGCAACTATAGATGGAAAAACTTTAGTAACGGGTATCTTAGACCCAGTTAGTAAACTTTTTCTTCAAAATTTTCTCAAATTCGGATTTGAAAACTTTAGTAACTAGTATCTGGGAGCCAGTTACTAAACTTTTTCTTCAAAATTATGGCAAATACGGATGGAAAAACTTTAGTAACTGGTATCTGGGAGCCAGTTACTAAACTTTTTCTTCAAAATTTTATAAGATTCGGATTTGAAAACCTTAGTAACTGGTATCTGGGAGCCAGTTCATAAACCTTTTTTTTTCAAAATTTTCTCAGATTCGGATTTGAAAACCTTAGTAACTGGTATCTGGGAGCCAGTTACTAAACATTTTCTTCAAAATTTTCTCAAATTCGGATTTGAAAACATTAGTAACTGGTATCTGGGAGCCAGTTACTAAACTTTTTCTTCAAAACTTTCGCAACTATAGATGGAAAAACTTTAGTAACTGGTATCTTAGACCCAGTTAGTAAACATTTTCTTCAAAATTTTCTCAAATTCGAATTTGAAAACTTTAGTAACCGGTATCTGGGAGCCAGTTACCAAACTTTTTCTTCAAAATTTTCTCAAATTCGGATTTGAAAACTTTAGTAACTGGTATCTGGGAGCCAGTTACTAAACTTAATCTTCAAAATTATGGCAATTACGAATGGAAAAACTTTAGTAACTGGTATCAGGGAGCCAGTTACTAAACCTTTTCTTCAAAATTTTCTCAAATTCGGATTTGAAAACTTTATTAACTGGTATCTGGGAGCCAGTTACTAAACTGTTTCTTCAAAATTTTCTCAAATTCGGATTTGAAAACTTTAGTAACTGGTATCTGGGAGCCAGGTACTAAACTTTCTCTTCAAAATTATGGCAAATACGGATGGAAAAACTGTAGTAACTGGTATCTGAGACCCAGTTAGTAAACCTTTTCTTCAAAACTTTCTCAAATTCGGATTTGAAAACTTTAGTAACTGGTATCTGGGAGCCAGTTACTAAACTGTTTCTTCAAAATTTTCTCAAATTCGGATTTGAAAACTTTAGTAACTGGTATCTGGGAGCCAGTTACTAAACTTTTTCTCCAGAATTATGGCAAATACGGATGGAAAAACTTTAGTAACTGGTATCAGGGAGCCAGTTACTAAACCTTTTCTTCAAAATTTTCGCAACTATAGATGGAAAAACCTTAGTAACTGGTATCTTAGACCCAGTTAGTAAACATTTTCTTCAAAATTTTCTCAAATTCGGATTTGAAAACTTTAGTAACTGGTAACTGGGAGCCAGTTACTAAACTTTTTCATTAAGATTTTCTCAAATTCGGATTTGAAAACTTTAGTAACTGGTATCTGGGAGCCAGTTACTAAACTTTTTCTTCGAAATTTTCTCAAACTCGGATTTGAAAACTTTAGTAACTGGTATCTGGGAGCCAGTTACTAAACTGTTTCTTCAAAATTTTCTCAAATTCGGATTTGAAAACTTTAGTAACTGGTATCTGGGAGCCAGTTACTAAACTTTTTTCTCCAAAATTATGGGAAATACGGATGGAAAAACTTTAGTAACTGGTATCAGGGAGCCAGTTACTAAACCTTTTCTTCAAAATTTTCGCAACTATAGATGGAAAAACCTTAGTAACTGGTATCTTAGACCCAGTTAGTAAACATTTTCTTCAAAATTTTCTCAAATTCGGATTTGAAAACTTTAGTAACTGGTAACTGGGAGCCAGTTACTAAACTTTTTCTTCAAAATTTTCGCAACTATAGATGAAAAAACCCTTAGTAACTGGTATCTTAGACCCAGTTAGTAAACATTTTCTTCAAAATTTTCTCAAATTCGAATTTGAAAACTTTAGTAACTGGTATCTGGGAGCCAGTTACCAAACTTTTTCTTCAAAATTTTCTCAAATTCGGATTTGAAAACTTTAGTAACTGGTATCTGGGAGCCAGTTACTAAACTTAATCTTCAAAATTATGGCAATTACGGATGGAAAAACCTTAGTAACTGGTATCAGGGAGCCAGTTACTAAACCTTTTCTTCAAAATGTTCTCAAATTCGAATTTGAAAACTTTATTAACTGGTATCTGGGAGCCAGTCACTAAACTGTTTCCTCAAAATTTTCTCAGATTCGGATTTGAAAACCTTAGTAACTGGTATCTGGGAGCCAGTTACTAAACATTTTCTTCAAAACTTTCTCAAGTTCGGATTTGAAAACTTTAGTAACTGCTATCTGGGAGCCAGTTACTAAACTTTTTCTTCAAAATTTTCGCAACTATGGATGGAAAAACTTTAGTAACTGGTATCTTAGACCCAGTTAGTAAACTTTTTCTTGGAAATTTTCTCAGATTCGGATTTGAAAACCTTAGTAACTGGTATCTGTGAGCCAGTTACTAAACGTTTTCTTCAAAACTTTCTCAGTTTCGGATTTGAAAACCTTAGTAACTGGTATCTGAGACCCAGTTAGTAAACATTATCTTCAAAATTTTCTCAAATTCGGATTTGAAAACTTTAGTAACTGGTATCTGGGAGCCAGTTACCAAACTTTTTCTTCAAAATTTTCTCAAATTCGGATTTGAAAACTTTAATAACTGGTATCTGGGAGCCAGTTACTAAACTTAATCTTCGAAATTATGGCAATTACGGATGGAAAAACCTTAGTAACTGGTATCAGGGAGCCAGTTACTAAACCTTTTCTTCAAAGTGTTCTCAAATTCGGATTTGAAAACTTTATTAACTGGTATCTGGGAGCCAGTTACTAAACTGTTTCCTCAAAATTTTCTCAGATTCGGATTTGAAAACCTTAGTAACTGGTATCTGGGAGCCAGTTACTAAACATTTTCTTCAAAACTTTCTCAAATTCGGATTTGAAAACTTTAGTAACTGGTATCTGGGAGCCAGGTACTAAACTTTCTCTTCAAAATTATGGCAAATACGGATGGAAAAACTGTAGTAACTGGTATCTGAGACCCAGTTAGTAAACATTTTCTTCAAAATTTTCTCAAATTCGGATTTGAAAACTTTAGTAACTGGTATCTGGGAGCCAGTTACTAAACTGTTTCTTCAAAGTTTTCTCAAATTCGGATTTGAAAACTTTAGTAACTGGTATCTGGGAGCCAGTTACTAAACTTTTACTCCAAAATTATGGCAAATACGGATGGAAAAACTTTAGTAACTGGTATCTGGGAGCCAGTTACTAAACCTTTTCTTCAAAATTTTCGCAACTATAGATGGAAAAACCTTAGTAACTGGTATCTTAGACCCAGTTAGTAAACATTTTCTTCAAAATTTTCTCAAATTCGGATTTGAAAACTTTAGTAACTGGTATCTGGGAGCCAGTTACTAAACTTTTTCTTCAAAATTTTCGCAACTATAGATGGAAAAACTTTAGTAACGGGTATCTTAGACCCAGTTAGTAAACTTTTTCTTCAAAATTTTCTCAAATTCGGATTTGAAATCTTTAGTAACTAGTATCTGGGAGCCAGTTACTAAACTTTTTCTTCAAAATTATGGCAAATACGGATGGAAAAACTTTAGTAACTGGTATCAGGAAGTCAGTTACTAAAGATCTTTTTCAAAATTTTCTCAAATTCGGATTTGAAAACTTTAGTAACTGGTATCTGGGAGCCAGTTACTAAACTTTTTCTTCAAAATTTTCGCAACTATGGATGGAAAAGCTTTAGTAACTGGTATCTTAGACCCAGTTAGTAAACATCTTCTTCAAAATTTTCTCAAATTAGGATTTGAAAACTTTAGTAACTGGTATCTGGGAGCCAGTTACTAAACGTTTTCTTCAAAACTTTCTCAGTTTCGGATTTGAAAACCTTAGTAACTGGTATCTGAGACCCAGTTAGTAAACATTTTCTTCAAAATTTTCTCAAATTCGGATTTGAAAACTTTAGTAACTGGTATCTGGGAGCCAGTTACCAAACTTTTTCTTCAAAATTTTCTCAAATTCGGATTTGAAAACTTTAATAACTGGTATCTGGGAGCCAGTTACTAAACTTAATCTTCGAAATTATGGCAATTACGGATGGAAAAACCTTAGTAACTGGTATCAGGGAGCCAGTTACTAAACCTTTTCTTCAAAGTGTTCTCAAATTCGGATTTGAAAACTTTATTAACTGGTATCTGGGAGCCAGTTACTAAACTGTTTCCTCAAAATTTTCTCAGATTCGGATTTGAAAACCTTAGTAACTGGTATCTGGGAGCCAGTTACTAAACATTTTCTTCAAAACTTTCTCAAATTCGGATTTGAAAACTTTAGTAACTGGTATCTGGGAGCCAGGTACTAAACTTTCTCTTCAAAATTATGGCAAATACGGATGGAAAAACTGTAGTAACTGGTATCTGAGACCCAGTTAGTAAACATTTTCTTCAAAATTTTCTCAAATTCGGATTTGAAAACTTTAGTAACTGGTATCTGGGAGCCAGTTACTAAACTGTTTCTTCAAAGTTTTCTCAAATTCGGATTTGAAAACTTTAGTAACTGGTATCTGGGAGCCAGTTACTAAACTTTTACTCCAAAATTATGGCAAATACGGATGGAAAAACTTTAGTAACTGGTATCTGGGAGCCAGTTACTAAACCTTTTCTTCAAAATTTTCGCAACTATAGATGGAAAAACCTTAGTAACTGGTATCTTAGACCCAGTTAGTAAACATTTTCTTCAAAATTTTCTCAAATTCGGATTTGAAAACTTTAGTAACTGGTATCTGGGAGCCAGTTACTAAACCTTTTCTTCAAAATTTTCGCAACTATAGATGGAAAAACTTTAGTAACGGGTATCTTAGACCCAGTTAGTAAACTTTTTCTTCAAAATTTTCTCAAATTCGGATTTGAAATCTTTAGTAACTAGTATCTGGGAGCCAGTTACTAAACTTTTTCTTCAAAATTATGGCAAATACGGATGGAAAAACTTTAGTAACTGGTATCAGGAAGTCAGTTACTAAAGATCTTTTTCAAAATTTTCTCAAATTCGGATTTGAAAACTTTAGTAACTGGTATCTGGGAGCCAGTTACTAAACTTTTTCTTCAAAATTTTCGCAACTATGGATGGAAAAGCTTTAGTAACTGGTATCTTAGACCCAGTTAGTAAACATCTTCTTCAAAATTTTCTCAAATTAGGATTTGAAAACTTTAGTAACTGGTATCTGGGAGCCAGTTACTAAACTTTTTCTTCAAAATTTTCTCAGATTCGGATTTGAAAACCTTAGTAACTGGTATCTGGGAGCCAGTTCATAAACCTTTTTTTTTCAAAACTTTCTCAGATTCGGATTTGAAAACCTCAGTAACTGGTATCTGGGAGCCAGTTACTAAACTTTTTCTTCAAAATTTTCTCAAATTCGGATTTGAAAACTTTAGTAACTGGTATCTGGGAGCCAGTTACTAAACTTTTTCTTCAAAATTTTCGCAACTATGGATGGAAAAGCTTTAGTAACTGGTATCTTAGACCCAGTTAGTAAACATTTTATTCAAAATTTTCTCAAATTAGGATTTGAAAACTTTAGTAACTGGTATCTGGGAGCCAGTTACTAAACCTTTTCTTCAAAATTTTCTCAGATTCGGCTTTGAAAACTTTAGTAACTGGTATCTGGGAGCCAGTTACTAAACCTTTTCTTCAAAATTTTCTCAGATTCGGATTTGAAAACTTTAGTAACTGGTATCTGGTAGCCAGTTACTAAACCTTTTCTTCAAAATTTTCTCAGATTAGGATTTGATAACTTTAGTAACTGGTATCTGGGAGCCAGTTACTAAACCTTTTCTTCAAAATTTTCTCAGATTCGGATTTGAAAACCTTAGTAACTGATATCTGGGAGCCAGTTACTAAACTTTTTCTTCAAAATTTTCTCAAATTCGGATTTGAAAACTTTAGTAACTGGTATCAGGGAGCCAGTTACTAAACATTTTTTCCAAAATGTTCTCAAATTCGGATTTGAAAACTTTAGTAACTGGTATCTGGGAGCCAGTGACTAAAGTTTTTCTTAAAAATTTTCTCAAATTCGGATTTGAAAACTTTAGTACCTAGTATCAGGAAGCCAGTTACTAAACATTTTTTTCAAAATTTTCTCAAATTCGGATTTGAAAACTTTAGTAACTGGTATCTGGGAGCCAGTTACTAAACTTTTTCTTCAAAATTTTCGCAACTATGGATGGAAAAGCTTTAGTAACTGGTATCTTAGACCCAGTTAGTAATCATTTTCTTCAAAATTTTCTCAAATTAGGATTTGAAAAACTTTAGTAACTGGTATCTGGGAGCCAGTTACTAAACCTTTTCTTCAAAATTTTCTCAGATTCGGATTTGAAAACTTTAGTAACTGGTATCTGGGAGCCAGTTACTAAACCTTTTCTTCAAAATTTTCTCAGATTCGGATTTGATAACTTTAGTAACTGGTATCTGGGAGCCAGTTACTAAACCTTTTCTTCAAAATTTTCTCAGATTCGGATTTGAAAACTTTAGTAACTGGTATCTGGGAGCCAGTTACTAAACTTTTCTTCAAAATTTTCTCAAATTCGGATTTTAAAACTTTAGTAACTGGTATCAGGGAGCCAGTTACTAAACATTTTTTTCAAAATGTTCTCAAATTCGGATTTGAAAACTTTAGTAACTGGTATCTGGGAGCCAGTTACTAAAGTTTTTCTTCAAAATTTTCTCAAATTCGGATTTGAAAACTTTAGTACCTGGTATCAGGAAGCCAGTTACTAAACTTTAGTAACTGGTATCTGGGAGCCAGTGACTAAAGTTTTTCTTCAAAATTTTCTCAAATTCGGATTTGAAAACTTTAGTACCTGGTATCAGGGAGCCAGTTACTAAACATTTTTTTCAAAATTTTCTCAAATTCGGATTTGAAAACTTTAGTAACTGGTATCTGGGAGCCAGTGACTAAAGTTTTTCTTCAAAATTTTCTCAAATTCGGATTTGAAAACTTTAGTAACTGGTATCTGGGAGCCAGTTACTAAACATTTTCTTCAAAATTTTCTCAAATTAGGATTTGAAAACTTTAGTAACTGGTATCTGGGAGCCAGTTACTAAACCTTTTCTTCAAAATTTTCTCAGATTGGGATTTGAAAACTTTAGTAACTGGTAGCTGGGAGCCAGTTACTAAACCTTTTCTTCAAAATTTTCTCAGATTCGTATTTGAAAACTTTAGTAACTGGTATCTGGGAGCCAGTTACTAAACCTTTTCTTCAAAATTTTCTCAGATTCGGATTTGAAAACTTTAGTAACTGGTATCTGGGAGCCAGTTCATAAACCTTTTTTTTTCAAAACTTTCTCAGATTCGGATTTGAAAACCTTAGTAACTGGTATCTGGGAGCCAGTTACTAAACTTTTTCTTCAAAATTTTCTCAAATTCGGATTTGAAAACTTTAGTAACTGGTATCTGGGAGCCAGTTACTAAACTTTTTCTTCAAAATTTTCGCAACTATGGATGGAAAAGCTTTAGTAACTGGTATCTTAGACCCAGTTAGTAATCATTTTCTTCAAAATTTTCTCAAATTAGGATTTGAAAAACTTTAGTAACTGGTATCTGGGAGCCAGTTACTAAACCTTTTCTTCAAAATTTTCTCAGATTCGGATTTGAAAACTTTAGTAACTGGTATCTGGGAGCCAGTTACTAAACCTTTTCTTCAAAATTTTCTCAGATTCGGATTTGATAACTTTAGTAACTGGTATCTGGGAGCCAGTTACTAAACCTTTTCTTCAAAATTTTCTCAGATTCGGATTTGAAAACCTTAGTAACTGGTATCTGGGAGCCAGTTACTAAACTTTTTCTTCAAAATTTTCTCAAATTCGGATTTGAAAACTTTAGTAACTGGTATCAGGGAGCCAGTTACTAAACTTTAGTAACTGGTATCTGGGAGCCAGTGACTAAAGTTTTTCTTCAAAATTTTCTCAAATTCGGATTTGAAAACTTTAGTACCTGGTATCAGGGAGCCAGTTACTAAACATTTTTTTCAAAATTTTCTCAAATTCGGATTTGAAAACTTTAGTAACTGGTATCTGGGAGCCAGTGACTAAAGTTTTTCTTCAAAATTTTCTCAAATTCGGATTTGAAAACTTTAGTACCTGGTATCAGGAAGCCAGTTACTAAACCTTTCCTTCAAAATTTTCTCAGATTCGGATTTGAAAACTTTAGTAACTGGTATCTGGGAGCCAGTTACTAAACCTTTTCTTCAAAATTTTCTCAGATTCGGATTTGAAAACTTTAGTAACTGGTATCTGGGAGCCAGTTACTAAACCTTTTCTTCAAAATTTTCTCAGATTCGGATTTGAAAACTTTAGTAACTGGTATCAGGGAGCCAGTTACTAAACTTTTCTTCAAAATTTTCTCAGATTCGGATTTGAAAACCTTAGTAACTGGTATCTGGGAGCCAGTTCATAAACCTTTTTTTTTCAAAACTTTCTCAGATTCGGATTTGAAAACCTTAGTAACTGGTATCTGGGAGCCAGTTACTAAACTTTTTCTTCAAAATTTTCTCAAATTCGGATTTGAAAACTTTAGTAACTGGTATCTGGGAGCCAGTTACTAAACTTTTTCTTCAAAATTTTCGCAACTATGGATGGAAAAGCTTTAGTAACTGGTATCTTAGACCCAGTTAGTAATCATTTTCTTCAAAATTTTCTCAAATTAGGATTTGAAAACTTTAGTAACTGGTATCTGGGAGCCAGTTACTAAACCTTTTCTTCAAAATTTTCTCAGATTCGGATTTGAAAACTTTAGTAACTGGTATCTGGGAGCCAGTTACTAAACCTTTTCTTCAAAATTTTCTCAGATTCGGATTTGAAAACTTTAGTAACTGGTATCTGGGAGCCAGTTACTAAACCTTTTCTTCAAAATTTTCTCAGATTCGGATTTGAAAACCTTAGTAACTGGTATCTGGGAGCCAGTTACTAAACTTTTTCTTCAAAATTTTCTCAAATTCGGATTTGAAAACTTTAGTAACTGGTATCAGGGAGCCAGTTACTAAACATTTTTTTCAAAATTTTCTCAAATTCGGATTTGAAAACTTTAGTAACTGGTATCTGGGAGCCAGTTACTAAACTTTTTCTTCAAAATTTTCTCAAATTCGGATTTGAAAACTTTAGTAACTGGTATCAGGGAGCCAGTTACTAAACCTTTTCTTCAAAATTTTCTCAGATTCGGATTTGAAAACTTTAGTAACTGGTATCTGGGAGCCAGTTACTAAACTTTTCTTCAAAATTTTCTCAGATTCGGATTTGAAAACCTTAGTAACTGGTATCTGGGAGCCAGTTCCTAAACCTTTTTTTTCAAAATTTTCTCAGATTCGGATTTGAAAACCTTAGTAACTGGTATCTGGGAGCCAGTTACTAAAATTTTTCTTCAAAAATATGGCAAATACGGATGGAAAAACTTTAGTAACTGGTATCAGGGAGCCAGTTACTAAACCTTTTCTTCAAAATTTTCTCAGATTCGGATTTGAAAACTTTAGTAACTGGTATCTGGGAGCCAGTTACTAAAATTTGTCTTCGAAATTTTCTCAAATTCGGATTTGAAAACCTTAGTAACTGGTATCAGGGAGCCAGTTACTAAACCTTTTCTTCAAAATTTTCTCAGATTCGGATTTGAAAACTTTAGTAACTGGTATCTGGGAGCCAGTTACTAAACCTTTTCTTCAAAATTTTCTCAGATTCGGATTTGAAAACTTTAGTAACTGGTATCTGGGAGCCAGTTACTAAACCTTTTCTTCAAAATTTTCTCAAATTCGGATTTGAAAACTTTAGTAACTGGTATCTGGGAGCCAGTTACTAAACTTTTTCTTCAAAATTTTCTCAAATTCGGATTTGAAAACTTTAGTAACTGGTATCTGGGAGCCAGTTACTAAACTTTTTCTTCAAAATTTTCTCAAATTCGGATTTGAAAACTTTAGTAACTGGTATCTGGGAGCCAGTTACTAAACCTTTTCTTCAAAATTTTCTCAGATTCGGATTTGAAAACTTTAGTAACTGGTATCTGGGAGCCAGTTACTAAACCTTTTCTTCAAAATTTTCTCAGATTCGGATTTGAAAACTTTAGTAACTGGTATCTGGGAGCCAGTTACTAAACTTTTTCTTCAAAATTTTCTCAAATTCGGATTTGAAAACTTTAGTAACTGGTATCTGGGAGCCAGTTACTAAACTTTTTCTTCAAAATTTTCTCAAATTCGGATTTGAAAACTTTAGTAACTGGTATCTTAGGGAGCCAGTTACTAAACATTTTCTTCAAAATTTTCTCAAATTCGGATTTGAAAAACTTTAGTAACTGGTATCTGGGAGCCAGTTACTAAACCTTTTCTTCAAAATTTTCTCAGATTCGGATTTGAAAACTTTAGTAACTGGTATCTGGGAGCCAGTTACTAAACCTTTTCTTCAAAATTTTCTCAGATTCGGATTTGAAAACTTTAGTAACTGGTATCTGGGAGCCAGTTACTAAACCTTTTCTTCAAAATTTTCTCAGATTCGGATTTGAAAACTTTAGTAACTGGTATCTGGGAGCCAGTTACTAAACTTTTTCTTCAAAATTTTCTCAAATTCGGATTTGAAAACTTTAGTAACTGGTATCTGGGAGCCAGTTACTAAACCTTTTCTTCAAAATTTTCTCAGATTCGGATTTGAAAACTTTAGTAACTGGTATCTGGGAGCCAGTTACTAAACTTTTCTTCAAAATTTTCTCAGATTCGGATTTGAAAACCTTAGTAACTGGTATCTGGGAGCCAGTTCCTAAACCTTTTTTTTCAAAATTTTCTCAGATTCGGATTTGAAAACCTTAGTAACTGGTATCTGGGAGCCAGTTACTAAACTTTTCTTCAAAATTTTCTCAAATTCGGATTTGAAAACTTTAGTAACTGGTATCAGGGAGCCAGTTACTAAACCTTTTCTTCAAAATTTTCTCAGATTCGGATTTGAAAACTTTAGTAACTGGTATCTGGGAGCCAGTTACTAAACTTTTTCTTCAAAATTTTCTCAAATTCGGATTTGAAAACTTTAGTAACTGGTATCTGGGAGCCAGTTACTAAACCTTTTCTTCAAAATTTTCTCAGATTCGGATTTGAAAACTTTAGTAACTGGTATCTGGGAGCCAGTTACTAAACCTTTTCTTCAAAATTTTCTCAGATTCGGATTTGAAAACTTTAGTAACTGGTATCTGGGAGCCAGTTACTAAACCTTTTCTTCAAAATTTTCTCAGATTCGGATTTGAAAACCTTAGTAACTGGTATCTGGGAGCCAGTTACTAAACTTTTTCTTCAAAATTTTCTCAAATTCGGATTTGAAAACTTTAGTAACTGGTATCTGGGAGCCAGTTACTAAACTTTTTCTTCAAAATTTTCTCAAATTCGGATTTGAAAACTTTAGTAACTGGTATCTGGGAGCCAGTTACTAAACCTTTTCTTCAAAATTTTCTCAAATTCGGATTTGAAAACTTTAGTAACTGGTATCTGGGAGCCAGTTACTAAACTTTTCTTCAAAATTTTCTCAGATTCGGATTTGAAAACTTTAGTAACTGGTATCTGGGAGCCAGTTACTAAACTTTTTCTTCAAAATTTTCTCAAATTCGGATTTGAAAACTTTAGTAACTGGTATCTGGGAGCCAGTTACTAAAATTTTTCTTCAAAAATATGGCAAATACGGATGGAAAAACTTTAGTAACTGGTATCAGGGAGCCAGTTACTAAACCTTTTCTTCAAAATCTTCTCAGATTCGGATTTGAAAACTTTAGTAACTGGTATCTGGGAGCCAGTTACTAAAATTTGTCTTCGAAATTTTCTCAAATTCGGATTTGAAAACCTTAGTAACTGGTATCAGGGAGCCAGTTACTAAACCTTTTCTTCAAAATTTTCTCAGATTCGGATTTGAAAACTTTAGTAACTGGTATCTGGGAGCCAGTTACTAAACTTTTCTTCAAAATTTTCTCAGATTCGGATTTGAAAACCTTAGTAACTGGTATCTGGGAGCCAGTTACTAAACTTTTTCTTCAAAATTTTCTCAAATTCGGATTTGAAAACTTCAGTAACTGGTATCTGGGAGCCAGTTACTAAATTTTTTCTTCAAAAATATGGCAAATACGGATGGAAAAACTTTAGTAACTGGTATCAGGGAGCCAGTTACTAAACCTTTTCTTCAAAATCTTCTCAGATTCGGATTTGAAAACTTTAGTAACTGGTATCTGGGAGCCAGTTACTAAAATTTGTCTTCGAAATTTTCTCAAATTCGGATTTGAAAACCTTAGTAACTGGTATCTGGGAGCCAGTTACTAAACTTTTTCTTCAAAATTTTCTCAAATTCGGATTTGAAAACTTCAGTAACTGGTATCTGGGAGCCAGTTACTAAAATTTTTCTTCAAAAATATGGCAAATACGGATGGAAAAACTTTAGTAACTGGTATCAGGGAGCCAGTTACTAAACCTTTTCTTCAAAATCTTCTCAGATTCGGATTTGAAAACTTTAGTAACTGGTATCTGGGAGCCAGTTACCAAACTTTTTCTTCAAAATTTTCTCAAATTCGGATTTGAAAACTTTAGTAACTGGTATCTGGGAGCCAGTTACTAAACTTTTTCTTCAAAATTTTCTCAAATTCGGATTTGAAAACTTTAGTAACTGGTATCTGGGAGCCAGTTACTAAACTTTTCTTCAAAATTTTCTCAGATTCGGATTTGAAAACCTTAGTAACTGGTATCTGGGAGCCAGTTCCTAAACCTTTTTTTTCAAAATTTTCTCAGATTCGGATTTGAAAACTTTAGTAACTGGTATCTGGGAGCCAGTTACTAAACATTTTTTTCAAAATTTTCTCAAATTCGGATTTGAAAACTTTAGTAACTGGTATCTGGGAGCCAGACTAGTAACTGGTATCAGGGAGCCAGTTACTAAACCTTTTCTTCAAAATCTTCTCAGATTCGGATTTGAAAACTTTAGTAACTGGTATCTGGGAGCCAGTTACTAAACTTTTTCTTCAAAATTTTCTCAAATTCGGATTTGAAAACTTTAGTAACTGGTATCTAACTGGTATCTGGGAGCCAGTTACTAAACTTTTTCTTCAAAATTATCGCAACTATGTATGGGAAAACTTTAGTAACTGGTATCTTAGACCCAGTTAGTAAACATTTTCTTCAAAATTTCCTCAAATTAGGATTTGAAAACTTTAGTAACTGGTATCTGGGAGCCAGTTACCAAACTTTTTCTTCAAAATTTTCTCAAATTCGGATTTGAAAACTTTAGTAACTGGTATCTGGGAGCCAGTTACTAAACTTTTCTTCAAAATTTTCTCAGATTCGGATTTGAAAACCTTAGTAACTGGTATCTGGGAGCCAGTTACTAAACCTTTTCTTCAAAATTTTCTCAGATTCGGATTTGAAAACTTTAGTAACTGGTATCTGGGAGCCAGTTACTAAACTTTTCTTCAAAATTTTCTCAGATTCGGATTTGAAAACTTAGTAACTGGTATCTGGGAGCCAGTTACTAAACTTTTTCTTCAAAATTTTCTCAAATTCGGATTTGAAAACTTTAGTAACTGGTATCTGGGAGCCAGTTACTAAACATTTTTTTCAAAATGTTCTCAAATTCGGATTTGAAAACTTTAGTAACTGGTATCAGGGAGCCAGTTACTAAACCTTTTCTTCAAAATTTTCTCAGATTCGGATTTGAAAACTTTAGTAACTGGTATCTGGGAGCCAGTTACTAAAATTTGTCTTCGAAATTTTCTCAAATTCGGATTTGAAAACCTTAGTAACTGGTATCTGGGAGCCAGTTACTAAACTTTTTCTTCAAAATTTTCTCAAATTCGGATTTGAAAACTTCAGTAACTGGTATCTGGGAGCCAGTTACTAAAATTTTTCTTCAAAAATATGGCAAATACGGATGGAAAAACTTTAGTAACTGGTATCAGGGAGCCAGTTACTAAACCTTTTCTTCAAAATCTTCTCAGATTCGGATTTGAAAACTTTAGTAACTGGTATCTGGGAGCCAGTTACCAAACTTTTTCTTCAAAATTTTCTCAAATTCGGATTTGAAAACTTTAGTAACTGGTATCTGGGAGCCAGTTACTAAACTTTTTCTTCAAAATTTTCTCAAATTCGGATTTGAAAACTTTAGTAACTGGTATCTGCGAGCCAGTTACTAAACTTTTCTTCAAAATTTTCTCAGATTCGGATTTGAAAACCTTAGTAACTGGTATCTGGGAGCCAGTTCCTAAACCTTTTTTTTCAAAATTTTCTCAGATTCGGATTTGAAAACCTTAGTAACTGGTATCTGGGAGCCAGTTACTAAACATTTTTTTCAAAATTTTCTCAAATTCGGATTTGAAAACTTTAGTAACTGGTATCTGGGAGCCAGTTACTAAACTTTATCTTCAAAATTATCGCAACTATGTATGGGAAAACTTTAGTAACTGGTATCTTAGACCCAGTTAGTAAACATTTTCTTCAAAATTTCCTCAAATTAGGATTTGAAAACTTTAGTAACTGGTATCTGGGAGCCAGTTACCAAACTTTTTCTTCAAAATTTTCTCAAATTCGGATTTGAAAACTTTAGTAACTGGTATCTGGGAGCCAGTTACTAAAATTTTTCTTCAAAAATATGGCAAATACGGATGGAAAAACTTTAGTAACTGGTATCAGGGAGCCAGTTACTAAACCTTTTCTTCAAAATTTTCTCAGATTCGGATTTGAAAACTTTAGTAACTGGTATCTGGGAGCCAGTTACTAAACTTTTTCTTCAAAATTTTCTCAAATTCGGATTTGAAAACTTTAGTAACTGGTATCAGGGAAGCCAGTTACTAAACATTTTTCTTCAAAATTTTCTCAAATTCGGATTTGAAAACTTTAGTAACTGGTATCTGGGAGCCAGTTACTAAACTTTTTCTTCAAAATTATCGCAACTATGTATGGGAAAACTTTAGTAACTGGTATCTTAGACCCAGTTAGTAAACATTTTCTTCAAAATTTCCTCAAATTAGGATTTGAAAACTTTAGTAACTGGTATCTGGGAGCCAGTTACCAAACTTTTTCTTCAAAATTTTCTCAAATTCGGATTTGAAAACTTTAGTAACTGGTATCTGCGAGCCAGTTACTAAACTTTTCTTCAAAATTTTCTCAGATTCGGATTTGAAAACCTTAGTAACTGGTATCTGGGAGCCAGTTCCTAAACCTTTTTTTTCAAAATTTTCTCAGATTCGGATTTGAAAACCTTAGTAACTGGTATCTGGGAGCCAGTTACTAAACTTTTTCTTCAAAATTTTCTCAAATTCGGATTTGAAAACTTTAGTAACTGGTATCAGGGAGCCAGTTACTAAACTTTTTCTTCAAAATTTTCTCAAATTCGGATTTGAAAACTTTAGTAACTGGTATCTGGGAGCCAGTTACTAAAATTTGTCTTCGAAATTTTCTCAAATTCGGATTTGAAAACCTTAGTAACTGGTATCAGGGAGCCAGTTACTAAACCTTTTCTTCAAAATTTTCTCAGATTCGGATTTGAAAACTTTAGTAACTGGTATCTGGGAGCCAGTTACTAAACTTTTCTTCAAAATTTTCTCAGATTCGGATTTGAAAACCTTAGTAACTGGTATCTGGGAGCCAGTTACTAAACTTTTTCTTCAAAATTTTCTCAAATTCGGATTTGAAAACTTTAGTAACTGGTATCAGGGAGCCAGTTACTAAACATTTTTTTCAAAATGTTCTCAAATTCGGATTTGAAAACTTTAGTAACTGGTATCAGGGAGCCAGTTACTAAACATTTTTTTCAAAATTTTCTCAAATTCGGATTTGAAAACTTTAGTAACTGGTATCTGGGAGCCAGTTACTAAACTTTTTCTTCAAAATTTTCGCAACTATGGATGGGAAAACTTTAGTAACTGGTATCTTAGACCCAGTTAGTAAACATTTTCTTCAAAATTTCCTCAAATTAGGATTTGAAAACTTTAGTAACTGGTATCTGGGAGCCAGTTACCAAACTTTTTCTTCAAAATTTTCTCAAATTCGGATTTGAAAACTTTAGTAACTGGTATCTGGGAGCCAGTTACTAAAACTTTTTCTTCGAAAATTTTCTCAAATTCGGATTTGAAAACTTTAGTAACTGGTATCTGGGAGCCAGTTACTAAAATTTTTCTTCAAAAATATGGCAAATACGGATGGAAAAACTTTAGTAACTGGTATCAGGGAGCCAGTTACTAAACCTTTTCTTCAAAATCTTCTCAGATTCGGATTTGAAAACTTTAGTAACTGGTATCTGGGAGCCAGTTACTAAACTTTTCTTCAAAATTTTCTCAGATTCGGATTTGAAAACTTTAGTAACTGGTATCTGGGAGCCAGTTACTAAACTTTTTCTTCAAAATTTTCTCAGATTCGGATTTGAAAACTTTAGTAACTGGTATCTGGGAGCCAGTTACCAAACTTTTTCTTCAAAATTTTCTCAAATTCGGATTTGAAAACTTTAGTAACTGGTATCTGGGAGCCAGTTACTAAAATTTGTCTTCGAAATTTTCTCAAATTCGGATTTGAAAACCTTAGTAACTGGTATCAGGGAGCCAGTTACTAAACCTTTTCTTCAAAATTTTCTCAGATTCGGATTTGAAAACTTTAGTAACTGGTATCTGGGAGCCAGTTACTAAACTTTTCTTCAAAATTTTCTCAGATTCGGATTTGAAAACCTTAGTAACTGGTATCTGGGAGCCAGTTACTAAACTTTTTCTTCAAAATTTTCTCAAATTCGGATTTGAAAACTTCAGTAACTGGTATCTGGGAGCCAGTTACTAAAATTTTTCTTCAAAAATATGGCAAATACGGATGGAAAAACTTTAGTAACTGGTATCAGGGAGCCAGTTACTAAACCTTTTCTTCAAAATCTTCTCAGATTCGGATTTGAAAACTTTAGTAACTGGTATCTGGGAGCCAGTTACCAAACTTTTTCTTCAAAATTTTCTCAAATTCGGATTTGAAAACTTTAGTAACTGGTATCTGGGAGCCAGTTACTAAAATTTGTCTTCGAAATTTTCTCAAATTCGGATTTGAAAACCTTAGTAACTGGTATCAGGGAGCCAGTTACTAAACCTTTTCTTCAAAATTTTCTCAGATTCGGATTTGAAAACCTTTAGTAACTGGTATCTGGGAGCCAGTTACTAAACTTTTCTTCAAAATTTTCTCAGATTCGGATTTGAAAACCTTAGTAACTGGTATCTGGGAGCCAGTTACTAAACTTTTTCTTCAAAATTTTCTCAAATTCGGATTTGAAAACTTCAGTAACTGGTATCTGGGAGCCAGTTACTAAAATTTTTCTTCAAAAATATGGCAAATACGGATGGAAAAACTTTAGTAACTGGTATCAGGGAGCCAGTTACTAAACCTTTTCTTCAAAATCTTCTCAGATTCGGATTTGAAAACTTTAGTAACTGGTATCTGGGAGCCAGTTACTAAAATTTGTCTTCGAAATTTTCTCAAATTCGGATTTGAAAACCTTAGTAACTGGTATCTGGGAGCCAGTTACTAAACTTTTTCTTCAAAATTTTCGCAACTATGGATGGGAACACTTTAGTAACTGGTATCTTAGACCCAGTTAGTAAACATTTTCTTCAAAATTTCCTCAAATTAGGATTTGAAAACTTTAGTAACTGGTATCTGGGAGCCAGTTACCAAACTTTTTCTTCAAAATTTTCTCAAATTCGGATTTGAAAACTTTAGTAACTGGTATCTGGGAGCCAGTTACAGTAACTGGTATCTGGGAGCCAGTTACTAAACTTTTTCTTCAAAATTTTCTCAAATTCGGATTTGAAAACTTTAGTAACTGGTATCTGGGAGCCAGTTACCAAACTTTTTCTTCAAAATTTTCTCAAATTCGGATTTGAAAACTTTAGTAACTGGTATCTGGGAGCCAGTTACTAAAATTTTTCTTCAAAAATATGGCAAATACGGATGGAAAAACTTTAGTAACTGGTATCAGGGAGCCAGTTACTAAACCTTTTCTTCAAAATCTTCTCAGATTCGGATTTGAAAACTTTAGTAACTGGTATCTGGGAGCCAGTTACTAAAATTTGTCTTCGAAATTTTCTCAAATTCGGATTTGAAAACCTTAGTAACTGGTATCTGGGAGCCAGTTACTAAACCTTTTCTTCAAAATTTTCTCAAATTCGGATTTGAAAACTTTAGTAACTGGTATCTGGGAGCCAGTTACTAAAATTTGTCTTCGAAATTTTCTCAAATTCGGATTTGAAAACCTTAGTAACTGGTATCAGGGAGCCAGTTACTAAACCTTTTCTTCAAAATTTTCTCAGATTCGGATTTGAAAACTTTAGTAACTGGTATCTGGGAGCCAGTTACTAAACTTTTCTTCAAAATTTTCTCAGATTCGGATTTGAAAACCTTAGTAACTGGTATCTGGGAGCCAGTTACTAAACTTTTTCTTCAAAATTTTCTCAAATTCGGATTTGAAAACTTCAGTAACTGGTATCTGGGAGCCAGTTACTAAAATTTTTCTTCAAAAATATGGCAAATACGGATGGAAAAACTTTAGTAACTGGTATCAGGGAGCCAGTTACTAAACCTTTTCTTCAAAATCTTCTCAGATTCGGATTTGAAAACTTTAGTAACTGGTATCTGGGAGCCAGTTACTAAAATTTGTCTTCGAAATTTTCTCAAATTCGGATTTGAAAACCTTAGTAACTGGTATCTGGGAGCCAGTTACTAAACTTTTTCTTCAAAATTTTCGCAACTATGGATGGGAACACTTTAGTAACTGGTATCTTAGACCCAGTTAGTAAACATTTTCTTCAAAATTTCCTCAAATTAGGATTTGAAAACTTTAGTAACTGGTATCTGGGAGCCAGTTACCAAACTTTTTCTTCAAAATTTTCTCAAATTCGGATTTGAAAACTTTAGTAACTGGTATCTGGGAGCCAGTTACTAAAATTTTTCTTCAAAAATATGGCAACTACGGATGGAAAAACTTTAGTAACTGGTATCAGGGAGCCAGTTACTAAACCTTTTCTTCAAAATCTTCTCAGATTCGGATTTGAAAACTTTAGTAACTGGTATCTGGGAGCCAGTTACTAAACCTTTTCTTCAAAATTTTCTCAGATTCGGATTTGAAAACTTTAGTAACTGGTATCTGGGAGCCAGTTACCAAACTTTTTCTTCAAAATTTTCTCAAATTCGGATTTGAAAACTTTAGTAACTGGTATCTGGGAGCCAGTTACTAAAATTTGTCTTCGAAATTTTCTCAAATTCGGATTTGAAAACCTTAGTAACTGGTATCAGGGAGCCAGTTACTAAACCTTTTCTTCAAAATTTTCTCAGATTCGGATTTGAAAACTTTAGTAACTGGTATCTGGGAGCCAGTTACTAAACTTTTCTTCAAAATTTTCTCAGATTCGGATTTGAAAACCTTAGTAACTGGTATCTGGGAGCCAGTTACTAAACTTTTTCTTCAAAATTTTCTCAAATTCGGATTTGAAAACTTCAGTAACTGGTATCTGGGAGCCAGTTACTAAAATTTTTCTTCAAAAATATGGCAAATACGGATGGAAAAACTTTAGTAACTGGTATCAGGGAGCCAGTTACTAAACCTTTTCTTCAAAATCTTCTCAGATTCGGATTTGAAAACTTTAGTAACTGGTATCTGGGAGCCAGTTACTAAAATTTGTCTTCGAAATTTTCTCAAATTCGGATTTGAAAACCTTAGTAACTGGTATCTGGGAGCCAGTTACTAAACTTTTTCTTCAAAATTTTCGCAACTATGGATGGGAACACTTTAGTAACTGGTATCTTAGACCCAGTTAGTAAACATTTTCTTCAAAATTTCCTCAAATTAGGATTTGAAAACTTTAGTAACTGGTATCTGGGAGCCAGTTACCAAACTTTTTCTTCAAAATTTTCTCAAATTCGGATTTGAAAACTTTAGTAACTGGTATCTGGGAGCCAGTTACTAAAATTTTTCTTAAAAAATATGGCAACTACGGATGGAAAAACTTTAGTAACTGGTATCAGGGAGCCAGTTACTAAACCTTTTCTTCAAAATCTTCTCAGATTCGGATTTGAAAACTTTAGTAACTGGTATCTGGGAGCCAGTTACTAAACCTTTTCTTCAAAATTTTCTCAGATTCGGATTTGAAAACTTTAGTAACTGGTATCTGGGAGCCAGTTACCAAACTTTTTCTTCAAAATTTTCTCAAATTCGGATTTGAAAACTTTAGTAACTGGTATCTGGGAGCCAGTTACTAAAATTTGTCTTCGAAATTTTCTCAAATTCGGATTTGAAAACCTTAGTAACTGGTATCAGGGAGCCAGTTACTAAACCTTTTCTTCAAAATTTTCTCAGATTCGGATTTGAAAACTTTAGTAACTGGTATCTGGGAGCCAGTTACTAAACTTTTCTTCAAAATTTTCTCAGATTCGGATTTGAAAACCTTAGTAACTGGTATCTGGGAGCCAGTTACTAAACTTTTTCTTCAAAATTTTCTCAAATTCGGATTTGAAAACTTTAGTAACTGGTATCAGGGAGCCAGTTACTAAACATTTTTTTCAAAATCTTCTCAAATTCGGATTTGAAAACTTCAGTAACTGGTATCTGGGAGCCAGTTACTAAAATTTTTCTTCAAAAATATGGCAAATACGGATGGAAAAACTTTAGTAACTGGTATCAGGGAGCCAGTTACTAAACCTTTTCTTCAAAATCTTCTCAGATTCGGATTTGAAAACTTTAGTAACTGGTATCTGGGAGCCAGTTACTAAAATTTGTCTTCGAAATTTTCTCAAATTCGGATTTGAAAACCTTAGTAACTGGTATCTGGGAGCCAGTTACTAAACTTTTTCTTCAAAATTTTCGCAACTATCGGATGGGAAAACTTTAGTAACTGGTATCTTAGACCCAGTTAGTAAACATTTTCTTCAAAATTTCCTCAAATTAGGATTTGAAAACTTTAGTAACTGGTATCTGGGAGCCAGTTACTAAAATTTGTCTTCGAAATTTTCTCAAATTCGGATTTGAAAACTTTAGTAACTGGTATCAGGGAGCCAGTTACTAAACCTTTTCTTCAAAATTTTCTCAGATTCGGATTTGAAAACTTTAGTAACTGGTATCTGGGAGCCAGTTACTAAACCTTTTCTTCAAAATTTTCTCAGATTCGGATTTGAAAACCTTAGTAACTGGTATCTGGGAGCCAGTTACTAAACTTTTTCTTCAAAATTTTCTCAAATTCGGATTTGAAAACTTTAGTAACTGGTATCTGGGAGCCAGTTACTAAACTTTTTCTTCAAAATTTTCTCAAATTCGGATTTGAAAACTTCAGTAACTGGTATCTGGGAGCCAGTTACTAAAATTTTTCTTCAAAAATATGGCAAATACGGATGGAAAAACTTTAGTAACTGGTATCAGGGAGCCAGTTACTAAACCTTTTCTTCAAAATCTTCTCAGATTCGGATTTGAAAACTTTAGTAACTGGTATCTGGGAGCCAGTTACTAAAATTTGTCTTCGAAATTTTCTCAAATTCGGATTTGAAAACCTTAGTAACTGGTATCTGGGAGCCAGTTACTAAACTTTTTCTTCAAAATTTTCGCAACTATGGATGGGAAAACTTTAGTAACTGGTATCTTAGACCCAGTTAGTAAACATTTTCTTCAAAATTTCCTCAAATTAGGATTTGAAAACTTTAGTAACTGGTATCTGGGAGCCAGTTACTAAAATTTTTCTTCAAAAATATGGCAAATACGGATGGAAAAACTTTAGTAACTGGTATCAGGGAGCCAGTTACTAAACCTTTTCTTCAAAATCTTCTCAGATTCGGATTTGAAAACTTTAGTAACTGGTATCTGGGAGCCAGTTACTAAACCTTTTCTTCAAAATTTTCTCAGATTCGGATTTGAAAACTTTAGTAACTGGTATCTGGGAGCCAGTTACCAAACTTTTTCTTCAAAATTTTCTCAAATTCGGATTTGAAAACTTTAGTAACTGGTATCTGGGAGCCAGTTACTAAAATTTTTCTTAAAAAATATGGCAAATACGGATGGAAAAACTTTAGTAACTGGTATCAGGGAGCCAGTTACTAAACCTTTTCTTCAAAATCTTCTCAGATTCGGATTTGAAAACTTTAGTAACTGGTATCTGGGAGCCAGTTACTAAAATTTGTCTTCGAAATTTTCTCAAATTCGGATTTGAAAACCTTAGTAACTGGTATCAGGGAGCCAGTTACTAAACCTTTTCTTCAAAATTTTCTCAGATTCGGATTTGAAAACTTTAGTAACTGGTATCTGGGAGCCAGTTACTAAACTTTTCTTCAAAATTTTCTCAGATTCGGATTTGAAAACCTTAGTAACTGGTATCTGGGAGCCAGTTACTAAACTTTTTCTTCAAAATTTTCTCAAATTCGGATTTGAAAACTTTAGTAACTGGTATCAGGGAGCCAGTTACTAAACATTTTTTTCAAAATCTTCTCAAATTCGGATTTGAAAACTTCAGTAACTGGTATCTGGGAGCCAGTTACTAAAATTTTTCTTCAAAAATATGGCAAATACGGATGGAAAAACTTTAGTAACTGGTATCAGGGAGCCAGTTACTAAACCTTTTCTTCAAAATCTTCTCAGATTCGGATTTGAAAACTTTAGTAACTGGTATCTGGGAGCCAGTTACTAAAATTTGTCTTCGAAATTTTCTCAAATTCGGATTTGAAAACCTTAGTAACTGGTATCTGGGAGCCAGTTACTAAACTTTTTCTTCAAAATTTTCGCAACTATGGATGGGAAAACTTTAGTAACTGGTATCTTAGACCCAGTTAGTAAACATTTTCTTCAAAATTTCCTCAAATTAGGATTTGAAAACTTTAGTAACTGGTATCTGGGAGCCAGTTACTAAAATTTGTCTTCGAAATTTTCTCAAATTCGGATTTGAAAACCTTAGTAACTGGTATCAGGGAGCCAGTTACTAAACCTTTTCTTCAAAATTTTCTCAGATTCGGATTTGAAAACTTTAGTAACTGGTATCTGGGAGCCAGTTACTAAACTTTTCTTCAAAATTTTCTCAGATTCGGATTTGAAAACCTTAGTAACTGGTATCTGGGAGCCAGTTACTAAACTTTTTCTTCAAAATTTTCTCAAATTCGGATTTGAAAACTTCAGTAACTGGTATCTGGGAGCCAGTTACTAAAATTTTTCTTCAAAAATATGGCAAATACGGATGGAAAAACTTTAGTAACTGGTATCAGGGAGCCAGTTACTAAACCTTTTCTTCAAAATCTTCTCAGATTCGGATTTGAAAACTTTAGTAACTGGTATCTGGGAGCCAGTTACTAAAATTTGTCTTCGAAATTTTCTCAAATTCGGATTTGAAAACCTTAGTAACTGGTATCTGGGAGCCAGTTACTAAACTTTTTCTTCAAAATTTTCGCAACTATGGATGGGAAAACTTTAGTAACTGGTATCTTAGACCCAGTTAGTAAACATTTTCTTCAAAATTTCCTCAAATTAGGATTTGAAAACTTTAGTAACTGGTATCTGGGAGCCAGTTACCAAACTTTTTCTTCAAAATTTTCTCAAATTCGGATTTGAAAACTTTAGTAACTGGTATCTGGGAGCCAGTTACTAAAATTTTTCTTCAAAAAATATGGCAAATACGGATGGAAAAACTTTAGTAACTGGTATCAGGGAGCCAGTTACTAAACCTTTTCTTCAAAATCTTCTCAGATTCGGATTTGAAAACTTTAGTAACTGGTATCTGGGAGCCAGTTACTAAACTTTTCTTCAAAATTTTCTCAGATTCGGATTTGAAAACCTTAGTAACTGGTATCTGGGAGCCAGTTACCAAACTTTTTCTTCAAAATTTTCTCAAATTCGGATTTGAAAACTTTAGTAACTGGTATCTGGGAGCCAGTTACTAAAATTTGTCTTCGAAATTTTCTCAAATTCGGATTTGAAAACCTTAGTAACTGGTATCAGGGAGCCAGTTACTAAACCTTTTCTTCAAAATTTTCTCAGATTCGGATTTGAAAACTTTAGTAACTGGTATCTGGGAGCCAGTTACTAAACCTTTTCTTCAAAATTTTCTCAGATTCGGATTTGAAAACTTTAGTAACTGGTATCTGGGAGCCAGTTACCAAACTTTTTCTTCAAAATTTTCTCAAATTCGGATTTGAAAACTTTAGTAACTGGTATCTGGGAGCCAGTTACTAAAATTTGTCTTCGAAATTTTCTCAAATTCGGATTTGAAAACCTTAGTAACTGGTATCAGGGAGCCAGTTACTAAACCTTTTCTTCAAAATTTTCTCAGATTCGGATTTGAAAACTTTAGTAACTGGTATCTGGGAGCCAGTTACTAAACCTTTTCTTCAAAATTTTCTCAGATTCGGATTTGAAAACCTTAGTAACTGGTATCTGGGAGCCAGTTACCAAACTTTTTCTTCAAAATTTTCTCAAATTCGGATTTGAAAACTTTAGTAACTGGTATCTGGGAGCCAGTTACTAAAATTTGTCTTCGAAATTTTCTCAAATTCGGATTTGAAAACCTTAGTAACTGGTATCAGGGAGCCAGTTACTAAACCTTTTCTTCAAAATTTTCTCAGATTCGGATTTGAAAACTTTAGTAACTGGTATCTGGGAGCCAGTTACTAAACTTTTCTTCAAAATTTTCTCAGATTCGGATTTGAAAACCTTAGTAACTGGTATCTGGGAGCCAGTTACTAAACTTTTTCTTCAAAATTTTCTCAAATTCGGATTTGAAAACTTCAGTAACTGGTATCTGGGAGCCAGTTACTAAAATTTTTCTTCAAAAATATGGCAAATACGGATGGAAAAACTTTAGTAACTGGTATCAGGGAGCCAGTTACTAAACCTTTTCTTCAAAATCTTCTCAGATTCGGATTTGAAAACTTTAGTAACTGGTATCTGGGAGCCAGTTACTAAAATTTGTCTTCGAAATTTTCTCAAATTCGGATTTGAAAACCTTAGTAACTGGTATCTGGGAGCCAGTTACTAAACTTTTTCTTCAAAATTTTCGCAACTATGGATGGGAAAACTTTAGTAACTGGTATCTTAGACCCAGTTAGTAAACATTTTCTTCAAAATTTCCTCAAATTAGGATTTGAAAACTTTAGTAACTGGTATCTGGGAGCCAGTTACCAAACTTTTTCTTCAAAATTTTCTCAAATTCGGATTTGAAAACTTTAGTAACTGGTATCTGGGAGCCAGTTACTAAAATTTTTCTTAAAAAATATGGCAACTACGGATGGAAAAACTTTAGTAACTGGTATCAGGGAGCCAGTTACTAAACCTTTTCTTCAAAATCTTCTCAGATTCGGATTTGAAAACTTTAGTAACTGGTATCTGGGAGCCAGTTACTAAACTTTTCTTCAAAATTTTCTCAGATTCGGATTTGAAAACTTTAGTAACTGGTATCTGGGAGCCAGTTACCAAACTTTTTCTTCAAAATTTTCTCAAATTCGGATTTGAAAACTTTAGTAACTGGTATCTGGGAGCCAGTTACTAAAATTTGTCTTCGAAATTTTCTCAAATTCGGATTTGAAAACCTTAGTAACTGGTATCAGGGAGCCAGTTACTAAACCTTTTCTTCAAAATTTTCTCAGATTCGGATTTGAAAACTTTAGTAACTGGTATCTGGGAGCCAGTTACTAAACCTTTTCTTCAAAATTTTCTCAGATTCGGATTTGAAAACCTTTAGTAACTGGTATCTGGGAGCCAGTTACTAAACTTTTTCTTCAAAATTTTCTCAAATTCGGATTTGAAAACTTTAGTAACTGGTATCTGGGAGCCAGTTACTAAACTTTTCTTCAGATTCGGATTTGAAAACCTTAGTAACTGGTATCTGGGAGCCAGTTACTAACTTTTTCTTCAAAATTTTCTCAAATTCGGATTTGAAAACTTCAGTAACTGGTATCTGGGAGCCAGTTACTAAAATTTTTCTTCAAAAATATGGCAAATACGGATGGAAAAACTTTAGTAACTGGTATCAGGGAGCCAGTTACTAAACCTTTTCTTCAAAATCTTCTCAGATTCGGATTTGAAAACTTTAGTAACTGGTATCTGGGAGCCAGTTACTAAACCTTTTCTTCAAAATTTTCTCAGATTCGGATTTGAAAACTTTAGTAACTGGTATCTGGGAGCCAGTTACCAAACTTTTTCTTCAAAATTTTCTCAAATTCGGATTTGAAAACTTTAGTAACTGGTATCTGGGAGCCAGTTACTAAAATTTGTCTTCGAAATTTTCTCAAATTCGGATTTGAAAACCTTAGTAACTGGTATCAGGGAGCCAGTTACTAAACCTTTTCTTCAAAATTTTCTCAGATTCTGATTTGAAAACTTTAGTAACTGGTATCTGGGAGCCAGTTACTAAACTTTTCTTCAAAATTTTCTCAGATTCGGATTTGAAAACCTTAGTAACTGGTATCTGGGAGCCAGTTACTTAACTTTTTCTTCAAAATTTTCTCAAATTCGGATTTGAAAACTTTAGTAACTGGTATCTGGGAGCCAGTTACTAAAATTTGTCTTCGAAATTTTCTCAAATTCGGATTTGAAAACCTTAGTAACTGGTATCAGGGAGCCAGTTACTAAACCTTTTCTTCAAAATTTTCTCAGATTCGGATTTGAAAACTTTAGTAACTGGTATCTGGGAGCCAGTTACTAAACCTTTTCTTCAAAATTTTCTCAGATTCGGATTTGAAAACTTTAGTAACTGGTATCTGGGAGCCAGTTACCAAACTTTTTCTTCAAAATTTTCTCAAATTCGGATTTGAAAACTTTAGTAACTGGTATCTGGGAGCCAGTTACTAAAATTTGTCTTCGAAATTTTCTCAAATTCGGATTTGAAAACCTTAGTAACTGGTATCAGGGAGCCAGTTACTAAACCTTTTCTTCAAAATTTTCTCAGATTCGGATTGGAAAACTTTAGTAACTGGTATCTGGGAGCCAGTTACTAAACCTTTTCTTCAAAATTTTCTCAGATTCGGATTTGAAAACTTTAGTAACTGGTATCTGGGAGCCAGTTACTGAACTTTTTCTTCAAAATTTTCTCAAATTCGGATTTGAAAACTTTAGTAACTGGTATCTGGGAGCCAGTTACTAAAATTTGTCTTCGAAATTTTCTCAAATTCGGATTTGAAAACCTTAGTAACTGGTATCAGGGAGCCAGTTACTAAACCTTTTCTTCAAAATTTTCTCAGATTCGGATTTGAAAACTTTAGTAACTGGTATCTGGGAGCCAGTTAATAAACTTTTCTTCAAAATTTTCTCAGATTCGGATTTGAAAACCTTAGTAACTGGTATCTGGGAGACAGTTACTTAACTTTTTCTTCAAAATTTTCTCAAATTCGGATTTGAAAACTTTAGTAACTGGTATCTGGGAGCCAGTTACTAAAATTTGTCTTCGAAATTTTCTCAAATTCGGATTTGAAAACCTTAGTAACTGGTATCAGGGAGCCAGTTACTAAACCTTTTCTTCAAAATTTTCTCAGATTCGGATTTGAAAACTTTAGTAACTGGTATCTGGGAGCCAGTTACTAAACCTTTTCTTCAAAATTTTCTCAGATTCGGATTTGAAAACTTTAGTAACT